>CM038709.1:13358914-13366414 GCA_021613375.1 Megaleporinus macrocephalus
CTTTTATATTGCTGCCACAAAACATTTCATCTCTAAAATGGCAACTTTTATAGCATATATATATATATATATATAGATAGATAGATAGATAGATAGATAGATAGATAGATAGATATTTTATTAGTGTTTACATGGATAGCAGCCTATGACTAGCTCTTTCAGTCAAGATGGGATGCAAAAACAGGGATGCACCTATGCATGCCCAATGCTGATATTCTATCATGTATGTGTATGTGTGTATATATATATATATATATATATTATTAGGAGTGTAAAAAAATATCGAAATATTGAATATCGGGATATTATGTTTAGTGATACTGTATCGATTCTCAAAAACACAGTATCAATACACAGATTCCTGGCAGACAGTAAATCATTATGTGGTGTGTTTAAGCCTCTGACCACTAGATGACAGTGTTGTAGTCCATTTTCAGCTCCACTCCAACATTAACAAGCAGCACAAGGGCGCAATGCTGTTGTAAGCATTGACAAATCTGTTCATACAGTGATGTGTTTTAATAGTAGGATTTGAAAAATCACAATATATCAGAATGTATCGCAGTACATTGAATCGTGACCAAGTGTCACGTTATGCATTGTATCGCCGGGTTCTTGCCAATACATATATATATGTATGCATATATAGATATGTATATTTGCAGAACTAAATATTTAATTTAGTCATTCAGGGGTCAAGTAGGTACTATTGCCTTAAAACATTGTTAGTATCTTTCTTATAGGTTCTGGTTCTGGCAGTGGCAGTTGTGGGTTAAGGTGACATATATGTACTGCAGGTTTTCTGTTTTGTTGCACTAGATGAAGTTTCAGATGTACACAGACTGTTTGATTTAAATGCCAGCACTAAACTATCTGTGATTGGATGTTTTGAAAGTCAGCAAAATAACTCTGCCTGGCTTATAAGACTGTATTCCAGCAGATTTTTATACAGCTTGCAGTAGAATTGGGTTCGTCTTCTGTCGTAATACAGTACTTTGGGCTTTGTGTTTAAATCCAATCTCTGTTTTCTTTTCCTGCTTCTGCACCGCAGGTTTTTACTACCACTGTATTTCAGGCACTGCGTTTAACTATTTCACTGCTGATCGCAATGACTTTAGTCAAGGAGAGAACAAAAACTTACTTTACTTTCAATGCAAGTTAAGGGAACCAGATCTTTTTTTATTTTGAAGCTTTTTTATTGGTCAAGCCGCCATGAGATTTCACACAATGTAAATGACAGCTGTCGTGTTGAACTGATGTAGAAAAATAAACAGCCACGAAAGTGGATATACATGTTTTGCTTTGGACAGTGACGATATACAGTGCCTATGTTGACGGCAGCATGTAAACCTTTTTATAAAATCTAAATTGGGACTAGAATTACATAAAAATCTAGCATTTATTCTGTAGAGGAGTACAACAAAATGACTAAAATAAAGATATGTTAGTATGATAGCCATGTATTGTCATGTTCTACTCTTTCTGAGTTCAAGGAATATGTCATCAAATATTAAAATAGGGACGTAGGTCTAATTCCTATAACTTATTATTAAATAATTACCTGCTAGTACCATATGATTCTGCATTTATACTGCATTCCTAATGCAGATGCTTGGATTAGACCTGCCTGTCTGCTTGCTTGAGTTTAATTTCCTCAGTAATATTCATTATAGGTGTCATATGCTTTGATGTGAGCTAGTAGTTGATGTTGTAGGGCAATGCTGTAGACTCAGGAGAGGAGCAAGAAGTGTTGGAGAACAGAATCGGTCTAGTTTTAGCTCTGGTGAGTCCAGTGTTGGCTGAGAAGACTGCACTCGGGGCACTAAAGCTACGGAGGGAATGGTGATGAAATGTACAGCTAGTACAACTCTACTGAATCAGGGTTATTGAAATGTACTGTATGTGGGTCGTCATGCTACTGTGACAGATCTGCTTTACTGTGTAGTAGTCATGGGGGCGGTGGGGAGAAAGGGGGAGAAAGCGAAAGAAAACGAGTGCGTGTTGATTCCAGCTGAAGATAACACACACCGCAGGACATTCTGGAGCCCAGCACGCACACGCTCCGGAGGAAAGGATGATGAAGGAACACAGAAATGGAAGGACGTAGTAGAAGAACACGGCACAAACGCTGCCGTCCTGCCAAAACCACTCGGAGACATGAAGATCGCTGTCGGCCGAGGGACAGCTAATCGATAAAAATGATGCCGATTCCCTTTTTTGCTCGTGTAGAGAGATGGCGATGACTCGAGCGATGCCAGTAAGCTCAGAGCGCTGTTCATCGATAAGAGCGAGCCAGCCTACATGAAATTTTCATTGACTGAGTCGCCGAGGAGTTTTGTAAGACATTGGCGTTACAGTGTTGAATATCTCGGAGTGGAGCTCTGCCTCACACGGTTCCTCAGCCCTGCCTTTAGCGCAGGCATGCTTTTTTCTTTTCTTTCCTTTTTTTTTTATATTTGCTAAAAGAATGTTTGTTCATTCCTCTGTGAGTTAACAGAAGTGAAGGTCACCGGGAGTGTGTTTGAATTGGCTGTGTTGTGGCGTGATGCTGGATCCATAGCCATAGAGACCGCGTGAGTTACGCGGGTGATGAGGTTAGGGCCGGACAGCTCGTAGCCTTCGCGTGGTCATAAAAAACAGCGGCTTAATTGTTTTTGGCCCCGTGTTTGACAAACTGCAAGAGAGTTCACATGGATTACTGCGTCCCTAGCCGCCTCGCAGCTGACCAAATGAGATTTGGGACTGAGATGCAGCCCTTATTAATTACAGAAGAGGGCAGCAGTGGAGTTAATGCACGCCTACAAACTAGAGCTTTGAGAAATGGCGCCCTGGGGACTAAACCTCACGTCTAGTGGCTTATTGCTCACAAAATAAATGAGATAAACTTCAAGGGCTTGAGTCATTGATGAAGTTAACTTTGTAAATGCCCACAGATCATAAAGTTGGAGGACGAAATACTGATTTCCTGAATCTAATTGTAGTGAATTTGGATAATGAAATCAGGTTCGAGTCACCGAGGTTCTGATATTTCTTGGTATTTCTTGCACATGTTATGCAAAAGTTCCTTCCTGGAGGTTTGGACGCTTACTATACACTAAGGCTGTGTATTGGCAAGAACCAGACGATACAATATGTATTGTGATACAGTGGTCACGATTCAGTATATCGCAATATTGCAAGCAAAGTGATATATTGCAATTTTTAGAATTCTACTATTAAACTAGAGATGGAAGGATCGATCGGCTATGTATTGATATCGGCCGATTTTTTAATCTAAATATGTGATCGATGATCAACCGATATTTCTCCAATTTAGAGCCGATCCCGAAAGCCGTTAAATGAATGAGCCTAATTTCTGTATTTCCAGCTAGTGTTTCATCCAGGAAAAGGAGAACCCCCTCCCTGCAATTCCTATCTGAACCACTAGGTGGAAATACACACCCTTTCATTTCCACAGACTGACTAAAGCAGCGACGTAAAATCAGCGTGTCTCTTTGAGGAACCAAGACAAAGACATTTAACACTATTAATCTGATACAGCACTGCACGCCACTGAATACAGTGAGTACCAGCAAACAGCAGAGCTAGCACACACAGCTAACACAAAACAAACAACCCAGAACACCTACAGACCAGATCTGACCGGTACGAACAGAACAGCAGCAACAATTCAATATTCTACATTTAATGATTACAGATTGTCGTGTAAAAAAATAACTTGTTTGATTTACTTTGTTTATTTACTGTTAATTTTGTTAAAAATATTATGCTGTTTCACACAAGCTCGTTTAAAATGGTAATAAACCAGTTTCAACCATGTGTCTTGACTTGCTTGCGCTAATAACTACATGTATCCCTGCCATGGCATATACCCCACCCTCCATCGGTATCGTCTATCGGCCGATCGTGCTGAAAGGTGATCGGCGATCGGAATCGGCTTCAAAAACGCTGGTCGGTCCATCTCTAATTAAAACACACCACTATATGAACAGGTTTGCCAGTGCTTACAATGCATTGCGTCCTTGTGCTGCTTGTTAATGTTGGAGTGGAGCTGAAAATGGTTTACAACGCTGTCATCTAGTGGTCAGAGGTTTAAACACAACACACAGTGATTCATGGTCTGCCAGGAATCTGTGTATTGATACTGTGTTTTTGAGAATTGATACAGTATCATGAAACATAATATATTTTCTTACATCCCTACTATATACTTGATATATACTATATACTTCATGACGCTGACCTTTTCCTTCCATTTCTTGTGATCTGCATATCTGTGAATGAAACTGAATGAAACCAGACTGGCTGATTAAGATGGTGGCCATTCACATTCATGTGGTGCTCAAGCTTTCCCTACATGCACATTACAGGGTGTATTAGGGGCTTATGCTCATTCAGCCATTTTGCCTCTAATTACACAAGTGGCCCCCGTTTCCCTTGAGCCATATGACACATGGACGCAATTAGTGCTAGACTGTTATCTTAGTCTGGCTTCTCATAAGTGAATGATTCACCCTTCTCAGGTTTTAACGGACACTGCGCAGAGACCCGCAGGTCAGCTCTGACGCAGCTGATGCCTGTACGGTACGACACACCTCAAGATTTGCCTCCTCTTTTGTTGTACAGGCTCTTTTTCATCCCCCCCTGGACCGTGTTGGAGCCACTTTGCCTCGAGGCCAGTCTGCTCGCCTAAACCGAACGCGCTGGCTTGCGTCTCTCCTTTGAGAGTCATTTCCGTGACCCAAGTAACATCAGCACACTCTCACTTGGTGGCGTTACAGTTTGACAGGGTGGTGAAATGCCGTCAGCCCTCAGGTTTTGTCCTCCATCGATCGCATCCTGTGGTTCCGCGTATTGCTATGCAGCAAACTGGAGTCTGTCACTTTGTGGAGAGGAGGACAAATTAAAGTTGAAGCATAAAGGAGTGAATTCTTTTTTTTTTTGTGGCTTGGCTTGGCCCAGGTCCAGATTTGAGAAGGTTAGGACTAGGGGTGTAAGAAAATATAGAAAATATCGAATATCAGGATATTATGTTTAGTGATACTGTATCGATTCTCAAAAACACAGTATCGATACACAGATTCCTGGTAGACAGTGAATTAGCGTTTGTTGTGTTTTAACCTCTGATCACTAGATGGCAGTGTTGTAATCCATTTTCAGCTCCACTCCAACATTAACAAGCAGCACAAATGTGCAATGCTGTTGGCAAACCTGTTCATACAGTGGTGAGTTTTAATAGTAGGATTTTATAAGTGACAATATATCACCAGTTTCTTGCCAATACACAGCTCTAGTTAGAACAGTCACTGGCAGTTATGTTATTAATCAAGTAATCAAGTAATTAATTATGTAGACGAGTGGTCAGGATGTATGTTCTTTATTTTTTTAGTTAAAGAAGCATGTGAGAGAACCATGTGGTTGGAAGATGGCACTGTAACAATACATAACATTGCAATACTTCGAGATACTTTCACCTTAAACAGTAATTATCATAATATAACTAAAAAATAACCAGTATTTTACAAATACTAACCAACACTATGAATGCAGTGTTGCACACAGTGTGCCAGTTTAACAGTCCTGATTGTGCTGTGATTGTAATAAAAGATACTGTTTGTTAGTGTTCTTAAAATAGAAAGAAAACAATATATATATTGTCATGTATAAGCTTGGTCATTAAAAAACACTACTAAAACACTTTGAACATTTGATTTCATTTATTTATTTAGCATATTGCTGTTACACTAAATCCAGATAAACAAAACCAGCTCTTGCCATCATGCAGTTGGTCAGTGTTCAGAAAAAAAATGTACTCTGACATAATTTATCTGGAGAATGATATGGTCATAATGCCCATCCTCAAAATAAAGTTAACTTCTAACTTAAAATATGCATTACTGCTAGAATTAAATGCAACCAGATTTTTTGCATTTCTTCTGGTCCATTAATCCACTTTTTGTGGAACACTGACCAACGAATATGTTTATTATAATCACATTAATATTATTATTATTTTTTTTATAATCAGTGGCGTATGAAAATGGTTAGTTTGGAGCTTTTTCTTTTGTATCAAACTGTGGCAGCTCTAGAGGAGGTGTGAATGTGTTGGAGAGGGGTGGAGGAGTAAGACTACTTCAGTCTAGAATAACGCTAAAGCCGTGCTTAACTGTGGAGAAGCGTCAGGGAATGTGTTTGACTGTGTATGATTTCCGAAACAGAAAGGAAGTGAATGAATGTTGAGTGATTGTGTAGGATATGCGTTTTCAGAGAGTGCATGTAGGTGTATGTGTGTGTATGTGTGTTTGTGTTTGTGAATAAACAGGCTGAAATTCGCTTTAGTCTGTAGGGTACATATGTTTCAGAGAGCTGTCTGTGTGTGTCTGTGTCTGTGTCTGTGTGTGTGTGTGTGTGTGTGTGTGTGTGTGTGTGTGTGTGTGTGTGTGTGTGTGTGTGTGTGTGTGTGTGTGTGTGTGTGTGTGTGTGTGTGTGTATCAAAACCACCTAAAGCAGCCGTTGACAGCTCTAAGCACATTAGTGAAAGGGAATGGGGGCATTAGCATTTGATTACGTTCCTCTAGCTGTGAGGATGCCGGTGTGTAATGAATGCAGCGGGGGAAGACTACACTGGCACGACTGAGTGGGCTGCCATATCGGCCCCACTGTGTCCTAAAAGCAAAGGACTGCTGTATCTCGCTAATCTACCCCATTACCCAGCCCTGTGGCCGGGGAGGAGACCTTAGCTTCATTTCCGTGTTCACCACATGAACAGATTGGGCCTGATGGTAGCACTTTTCTACACTCACACAAACACACGTGGGTTTAGCCAGCCCGCTAACACGCTGTAATTAGTTAGCACTGGTGTTACAGCCTAATTTTTCACTGTTAGCATGGGCTAGCCTCTGCTAGCTGTTATTACTGAAATACACACATTAGCCTGCCTAACGTGCTATAATTAGTTAGCATGTGTTGGATTACTTTGTACTATTAGTATTTAGGCTAGCAGTCTCCATGCTAGCTGTCATAATTCACATAAACAGACATACAGATGTATGTTTAGTCTGTCTGATATGCTATAATTAGCTTTTGCTGGTGGAACTGCTTTATTTTATACTGTTAGCAGTCTACTGGCCCGTTCTGCACAGATAGCGTGCATGTATAGGTCCACTGGCTTGATAGGGTGGGCACCCTGCTGACTGTTTGCCACTGCCACCATTGTGTACAATATCTAACTATATTTTGATTTTAAAATTTGTATAGCCTTTAATTTTAGAAAAAAAAACATTACCAGCAGCTGAAAGGAAATAGGGACTAGGCCTGATATAAAATGATTTAGTTGGAAATTTGGAGCTGATACTGACACTGATTTACTAAGCTAGTTTATAAGATGTTAGAAAAATATGAAATTAAGGAAGAACAGGTAAATTGGACAGTCAGCGATGACAGAAGTTCTTTTACCATCAGAAGCAAAATGCCATTGAATCACCAGTTAGTGGGTCAACA
>CM038709.1:13371414-13376414 GCA_021613375.1 Megaleporinus macrocephalus
AAAAAACATATCCCTGATTACTTTGTTCCGTTATGACACTGTCAAGGCAGCCCATCCCCAAAAGCGCCAGCTCTGCCTCTTCACAGACCTCAGGAGTATTGTGATACATATCCTTGCTGTCCAAAGAAAAACTAGTACTTCCATTATTACATTTCTAATTTTCTATTTCATTTGAGCACAACAGCTGCTTTTTTTACATTGTTTGAAAAGTTGGAGCAAAACTGGAGCAAAACTACTTGGAATAGAATCTCTTTACATCTGTCCTATAAAGTTGCCATATTGGAGGTTCTTGTTTTTCTTTGGACAGCAGTGATGTTGTGTAGTAGGGTTGTGAGAAATTGACAAATTGACAATTTTCTGTAATTTTGTCAGTAACAGTATTAACAATATTGTACATTATTTTAAAATGTGTTTGTAAAAGTCTTACTTTTTACTACCTTGCACTTCTTAAAGGATATTAATATCTATCCATCTATTATCATCTTCTTTATCCTGCTAGTTGGGGTCGCCCCCTGTGCCACCCTTCCCCGTGCTCCCAACTAGCAGGACTGGAGCCAATCCCAGCACTGTTTTAGTGAATGACTCACTGAAGTTTGCTGAGTGTGTGTTTAGACACCTTAACTGGTTTAGGTCTTGGACAGCTCTTCATACTCCTCATACTCTCTTCATACTCCTCATACTCTCTTCATACTCCTCATACTCTCTTCATACTCCTTATACTCTGTTCATACTCTCTTCATACTCCTCATACTCTGTTCATACTCCTCATACTCTGTTCATACTCCTCATACTCTCTTCATACTCCTCATACCCTGTTCATACTCCTCATACTCTCTTCATACTCCTCATACTCTCCACATACTCCTCATACTCTCCACATACTCCTCATACTCTGTTTATACTCCTCATACTCTGTTCATACTCCTCATACCCTCTTCATACTCCTTATACTCTGTTCATACTCCTCATACTCTCTTCATACTCCTTATACTCTGTTCATACTCCTCATACTCTGTTCATACTCCTCATACCTTGTTCATACTCCTCATACTCTGTTCATACTCCTCATACTCTCTTCATACTCCTTATACTCTGGTTCATACTCCTCATACTCCTCATACCCTGTTCATACTCCTCATACTCTGTTCATACTCCTCATACTCTCTTCATACTCCTCATACTCTCTTCATACTCCTCATACTCTGTTCATACTCCTCATACTCTCCACATACTCCTCATACTCTCCACATACTCCTCATACTCTGTTTATACTCCTCATACTCTGTTCATACTCCTCATACTCTGTTCATACTCCTCATACCCTGTTCATACTCCTCATACCCTGTTCATACCCCTCATACTCTGTTCATACTCCTCATACCCTGTTCATACTCCTCACACTCTCTTCATACTCCTCATACTCTGTTCATACTCCTCATACCCTGTTCATACTCCTCATACCCTGTTCATACCCCTCATACCCTGTTCATACTCCTCATACCCTGTTCATACCCCTCATACTCTGTTCATACTCCTCATACCCTGTTCATACTCCTCACACTCTGTTCATACTCCTCATACTCTGTTCATACTCCTCATACTCTGTTCATACTCCTCATACTCTGTTCATACTCCTCATACTCTGTTCATACTCCTCATACTCTTCTGAGCAACGTCAGTCTTTTTCAGATCCAGACCAGGTCCACGCGAGTGAAGATGATCCTCGTCTAGGAGTTAAATCTAAGGAGGTAGACTGCGAGGCTGGTGGTGTTTGAGTTTCTTCTCCTGGTGCAGTGTGTTCACTCATTTTCAGCTTTGTGTGTTGTTTAGGCAGCTATGCTAGCTTTGGCACCCAGTATGGCCACTCTCAATGCACACTCACAGCAGCCTGTACTAAAGCATGAAGTAGCGAACGCGTGGAGTCGAGATGTTCTTGATTATTGTCAGCAATTAAGATATTCTCTTAAACTATATATATTGCACCCCCTTATTGTGTAGTGTATTTAAAAGTCCTATCCCGTCGCATGGCCCCGATATCCTCCTCCTTTGCATTCCATGTCTTCTAAGGCAAGTGAAGTTCCTCAAGGTGAAGCTGGGATTTGTGTAATGGATGGAGATTATCCTGTGATAGAGGAGGTTCACCGTGATTTCACAAGGTGTTATATGTCTGTCATTTCTGAGAGACTGCAGCGATTATTTTAATTCTGTCTGTGGCAGCGCTCGAGTGAACGTTACCCATAATAGCTCCAATTAGGCCTTATAAGCAGCTACCTGCAAAGGCATGGCAGATTTCATCGATCACCTGAAAGAAAGAAAGAAAGAAAGAAAGGGTGATATTACAGCCGAGAGGTGAGCTGTGAAAGCTAGGCCGTCGTCGGGAGAGGGTGTTCACGTACTCTGCGCCAAGTGAGGACTATTAAGGGTAGAAAACATGAGTGGAGCTTTCTGCTTCTTGTGTTTGGTTCATGTTTGTGGAATCAATAGTTTCTGCCAAAATTTCAGTCTGTGAAATACCACTGGATTATCCTTAACCTCCTCGAGAAGCCAAAAAAGGAATGATGAGCAGACCATGAAATTTCATAAGTGTCTTTTTCTTTTAACAAAGATCGTGCCAAAGCAGCCACTGCGTTCTCATATCAGCGCTTGAATTTCAAAGGGTGCTGCTGGGAGGGTGAGTAGGTGTGTGTGTGTGTGTGTGTGTACATCTGTGTGGGTGAGTGTATATGTGTGCCAAATGCACTCAGTTGACAGCCTTGTTTTGTTGCTAGCTTAACCAAGAGTATCAGCTAACTCTCCTGGGACGGGTGCTGTAAAGGCATTCAAGTCTTTGTTAATAAAATTGTGATTTGTTCAATTAACCAGTGCGTCGACAGTTAGAAACAGTCTTATTTGAAGCTGTTCAGTCATGCTAACAGTATGTTAAGCCTGTGCTGTAGTCTTATGTGGGTGTATTCATTTAAAAAAAATACTTAGTAGAAGTGTGGAAAACTTGCTGGCTTGAAACAGGTGTTTAAGGAAGTTTTACTCAGCGCAGGTGAATGTATTGAACTCATTGTATGTGATAATCAACCATAACCAAGCATAATCAACCATATGCTGCATATACTTTACAGCAGCTTTTATGACTCCTTATTCCAAATACATGGGCATTGATATGGAGTTGCTCCCCCGTTTTGCTCCTGCCACTCTTCTGGAAGGCTTTCTAAAAGATTTTGTCTGTAGGATTTTTTTGCCCATTAATCTAGAAGAGCGTTTGTTAGGTCAGACACTGATGGATGAGCAGGCCTGGCTCACAGTCTCAGTTTTAGTTCATCCCAAAGGTGTTCTTCCACCTAACCCTGCCTTTATGGACCTTGCTTGAAGCACTGGGACACAATCATGCTTTCCAAAACTATTCCCACCAAGTTGGAGGCATGCAGGTGTCTGAAATGTCTTGGTCTGCTGAAGCATGAGGATTTATTTTTACTGGGACAAAGGGGCCAAGGCCCACCATTTTACAGTCGGTACAATGTGAAGTTACCTGTTCTCCTGGCATTGGCCAATCCCAGACTCGTCCGTCAGACTGCCAGATAGAGATGCATTATTCGTCACTCTATAGAACACGTTTCCGCAAGTCCAGGGAACGACCAGTCAAATGTTTTAGATACACTACCAGTCAAACGTTTTAGATCACTACCAGTCAAACGTTTTAGTACACTACCAGCCAAACGTTTTAGTACACTACCAGTCAAACGTTTTAGATACACTACCAGCCAAACGTTTTAGTACACTACCAGTCAAACGTTTTAGATCACTACCAGTCAAACGTTTTAGTACACTACCAGCCAAACGTTTCAGATCACTGCCAGTCAAACGTTTTAGATACACTACCAGTCAAACGTTTTAGTACACTACCAGCCAAACGTTTCAGATCACTACCAGTCAAACGTTTTAGTACACTACCAGCCAAACGTTTTAGTACACTACCAGTCAAACGTTTTAGATCACTACCAGTCAAACGTTTTAGATACACTACCAGTCAAACGTTTTAGTACACTACCAGTCAAACGTTTTAGTACACTACCAGACAAACGTTTTAGATACACTACCAGCCAAACGTTTTAGTACACTACCAGTCAAACGTTTTAGTACACTACCAGTCAAACGTTTTAGATCACTACCAGTCAAACGTTTTAGATACACTACCAGTCAAACGTTTTAGTACACTACCAGTCAAACGTTTTAGTACACTACCAGACAAACGTTTTAGATACACTACCAGCCAAACGTTTTAGTACACTACCAGTCAAACGTTTTAGATACACTACCAGTCAAACGTTTTAGTACACTACCAGTCAAACGTTTTAGATTCACTACCAGCCAAACGTTTTAGATACACTACCAGCCAAACGTTTTAGTACACTACCAGCCAAACGTTTTAGATACACTACCAGTCAAACGTTTTAGATACACTACCAGTCAAACGTTTTAGATACACTACCAGTCAAACGTTTTAGATTCACTACCAGCCAAACGTTTTAGATACACTACCAGCCAAACGTTTTAGAACACTACCAGTCAAACGTTTTAGATCACTACCAGTCAAACGTTTTAGATTCACTACCAGCCAAACGTTTTAGATACACTACCAGCCAAACGTTTTAGAACACTACCAGTCAAACGTTTTAGATACACTACCAGCCAAACGTTTTAGTACACTACCAGTCAAACGTTTTAGTACACTACCAGTCAAACGTTTTAGATACACTACCAGTCAAACGTTTTAGTACACTACCAGTCAAACGTTTTAGATACACTACCAGTCAAACGTTTTAGATACACTACCAGTCAAACGTTTTAGATACACTACCAGCCAAACGTTTTAGATACACTACCAGTCAAACGTTTTAGATACACTACCAGCCAAACGTTTTGATACACTACCAGCCAAACGTTTTAGTACACTACCAGTCAAACGTTTTAGATACACTACCAGCCAAACGTTTTACATACACTACCAG
>CM038709.1:13383914-13738914 GCA_021613375.1 Megaleporinus macrocephalus
AGTCCAGTGCTGGGGGAATGTATACCCTTCTAGCTGACTCTTGGTATTGGGCATGGTGACCTTCGGCTCATGTGTGGCTGCTCCAGGATGTCGTTTGATTGATTTTTAAAAACCTAGGAGCGTTCCTTTGAAAAAACATCCATTGAAAGGTTCTTTAGGGAACCTAAAATAGGTCTTCTATGGCAGTAGGTAGTAGGGGCTGCACAGGATGGTCAACCTTACTGCTCACGTTTACAACTCATATGGCACTTACAATGTGGACGCCCCAGAGAAGACAGTAGGTGAGGAGCCTGCGGTATGTATCTCTGGTTTCCTGAAGTCTGTCCAGGGCTTGGTGGAAAGGACTCGTCACACTTTATTCAGACGTTTCTCTGTCGATCTACAGCCATCAGATATTAGGAGTTGCTATCTTAGTTTCTAGAAGACTCCAATAAAAAGTCATGCGTGGTTGGAGAGGAGGCATAATACTCTTATCCTCGATCCTATGAAGTTTGAAGTCATTTACTCTTACTGTTACAGATTTCTTGCGCTCAAAACCTAGACCACCTAGGATGGCTGTCCATGTCAGGTTCCGTGGTGGCTAGCAATGTGATCTGTGACCTGTTGGAAAGGGTGCGCCAGGCTATGCCTCTGAAATTTGGCTTTGTCACAGATTTTTATAGCAGCCCGTTGCAAAGAGTTTAATTCTCCTGTGGTTTTATTCATGATGTCATTAGTAATCGTCAACTCAACTTTATTTACCTAGCTGTCGACCTCTAGTATGTAGACAGTCATGCGTCAGAGTTTTTATGGGTAGTGGTTTAGTAGCGGTTACAAACAGTAATCAAATTAACACAACAGTTGTGGTTTTAAACATTTTAACAAAGCAGCATGAACGTAAGCCAAAATGAAACCTGTCTAAAGTGGACTAACATGGAGACAGGAGAATTACATTCCAGTTGGATTGCTGATGCACCATTTTATGAATTTCTATCACTGATTTGGGCTCTTTCTGATTCTTTACAGCCCAGCTGATTAAAGGTGGTTGATTTGACTAGCTCTTAGCCTGATTTTAATCCTGAAGCTCACTCTGTGTAAGATGTGATGTAAAAATGTGTTTATTTGGGCATTTTTAGTTGCCTATTTAAAATAACATGAATTAAACTGCTGTATCAAAAGTGATATTTGGGGCACATCAGAATCAGAATCAAAATCAGAAATACTTTATTGATCGAGGGGGAAATTGAAGTTATTACAGTAGCAGCCGGCTATGTAGAAGAATAAACACTCTAATAATAATTTACAACAAAAAAGAAATTTGCAATATGTACACATATATAAAGTCTTATAATACAATAGAAGAATAAAATATAAAGTGACTGTGACACATATATAAAGTCTTATAATACAATAGAAGAATGAAATATAAGGTGACTGTGGCACATATATAAAGTCTTATAATACAATAGAAGAATAAAATATAAAGTGACTGTGGCACATATATAAAGTCTTATAATAGAAGAATAAAATATAAAGTGACTGTGGCACATATATAAAGTCTTATAATAGAAGAATAAAATATAAAGTGACTGTGGCACATATATAAAGTCTTATAATACAATAGAAGAATGAAATATAAAGTGACAGTGGCACATATATAAAGTCTTATAATAGAAGAATAAAATATAAAGTGACTGTGGCTATAATAATAAGTACAGATATACTGTGTACAGCAGTACGAGTTTAGAAGTAAGAAGTTATTGCACATTTGAGTTGTTGCACACATGATTAAATTATTGTTCTATTGTTATTACTGTACATGTGAAAGGTGTCAGACGTTAAGAGAGGAGTCTAATAGGCTCTGGTAGGAATGACCTCCAGTGGTGTTCTGTAGTGCATTTTGGCTGAATGAGTCTTGCACTGAATGTGCTCCTGTGTCTCATCACTCATTACACCTTATTCAAACATTTCTCTGTCGATCTACAGCGTTCAGATATTAAGAGTTGCTATCTTAGTTTCTAGAAGACTCCAGTATAAAAGGAATGCGTTGTTGGAGAGGAGGCATAACACTCGAATAGCAAAACACGAATTTGACGTCATTTACTCTGTCACAGATTTCTTGCGCTCAAAACCTAGACCACCTAGGATGGCTCTAATATATATATATATATGTGTGTGTGTGTGTGTGTGTGTGTGTGTGTGTGTGTGTGTGTGTGTATATATGTGTGTGTATATATATATATATATATATATATATATATATATATATATATATATATATATATATATATATATATATATGATTCGTGCATAATTGTGGAACAAAAGTTTCGATCATCCATCTATATATAGGACTGTGCCCACCTTTCTTAGTCCTGCTTATTGACAGAACCTGCTTTATGGAACATAACAGCATGGCTCAGGTTACTGATGGAACTGATTAAACCAATAACTGAATCAGGTATTGGATTTACATTAAAGTCATTCTCATAAGCCCTGTGTAGTGTAGGAGGCACAAGCATCCTACACACACACGCACACAACCATGCACTGACCAGCATTACCATATAACAGGAGGTCATAACAACGCCAGTTGAGTTCCATTATCCACTTGAGCAAACGACTAATTATACTGTACAGCGTGGAGGTTTTTATTTGTTAATGTGATTCATTAGCAGTGAATTTTCGTCTTCGTCTTTTGCTGGTCTGCAGCAGCTGTAGAGCTAATAACTGTTTAATATGAACATGCTGTATGATGTTTGCCAACCTTCCATTGCTCTGGGTGTGCTGTATAGTCAGAGTTGTCAACAAACAGTTTTTCCCTACTTGATCTTCTGCTAATCTCGTTAATGTAGTTCAGTTCAGTTGTTCCATCGCTGCGTTTTTCCTGAAGAGACAGAGCTGATTGAACGCATGAAATGCTTGTAAAATAGCCGACGAGCTGAAAAACCCGGCCTAGCATGCTTATTCTGCGATCTTATGTTTGTTTGTTTTTTTGTTTTTTTTTTTCTCCAGACTCCACTGCGGCCTCCGCGCAGCACGAGTGTGCATGCGAGGGACCAGAGTGTGTAAACGGTGGGCGGTGTGTAGGAGAGCAGTGTTTCTCCTCCGTTACGGTGACTGGCGGGAACTTGCAGCACCATAAGGGCTGTTACTCCTCCTCACAGAGGGATGGAGCTAAGTGTGACACGCCCACTTCACCCGACAGCATCGTCAGCTGTTGCACAGGCCACCTGTGTAACGCCAACATCACTGTGGAGCCGCCAGTCAAAGGTGAGGGGACCGACTTTAGGTTTTTAAATTAGGTTCATTGTGTGACTTTCATAGTTTTGACAATCAGTTAATTTTTGAAAGTTAGCAATTAATGTGTTTTAATTTCTACTTCGCCTGCTGGCTCGTAATGAAGTCAAATGAATTAAATAGATCTTATTAATCACGAAAGCCGTGAGTAAAATGCAGTTAATTCAGAACTATGTTTGTTTCGTTATGAACGTGTGTTTGCAATTACAGGTTGTTTATCATATGAAGTCACTAATACACGTCCTGTGGAGTTTAGTTAGTAACCCAGTTTTAACCAACTTCCAAATTTTCCAAATAGAGAGAAAAGTTAGATTCATTGTAGTTAAACCTGAAAACTACATTGACCTTTTTTTTCTACCTTGTTAAGTTTATGCCACTGGTCATGTTAAACATGTATCATCAAATCATATCATTTAAAGGACTAAATTCTTGATTTCCCATCATCCTACATATTATCACTGTCCAATGAAAAACGTATCTCTATTTTTATTGATTTAAAGTTTTCTATACCATTTGAACACGACAATGGGCATTTATATTGTGTGAAAATTTCATAATAAATGGACCAATAGAAATGCTCCAAAACAGCTTGGAAAAAATTCTAGTTCCATTGACTTACATTGAAAGTAAAGTAAGTTTTTGGAGATCTGTGACTTTCTTGTTTTTCATTGGACAGCAGCTATATAATTGATATAAAAAAATTGATATTTATTGAACATCTACACAGTTAAGGTTTCTGCTCTTAGAAATAATTTTCATTGGACAGCGACGATATATTCTGAATGCTTCTATCTGTCTCTAAAGCATCTTCTGATATTTGATTGTCACTGTTCACCAGTGGGTGGAGAACGATCATGTGATCTTTCCACCATCCCACTTAACATTGAAGGACAACACTTGACTCACTCATTCACCCTCCCTGATATTATGTCTTAGTTGGAAATATGTCGGATGTATTATGGATGTAAAAGTTGACTATATTTGTAGCCGCTGCTCTGGTCAGATATCTTCACAGGTATTCTAATAAGCAGGCTGTGGATGTGTCTATAAAGTGAATGTGCACGGGAGTGTATACGTTGTCACCTGTGGCAGCTCAATGTTGATTTGATTTTAGTTTGCAGTGAAATGACACTTACTTAAGGTCATCAATCAATCAACATTTATTTAGATACTGCTTTTTACACCCAGTGTTGTCTCAAAGCAGCTTTACAGAAAAGCAGTTTATGAAAAAGAAGAACCAAAGAAAGGTGACCTGTCATGCTTATCAGTTTTCTTTTCACTCTTCTTTGGTGTTAAGTAGTTCTTGTGACTGTAAACAGTCTGCAAAGTTTTAAAACTAAAAGTACACGAAACAGCGAGAAACTACCTCTCTACGCTGCCTGAAACATTTTGTTGGGAGCCCTTGACGTCATCTCGTAACACAGTCTTTATTGCCTGGCTGTTGGCAAACTTGATGCATGGACAAAAAACGTACCACTCTGAGATGTCCTGCTCTACTCCAGCTTGTCAAAGTGGATCTACAAACTTGTTCTACATGACTTTCAGGATCAGATTCTAGCCCAAACTGATAGAGCAGAACCAACTGTTGTAATAGCCACAGCTATGTGAGGGTGGAACTGGTAGCAGGGTGCTGACCAATCAGGACAGAGTGGATGAGCTGACAGATCAGAGCACACTGGGCCTATTGGGAAGCAGGACTTTAAGACACAGGAGCTCTAACAGAGCATTACAGAGACTAAATACTGATGTACAGTAGGACAAAAATATTGTTTTCTGGTGAATTGAAGCATGTAAATTTATTATAGTAGACCCCAAACATAAAAATGTCAACTATACCCCCTTTCATTTGTGCCAGTCTGCTTCTTGCCTTTACTCTCAGGTCTATGTTTGATTCTTGTTGGTTTTTTTTTTCATATAAACTGGCATGGCTGTAGATGAAGCAGATTACTACTTGCAGAGTAAGCTCGAGTAGTGCTTGTGACTAAAGTGGTGCCTGATATCTGATATTTACTGTAGTTGTATACAGTAAAAAATATAGTTTCATCATAATTCATGATATTAACATCCCATCTTCTAAATACAAGTTCAGAGTCTCTAATCTTCTTCCTGTTTAGTCACTATTATGAGTTTAGTCACTATTATGAGTTTAGTTTGGTTGATGTTTTTCCTTTCACAACACTACATATCATTATGAATAAATAAACAGAAGTGGCCCAGAACGACTGTTATGTTAAGTTAAGCATGTTTCTGTCCTGTGCTGTAAACGTACCATTTCCTATAAGGTTTCTTATAACAGCGGCGATATATAATATTAGATGAGAATATGAGTCATTCTTATTTCCGTTCTTATTGTTGTCTCTCATAACAGATGTGGAGGTGAAACAGGTGAAGGAGCACGAGTGCGTGTGCGAGGGCCGTTCGTGCGTGAGTGGGGAGAGGTGTATGGGGCAGCAGTGTTTTTCGTCTCTGACGCTGAGTGACGGCGTGCTGCTGTATCAGAAGGGCTGTTTCACCGTGTACGAGCAAGGCCGCATGACCTGCAAAACCCCGCCCTCACCTGACCAGATTGTGGAGTGCTGCCAAGCTCACCTGTGCAACATGAACCTCAGCGTGGCTTTACCTGTGCGAGGTAACACACACACACACACACACACACACACATATATGCAAGTTATAATGTGCTGCATCCATATGTGTATGTATATCCCATCTGAAATCAGTGTTTTCAATAACATAAATACGGAGGCAGAGATGACTCAACCCGCTGCAGATTCACAAACGCTCTGCAAAAACATGAACGCGCTGCAAAACCGTCCACAACACAACGGAAGTGTTTCCGGACGACGCTTAAAGGACGTGGGACCACGCGAAGCTGCGGTAGCGTCTAAGAGTGATGGGCAAATGATACCGATGCTTCCGAGCTTGTGTCGAGAAGTCCTCAAGGCTTTCTTCATTAAGAGCGAGTGATGTCACTGATGACGCCTGAAGCCTCGCTGGCTCAGGACGTGGTTTGAGTGTTGGTGTGATTTATTCTTTTTTTTAATAAAAACAATTAAAAAATTAAAGTCACCATCACACCACAATCACTGTCCCATCTTTTAAACCCACTGCAACAGTTTTAACATCAATATCTCACGTCCTACTGGATTTATTTACTACCTGAAATCATACTGGCAGTTTTTTTGTTTTTTTTTAATTAACAGATCTCTATTACCCACACAATCAAACACAGATCAGATGAACGAATGAGTTAGCCACAGAAAATGAAATTAAGGTGTTTTATGGATATACTTGTTCCCATGCTGACAACGTTGCAGAAGGCCATCACAAATAGTTGAAATGACAATAAAAGTTTTGGCCAGCAGGGGGGTTCGTGTGCACATGAAGCTTCGAGTAATGAACCTTTTTTTGAACATGCTGGAGGGTGGTTAAAAAAAAAAGCGCTTCAAGAGGCTTGATCTGGCCATCAGTAGCGTCTAATGAGAAGTAAGTCTGGACAGTTAGTTAATATAGCCAAACTTACTTCTCATTAGAGGCTTCCGCAGCTCCGTGTGGTTCTGTTTACATTGCATCGCCGTATATGGTCCCACATCCTTTAAGTGTCCTCCGAAAAGACTTCTGTTGTGTTGTGGACAGTTTTGCAGCGCATTGGGTCTTCTCGCCCACCATACATAAAGCCTATTTTGCACATACATACAGTTTATGCAAATATTATTTGAAAATTGTAATGCATGAATATATATATATATATATATATATATATATATATATATATATATATATATATATATATACTGCTGAAACAAATCTGTGCAACTCTTATGACCCCTGCCTTTTACCTTGTGTGTTCATTTAAGGTTGTTAAATGTCTGAAAAGGTTTTTTGAGACGTACACCTATTTTATTACTGGCATACGGGGAATATTAAAAAGTACATATACTGAGAAGAGAGTCAGTAACTACCACATGCCTTATACATGTATATCAGTGATTATAGCCCTATAACCTTGGTTGATAATCAGCTAATCTATTTGAATACTTAAATACTTAAAGTAGGTGGTTGATAGTGAGTTGCTAGATGCCATATTAAAGTTTGCGTGCTGTGTTTTTGATTGAAATCGTGTAACATTGCTTTTGTTCAGGTTTGAAAAGTGCATGGTTTGAAAAAATGAGTCAGCAATGTGAATGTAGCTTTGAAGGTACAGAACGACCCTTAATGTCCAGTTGTGTATCTTAAATGCCTTTTCATGTACGTTACATTCACCTTCCTGGGGCAAAGGGGTATGTTTTACCTTTGTGGAACTGCAGATACTACAGATTATGGTGGAATTATGTTTTGTTACTAAAGATTCTTAAGGGTTACCACCCCTGTGACTGTTTAGTACCTTTACATTTAAAAAGCACTGAATGGATTTTGAAAAACATGCCCAGAATACAGTGGATTAAAGCTGTGAATGCACATAACCTCTTAGACCACAACGATTATATAGAATATTGAAACCTGACGCTTCTAATTTACAGTATTATAAATTGGTTTATAATGCATTGTATGAGTGTTCATCAAATTTTGAACGCGTGGTCGCCCAAGCACATCTAAAGGAACACGCTGCCTCTCCCTGCGCATTCAACACACGCTGCTCTTTTTATTAGCCGCACTCTGACCGCGGACAATGCTCGCCAAGCCTGAAGCCCTTTTGTCAGTGTGTGAAGGCTTGGCGTCTGCACAGGGCAGGAGGAGTAGTGCAGCAGGTGCTGCGTGCGTGTGTGTGTGTGTCTGCGTGAGGCTTGTATAAAGCCAAGCTCTGAACGCCCTTCACCTCTCCTTTCACTCCTCTCACACTCCGCTGTCATCTATAAGCCCCATTGTGGGGTGATATCCCAGAATTCCTCTCTTCTCCAATCAGAAGCGTCTGCTGGGGTCAGTTCGGCCGCCGTTGGGACGTGTATCTCTGTGCACTCGGCGCAGCAGGGCATGAAATTGTCTGCCAATATCTCTCGCTGGCCCTTCGATTGCCGTCTTTTCAGACTTGCGCGTGGTTCAGCTACACCCGCCGCACAATGAAAAGAGGAAGGAGTCCCGCTGAGAAAGGAAGCACACAGACGCCCGCGTTTCTGTTCTGTCACGCTCCTCTTCCTCCACCGTCCTGCCGGACAGACGACCGTGCAGCAGAGCCTTGTGGGAGCAGTAAAGGAGGCGGGTCAGGATGCCCACCTGCTGTGTGCGCAGGGCCCGCAGTGACTATGGAGATTTGAAATTTTTTAGCCTGCTATTCAGACACAACGCTTCTGTCGGAAAACAAAACCTTCTATTTTTCTTTTTTTTAAACTGTTTGAAAATAATAATTTACATTGCATTGTGTTAGACTTGTAGTGATTAAAAGACTAAAAGAAATCCACTGAAATTTGGGGAGACTTGATGAAAAAGCTCATTACATTAACTTAAATTCAAGGTTCAAAAGAGTTCTATTCTATTTAGGGCTACAGCTATCGATTATTTTAGTAATCGAGTATTCTGTCGATTATTTCATCGAGTAATCAAGTAATCTGATAAAATACATATATATTTTTCATTAAAGAGCAATAGTATATATGTATATATATATATATATATATATATATATATATATATATATATATATATATATATATATATATATATATATATAAACGGGTTCTTAACATTTCATTGCTTAAATTGCATATAGTACAGTTTTAAAGAAAACATTTTAATAATTATTACTTTACTAATTATTCTATTATTAAAATTTATTTCTAGCCCTATATATCATACTATAAGTTCACAAAACTGGCTACTGTACACTCAGTTACTACTGACCAACTTACTGCAACCAAACTAAACTGAATATTTTCATTGTATTAGATTTTTGTGCGTTTTAGGCTCCAAATTGCTACAAACACCAGCTGATATTTAGTTTGCTGTGAGGGAAGAGGGTGTATGAGGGATAATGTAAATAAAGCTCATGTACGGACATAACTCAATGTTATGGTTACTGTGTGTCGCTCCGCTCTGTGGACTGGATGTGCGACACAGGTGTGGTGCTCGGCTAGGGGTTACCATAAAAAACCCAGACTCGCCATCAGTTTGCTGGGAAAGCTCAGTTGCTTGCTTTCTGAAGTTAGATTCTTATTTGAATACCTCGTTCCACCTTAAATGGTATAGAAGTTACATTCCGGCGCCTCTAACTGCTGCGTCATTTAAGGTGGAAAGGCAGAATTTGCATAAGAAGCTAACTTCAGCCTCGTCTTTCTTCAGGTTGACGCTCAGTAACGGCTCCTCGGCTAGTTCGGTTTACAGTAGACTTTGGACACTGTGTATGGTTTTCTCTGACCCGTCTCTTCTGTTCTTCTCTACTTATTCTCTCTCTCTTTCTCTATTTTACAATCCACGCCATCAAACCACGTCTTCTTCGTGTCACCTGTCATATGGTTATATGGATTAAATGAATCTTTGAGGCAAAGAATTTGCTTCGATGATTTTTTGTAATCGAGTTACTCGAGGTCCTCGAGGAATCGTTTCAGCCCTAATTCTATTATATGACTGAAGCAAGTAGACTGAAACTACACAAAACCTGTATTAAGTGCTTTATTCTGTTGATTTTGGCAGCAGATATTTAGTTAAAATAAAAGTAATGTATTTATTTAACAGGTTTTAAATTTTTATTTTACTTAAAAAAAAAAACACACACACAAACATATGTGTAGTCATTGACTCCAGCTGCTCTGTAATCGTATAAACCTCTATAATCCCCTCTTCTCGTCGTGCTGTAGCAGTTCGCTTCTCCTCTCTTTCATACAGCTTGTGCAGTCTTGAGGGGAACTGAAGTTTTTACTTTACTTTGCTGTTGCTTTTGTTAGTTTGCTGCTCATTTATATCTGCACACCTCCAGCATGCACTGACCAGTGTGTGGCTTTAAAAGCCAATTACTGTAATAGCAGTACACAGTGCCTGGGCTTCAGCCTGGACTGTTACAGAGGGTTAGAAGGGTCAAACTAGGGTGAAATGCATGCACTTACATTTTATTAACATAAACATCTTGACAGCCCTAATTTATAGTCGTTTCTTAAGAGCCTGTCTACCTCAAGATCTAAGTATCCTTCTGAAATGTGAGGTTCTATTCTGGTGTTATGGATTAAGGCGAGTTCTAGAGTGGTACTAGAATCATGTGCCTTGAGTGGTGTTGTATATACCTCAGTATTAATAGGCCATAGAATTTCAGTCATGTCCTGGAGGGACTCCTCAGCTAGTCCACAGCTTTGCCTGCTCTTAGAGTACCTGAGGCTGAACTGTGAAATACTGATTTACCTTGAGAGAAGTTGAGGACCCCTGACAAATCTAAAGTTGCTTTCCTCTGATATTAACTCCTTTCATGTCCTTGTTGCTCGTTTCTTATTGAATTTCCAATTTAGCGCAGAAAGAAGCAGCTAAAAACATTGCTCATGATCATCCTTCGCCGTCACCCCCTCTATTCAGCAAGTAAATGTCACGTCTCACTATAATTATACTTAACATTCCTGTGAGCAAAATTCCTGCTGCCAGACAAAATATGCGTCATACAAACCTTTTGTTTTCGAAAGCACGGAGATGTGTGCTGTTTTGTAAAATGACCATGAAAACTGATTTTCTCAGAGGGCCTGTGTGGGGGGGTGGTGGGGAGAGATTTTACACCGGCTTTCAAGTCTATCTGAGACTTTCCTAACAAGCTGGCGTCTTTGATCGGGAGCTTTTTATCATCTCTTCAGAAAAACAGGTTTGGTTGCCTTTTTTTTTTTTTTTCCCGTTTCAGCTTTTTGACCTTTGAGACGGAGACGGTCTCTGTCACACCTGTTAGAAGGAGGAGGGCCGAAGTGGATTTATCAGATCTGTTCAGACACGGAAAAGTGCTTTCCCGTTTCAGCTCCCTCCTTACGTCTGGTGGAGGGATGAAAAGGAGGAACTGTGCGAGGGGAATTATGACGCCGTCTCCGATTGTAGGCTGGTAGCCGTGTGTGTCTGCCTCGGCGTGCGTGTTTTGGTGTGCGCGACTGCGTGTGAGCGTATGTGTGTATAATTTAACATGGACTTGGCCGGACTCCTGGATTCCTCCCCGCGTGCCGTGTGAAAATAGGAGCGTCGAATGCAAGCGAGCAGAAAATGGCGTCTTTGTCTGGAGCGCAGCCCTCACTCCTGCAGTCTCACACGGGAATGTGTGGGTGGTTCTGCTGTGTGGAACTGCTGCTGGTGTGCTGTTCTTCAGGCCCGCCCTGAGCCTTTACTCAGCCAACCCATTTAACCCACACTGAGCGCTCGCTCAGCCTACCTTTAGCCTACGTTCAGCCTACGTTCAGCCTGTGCTCAGCTCGCTCTGTGCCCACACTCAACCTACCCTGAGCCTTTGCTCAGCCTGGTCTTAGAGAGTCCTCGCTGACCCGTCCCTTAGCCCACGTCCTGCCTACCTCCAGTCTGTGCTCAGCCAACGTTGAGACTTGGTTCAGCCTACCCGTAGCCCATGTTCAGCCCACCCTAAGCCTTTATTGGGGTCTCTCGCCATGCTCATCCTTTACTAAACTTTGATTTAGCCCCACTGTGAGCCCACCTTAAGCCTCCATTCTGCCCACCCTTAGTCCCGTTAGCCCTCTGCCTGCTGGTAGACCTGTGCGTAGGAGCCTCTGAGCTGGACGGCGTGTGTATGAACGTGCATGCGTGTGTGCATGTCTTACTGGTAGCTGCTGTGTGTGGTCCAGGCAGGGTTTGGCTGCAGGGAGACTGAGTGTGGGCTTCAGCATACCTAATTATCATCGCCTCTCCCAGCAAAGCCCACGGTTTAAACTGAAGCTTCTTTTGTTTTGTGCTCGTCTTTGTGCCTGTAACCTCAGGCGGCGGAGCACACCTGGTTAGACTCCTCCAAAACTCTGTTGTGTGTTGGAAATAAATAGAGGAGGTTGAATTCATAATTATATATTGTTGCTGCTTTATGCAGGCATTAGTGCAATGTGTTAACATTTAAGACTGAGTGGAGGAATAGAGCTGATCCAGAGCTACTTGGAAGGAAAAATGTTTACATTCACTTCCACTGAAAGTTATTATTTTTGTCCTTCTCCTGGAAATGTAAGTGGGAGACGTAAGGTTCAGTTGTAGTGTCCTCTTCCTTTTCTCTTCTTTCTCCCACCACTTATTATAATGATTCACTTTTAAATAGATCTGCAAACTTAATAAAAACACTACAGTAATAATTCCTCTCATTCATTTCTTTCAGTGGTGGATGATCCCAACTACAGCGTGACAACACTGGCCATCGTGATCGTGGCTCCAGTGATCGTGCTCATCTTCCTCTCCACTGTGGCCATCTTGGTGTTCCGGCGGATCCACCATAACCAGATGGAGCGCCTGACTGCCCGCGACGCCGAGTACGGCACCATCGACGGGCTCATCGCGTCCAACGTCGGAGAAAGCACGCTTGCGGTGAGCCGCTGATGCATTATGCTCAGGCATGCCAGAGTGCCTGGGCCCCGTAATCGCTGCTGGCTGTTGTGGTTTTCTAGAAAGACGGCGTTCTGGAGAAATCCATGTTTTAATTAGCGAGACGCGTCTTGCTTCAAAGCAGTGCGTTAAATATGCAAGATATTTTCCATGATTCCATTTTTTGCCCCGCAGCCTTTTTTTTTTATTAATCCGTGAAGCTTTTAGGCAGCGTTTTTACCACTAAAGCGTTTTGTTTTTAGAGGATCATGTAGAAAAAACTCTGCTCTGTTCCTAAAGTTTGTGAGTTGAATGTTATCAACCAGAGTTAAATCTCTCTCTTTCTATCTCTCTCTCTCTCACTCTTTCTCTCTCTCACTCTTTCTCTATATATGTCTCTCTCACTCTTTCCCTCTCTCACTCTTTCTCTTTTTCTATTTCTCACTTTTTCTCTATCTCTCTCTCACTCTTTCTCTATATATGTCTCTCTTACTCTTTCCCTCTCTCACTCTTTCTCTCTTTCTATTTCTCACTCTTTCTCTCTCTCACTTTCTCTCTCTCTCTCTCTCTCTCTTACTCTTTCTTTCTATCTTTCTCTCTAGCTCTTTCTCTCTTTCGCTCTCTCTCTTTCGCTCTCTCTCTATCTTTCTCTCTATCTCTCACTCTTTCTCCCTGTCTCTCTCTCTCTTTTTCTATCTTTCTCTAGCTCTCTCTTTCTATCTTTCTCCCTATCTCTCTCTCTCTTTTTCTATCTTTCTCTAGCTCTCTCTTTCTATCTTTGTCTCTAGCTCTTTTTCTCTCTCTTTCTATTTCTCTTTCCATCTCTTTCACTCTATCTTTCTATCTTTCACTCTTTCTCTCTATCTCTCGCTCACTCTTTCTCTCTCTCTTTCTCTCTCACTATTTATATCTCGCTCTCTCTTTTGCTCTCTTCAGTTTCTTTCTCTGTCTCTCTCTGTCTCCTCTCTTTCCCCCTCTCTCTCTTTCTATCTTTCTCTCCTCATTTTCTTTCTCCTCTCTTTCTCTTTCTTTCTTTCCCCTTCTCTCTCCTCTCTCTCTTTCTCTCTATCTCTTTCTCTCCTTACTTTCTTTCTCTCTCTTTTACTCTTTTCTCTCTCTCTCTCTCTCTCTCTCTCTCTCTCTCTCTCTCTCTCTCTCTCTCTCTCTCTCTCTCTCTCTCTCTCTCTCTACTAAGACGTCTTCTTGTGTCCCTCGCTGAATGCAGCTCATTCTAGTGATGGACTCCTGGGCTCTTGGTGTTTGTTTGGCGAAGCCAACGCGCCCCCCTTTCGAAAAACCTCCCACAAATCCCTACCCTCTCGTTCATTAATCCCCCTCAGGCGCGCGGGCCAGGCCGTTTAGCGGACTCCCTCAGCGCTCTCCTACAGCATTGTGGGGCGTGTTTGCGGAGTTGCTGATATTGGATCTTTTTCAAGCCGTTTTCAAAGAGCGCTGTAGAGCGCTCGGCAACCGGGGCCAAAATATGTGGCGGCCGAATGTTTGCCTGAGTATAATTAAAAAGTTCTTTCCAGTACTGGAGGAGTAAGAGGGCTAGATCTGTTATTAGGAACAGTGGAGACAGCTGAATAGGCTCTCTGAGGAACACATGTGCAGCGGTTCTTGGTCCGCCTGGGCCTGTCGTAGGCTCTGACTCTGATTTCACACAAAAAAAAAGAAACAAAACAACATTGGACACCCAGCTACAGAGCTTTCAGAGCCGTCATCTAGCCCGAGCTAACTGAGCACAGATTGCTATTTAAAGCCACAGCTATTTGCATTTGCGGCCGGCATTCCTGCTCTTCTCCAAACTGCATCTCCAAATTGTTTTCATGAGGCAAACATGTGTTTATGTGTGGTTGCAGGTTTTTGGTTTCCATTCCATCTACCCCCTTCTCCCCTTCTCACAAAGCTGGTAGCAAGGCAGAATCTCTGTGGTTGCTTGATGTCTCCATCTGGTGGTCGGTCACCTAGTATTGCGTCTTTCAGCTGAGCGGGTGTAAATTAGACACTGTGGGCTTAATCTGTGTCTGGACTGGGGATTAGGAATAGGATAGGGGCTAGCACCAGTAAATCTTCTAAGTGTGGAAAATCTGATTGAGCCCTGCACTTTAAATTAAGTGTGTGTGTGTGTGTGTGTGTGTGTGTGTTTTGTTTTAATAATAATTGTAAAATCTGGCTGAATGCATTTTATTACTGCAGTGACACAGACGTGGTGATACTGTGTTTGGGTGTTGTGCTAGTGTGAGTGAATCAGACTCAGCAGTGCTGCTGGACTGAGAATACACTGTCACTGCTGAACTGAGAATAGTCCACCAACCAAAACTATTCAGCTGACCACGTCCTATGGGCAGCATCCTGTGACCACTGATGCAGGTCAAGGGAACAATGCAAACTGTGCAGCAGCAGAAGAGTTGTCATCTCTAGTTTCACATCTAACAGAGTGGACAGTGAGTGGACACAGTGCTATAAACCCCAGCAGCCCTGCTGTGTCTGATCTACTCATACCAGCAAAACATACTCTAACACAACACGTCAAAAATCTTCCACCCACATTGCACCTGCTTTGTGGTGGTCCTGCTTATCAAAGAACAGATTGAAAAGTATGCGGAGGAACAGGTGAACTCCAGTCTGTGATTGTAGAACTACGAAGTGCTGCTGGTGTAAATGTTTCTAGGCTCTAAGGGTGCAGTAGCTTTCCACTCGTTTCTTTCTCACTCTTGTTTTGTGTTCTTATGCAAACAGGATTTAAAACCCCGTCTGACTAGTTTGCAGTACCTCAGTTAGTCCAGCAGAGGGCCCCTGTTATACCTGTTATATGCTTCAGTCTTTCATAAGAGCTCTCACTCTCTCTCTCTCTCTCTCTCTATCTTTCTTTCTGTCCAGTTTTCTTCTTTCTGACTCGCTTTCTCTCTTTCAGTCTTATTTTATTAAGTTATCTCTTATGCGTTCTCTTTCTCTCTCTTTTAATTTCCCTCTTTTATCCTCTCTGTTCCTTTTTTCCTCTTTTTCACTTTATCTCTATCACTTACACAGTTTGTCTTTCTCCTACAGTGTGTATCTCTCTCACACTCATTTTTTTCTTCCTCTCTCTCTCTCTCTCTCTCTCTCTCTCTCTCCTTCTGTCTCTCTGCATACATCAGTCTTCTGTTTTTCTCTTATAGTGTATCTCTCTCTTGTTCTCATTCTTGTTCTAGCTGTCGTTTTTCTTTACATATTTTCCTCTCTCTCTCTCTCTCTCTCTCTCTCTCTCTCTCTGCATACATCAAAGGCTTCAGGCTTTCTCTCATAGTGTATCTCTTTCTTACAATCATTCTTGTTCTTGCTGTCTTTTTCTTTTCCCCTTTTTCCTCTTTTTGTCTTTCTCAATCACTCTCTCCATCTCTCTGCACACATCAAAGGCTTCAGTCTTTCTTATACAGTGTATCCCTCTTTTACACTTATTCTTGTTCTTGCTGTCTTTTTATCTTTACATATTTTCCTCTCATCTTTTTTAACTTATTTTCTCTCTCTCTCTATCTCTCCCTCTCCTTCTCTCTTTCTCTCTCTCTCTCTCTCTCTCTCTCTCTCTCTCTTTCTCTCTCTCTCTCTCTCTCTCTCTCTCTCTCTCTCTCTCTCTCTCTCTCTCTCTCTCTCTCTCTCTCTCTCTCCATACATCAAAGGCAGTCCTGTTTGAATCTGTGTGTCTCTCTTTCTCCAGGATCTGTTGGACCACTCCTGCACGTCGGGCAGCGGATCAGGCCTGCCTTTCTTGGTGCAGAGGACAGTTGCCAGACAGATCACTCTGAACGAGTGTGTGGGTGTGTATCTAATCCATCCCCTTGTCTTCTTAGAATCCCCCCCCCCACCACCACCGCCGCCGCCACCCCACACGTACGCCTGTGTGAGTGGGTGTGTGTGTGGTTTTATAGCAGAGAGCCTGTTATTGAGGATGTACACATCTGTTGTTTGGGCTCTTGAGAGATTCTCTCCGTTCTGTTTATGATTCGTTTTCTCACATCCTTCACAAGCTTTAGACACGTTTCAACACTAAACCATCTAAATATCCCCTGGTTTTGTGGTGTGTGCGTCTGTGTGGGTGTATGAGTGTCTCAGTACAGATCAGTTGGATGTATCTAATCCGGCGTGTCTATTTGATCCTCAGAGGCAGCAAATATCAAAGCACTTCACGAAATTTCAAGAGCAGCTGTCTTGTCTTAATGTTAATCTGTAACACAGTGTTTCCACCTGCCCACCGGCGTGCTTAATTTAACAGATAAAAGCCTATAAGCAGATAAAAAGCACATCACCAACACCTCTCAAGGATTAAAGGAGCAGTGTGTAATCCTCTAGCGGTGAGGCTGTGTATTGCAACGTACTAAATCCATCCCTCCATTCCCAGAGAAAACACACTGGCCATCAGATTTTCTGCCGACGTGCCCTGGTTCTGTTCTTCTTTTTTTATTATGTTCACACTTCTTTGAAGGTATTCAACCAGCTTAGCTTCTCTTGTGTTTGTGAGTCTTCAATTTGTCACAGTGTAGCTCCTCAAACTTTACATTGTGCAAACTAGTTCACCAGCGTAGTCGTGCCAGGCATCCTTGTCCTGGGTTTTGGCCCCACTGTAGCACGTCCTCAAGGACGCTTATAGTTGCTTAAGGCAGGAGTGAGAGTCGTCAGCATGTAAGGTTCAGGCACTGTCTTTCACGGCGGTGCTCTATCGTTTTATTCTAGCCATCGAGAGCGATTCTACCCACCATGGTCATATCAGTTTCAATTGCTTTCTTTTTTTCTTCTTTTTTTCTTTTTTTTTTGGGCCCCGCCACCACCCTTTATTATTTATTTACTTATGTTGTACAACATGTAACATGAGGTATAGGATAAGGTGAGGGGAGAGCTGGAGGGGAAGTGAAGAGTGGACAAATACAAATGCAGAAGAAAAAAAGAAAATAAATACATTTTTGAAAAAAAATTGTAATACAAAAAAAATAAATATATAATTAAAAACAACAATAATATCAATAATAATAAATAAAAAAAATAAAAATATAAAGAAAACCCACGTATATAATTTCACTAAGATACAATTACAGTTACCTTTTCACACTCTTATATATATTCTCATATAACTGAGCAGCTCAGAGTTTCAAATGTTTTATTGTGGTTTTAACGTTAAGTCAATACAGACTCTTAATATCTCTGTTTACCGAAAAGCTGATTTAGGCTATCAAAACATCCCAACCTTTCTTGTGTAACATCACCATTCGACAAGGATTCTACATCTTTCTGCATCTTCCAGCCAGTGCTATAAACACCAACAAATTCAGTCTGCAGCTTCAACGTAAAAACTAAAAAAATTACATGGAAGTCACTCTTTACAGCAAGTGTTTGGTTTATTTCTTTTTTTTGTGCAACTGTATAAACACTGTGGCTCTGCACGGAAGCATCCATTGGTAGATATGAAGCTTCTAAGTAGATATTAAGTGCTCATTTTAAGATAACGAAAACACAAGGTTTTGTAGTTACAGGTAATTATACACTTAACAAAACATGTCTATTGTATACCATTTCTAAAATGTCCCTCTAAATCTTACATACTGCTCCTTTAAACTGACCCCAAAATATTCAAATGCAATTAAATATCCTCTTTGGCACTTCGTTTAATGGTTGTTAGGGCATGAAATCTATGAAATCTGCCCAGTTTATTACTCTGCTTTTGTTTTTGTTTGTCTGATCTAGTCCGGTGTTGCACACTGTATGTTTAGCACAGCTTTAGATAGGTTGTAACATATCTTCGGATTGTGGTCAGTGGTAAACCAAACTGAACTTGATGAACCAGTGTCAAATGATAAGCAAAGGGCAAAGCATGGCAAGAAGCCAGTAGTAGACTGAAATGGCATTATACAACATGTCCATAAAGCACAAATGATTCAAATCGTCCACCTTATTTCGCACTCAGCCTGACTGCAAAGATAAAGTATGCATATACCAATCACAGCCAATATGGGAAAAAAGATAATATGTTTATCTGATCTTCTGAACATCTAGGTTTACCGCAGGGCCCCGAATTGTTTTTAAATAGCTCTGTAGATCCAGGAATAGCAGAAACAGCAGCATGGCTGCCCCAAGGCCAGAGCTGAGTTTGCTATCAGGGAGCTCCATGAACGGTTGTTTGGCGGGTGCATTCGTGGAGTATCGGTGTTGTTCTTGTTTGTGTCTTGCCTGAGAGTGTCTGAGGTTACAGTGTTTTTATCACATGCTTTCCTGTTTTGGGCTCTCTCAGGGAAAGGGCGCTATGGAGAGGTGTGGAGAGGTCAGTGGCAGGGGGAGAACGTGGCCGTGAAAATCTTCTCATCCCGAGATGAGAAGTCCTGGTTCAGAGAGACGGAAATCTACAACACGGTGCTGCTGAGGCACGAGAACATTCTGGGTATGCGCGGCTGTATATGACTATAATATGAAACCAAGTTTATTGAAGATATACTACTGTGCAATAGTTTTAAAGCCTTTATCTGATCAATAAGTGTATTTTCATCAGTAAGAACACCAGATATCACCAGAACAGATGTAAATAATCATACATACAATACAATTTAACATGAATATCTTATTGTGAAAGAAGTAGATCATATCCTGAGCTCCAGTTTGAAGAACAAAGTGTAGTTCCAGATTTCTCCTGGACGCCCCAGACATTGTATGAATGTATTCAGTTCCTTCAGCAGCAATCTTGATTTAGCTTAATGAAGTACTGAGCAGTCAAAGCAGGTATTAGATGAGAACTGGACGGGAGCTTGGAAGGGCTTAAAAACACACTGACATAAAAAAACTATACATAGAAATAGCTTTATGTATATGTGGCTGAATTGATTTAAAGGATGCTAATATTGTACAGTGTTTAAATAGATTATACATGATGTTTGATATTTTGACACATTAACTCGGCAGTTTACAGGATTTAAATAGCTTCATGGCATTTAATAAAGGTATTAATAAATTTAATGAATAATTATAATTTTTCAATGACCTCTGTCTTCTGAATTCTCTTCTCCTCATGCAGGCTTCATCGCGTCAGACATGACCTCTCGTAACTCCAGCACTCAGCTGTGGCTGATCACGCACTACCATGAGATGGGCTCCCTGTACGATTACCTGCAGCTGAGCACGCTGGACGCCCCGTCTTGCCTAAGGATGGCGCTCTCCATTGCCAGTGGCCTAGCCCACCTGCATGTGGAGATCTTTGGGACGCAGGGGAAACCAGCCATCGCCCACAGAGATCTGAAGAGCAAGAACATCCTGGTCAATAAGAACGGCCAGTGCTGCATCGCTGACCTTGGTGAGGACGTGCCTGAGGCTGGGGCAACTAGCAGTTTGCAGTTTCCGAATAACTGCTTTTGCCACAGTAATAGAACTGACAGCAACTTAAGAGTAACCCATAGCGTTTGTTTATGTTTGTGTTGCTCGTATGCTGTAGGCTAGGAATCTCGCCTGTCTTGTATATTGAAGTATACTTGTTTTGGAAAATTATGCATTTCAAAGCTCTGCAGTCAGCTCTATACTTATTGGTGGAGATTGGTTTAGCTTCATGCTGAAAATAGAAAATACTTGTAGCCATTAATTGAAGTCCATTTATGCAGTGGGTACAGAAATCCTCATCACATCACGTGTTAAAATTATTGGCACCCATGCATTTAGTACTTTGTGCAACCTCCCTTTGCCAACATGCCAGCAATACTGCTCTATTACTATTATTATTGTTTTTATTAGTAGTATTGTTGAAATTCATCTCCTTCAGCACTCCTTCAGTAGAAAGTGTAGAAGACTGTATGTTGGGTGCAGTGGCCAGTGCTGCATTGCTGACCAGGGTAAAAACCTGAAGTATGTCTTAAGGACACAAGCTGTCCTTATGAAGAGTGTCCGCGAAGCTCAGTTTGAGGTTGATGAGGATGGTGCTGGTTACTTGAGCAGATGAAAGGCGTCTGGCTGCAGCTACGGGTCTAAATCAGTCAGGGTTCCTAGCTGCAGGTTCTGGCTTTGCTGTCAAGTATTTGGCTGTAAGTGCAGTCACAGGGAATCCTCCTTCTGCGAGTGCCCAGTATTAATTAGTTTATCAAACACACTGGCAGCATTTTTCAGCATTGATCATTTGAAAATGATCACCGTCCTTTATATCGTATGAACATTTCATGATTTTTTGGGGTGTTATTATTATTATTTTTCATGTTAAGGATGACTGACATCGCAGATTCACATTGCTTGGCTTAGAACAAGTCAGTTATCAGTAGGATAAGCCCGATCCCTTCTTTCAGAGAAAAAGGTTTTTTACCCCTCTTCTATGTTCAGCGGTGGTGTTTACCATACAGACTGGTAAACCAGCTAATAATACCCAGCAGTGTAGGTCTTGGCTCCTTTAGGGAGAAATAGTGGGAGAGCACTTAAAGAGATGTCTCTGTTCTAAAACTCAGGCTATAATATGTTGTGCGGCTGTTCTCGCTCTTCAGAACATCAGGTGCTCATTAGGCTCCAAAATTTCAGAGCGGCTTCACTTGGAAACCTTAATGAAAAATCCATTAAAGTCCTCAGTGGGCTACAAATACCAGGAAATTTTGCTTCCGTGCGCTCAGAAATGGTGGAGTTGCTTTCTGTTTTTTTTTTTATCTTACTTTAACAAGTTTTTGAAAGCGAACAAAACACATTACGATAAAGAAGGACAGGAAGTTTTTGTATGCCTCATCATACCATTAAAGCACGTTGCTGTTTTTGTAGTTATGTTGTTGAGTCTTTTTTAAGATCTTTTTGTATTAGGGGTTTAGGGTGCACTCTTGTTCCGTCCTGTTCTTCTGCTTTGCTGTTTCAGTTTATGTCCACCAGAGGGCAACATGTTAAGAGACACACAAACAAAAACATGAACATAGCATTCTGAATTATCTTTAATGGAATCTTTAATGGAGTTGTAGTCCATAAAGACTTTACATGACCAGTGTCTCTCTCCTCCTTCTTGTCTCTGTAGGGCTGGCCGTCATGCACTACCAGGACACAAATGAGCTGGATGTGGGGAATAACCCTAAGGTGGGCACCAAGCGGTACATGGCTCCCGAGGTGCTGGACGACTCCATTCAAGTGGACTGCTTTGAGTCTTACAAAAGAGTGGACATCTGGGCCTTTGGCCTCGTGCTGTGGGAGATCGCCAGACGGACGGTCAGCAATGGTAAGTCACTTTTTACTTTCTCTGGCTTCAGCCTAGAAGATATAATTATAAGGCTGTCTCGTAGCTACTCAAAAATCCAAGCAGTTTGGCATCGGAGAGGAAAAAGATATTCTCAGATATTCATCATTTCTCTTATGATCCTAGCGATCACAGTGATTTACTTTCTGGAATACAGCTGTTATCATTTTCACACTTTTGGTGAGATATTACACAAGCTAATAATAGAAGATTGGGATCACAGTGTTACACAAGTTTCATGACCTATATGATATAATGTACACCGATTGGCCATAACATTAAAACCATTCTCAAGTTTAAAGGAAGTATAGTTTATTGCAGGGCAGCATAATATACAATATCTTTTACACCTTCCTAGAAATGTTGCAAACAGTTATACAATAAAATATAACATCAGATTTATAATATTTAATGTTTCTGCAGCTTCCGCTGTTTTCAGGAGACTTGCTTTTGTTCTTTTAAGAAAAACCTGCATGGACATTTTAATCAAAAGTTTGCAGAAAAGTTGCATTTTTTAAAATATACTCAAAAATGTCTCTGGAAAAATTAATGATTTCATTAGAAAATTATGTAAATGAATAGAATGAGGGGATGGTGTTACCAACACATCCAAAGAATGGCTAGAATTAAAAAAACTATAGTTGATTATAATTGGGATCATATACCTTTCCTCCAAGAAGGATGTAAAGCAGGAATAGAAGAATTACAAGGGAGTATTTTTTGTCTTGTTCTTAAATAAAAGAAGGCATCCACATGCATCCACCCTCAATCAGGACTGTCTGTATAAATGCAAAAGTAAATCTTAAAAATATTCATAGTACAATAAGTTTACTAGAGCATTTGTCTAGTGCATACTTTGTGTAATGTAAATGTAAATTCCAGATGTTTGGGCACTTTTGAGGAAAAGCTGTGCAAATTCATCTCTGCTCTGAGCAATATACATTCAATCTGTCAAGCCAATCACAAAGCACAGGATTTGCTTGCATTGTAATTTAGAAAATTTCATTTAAATTCAGTCATTCAGGTTCATCTGTAATATGAAACATGAGAAGTAACATGACACACTCATGTGCTGCTCTGCATGTAATTCTGTTTACAGTGTATGCTATTGTATGAATCATTAGCCTGCTTTGTGCTGAGAGTGTTAATAACACCCCATTCGGACCTCAGGAGATGCTTATATCCAGCACCATTGAAGAAAACAGTGAATGTTTTTGATTATGCTACATTGTGCATGTGTGTATGAAAATGTACGGTATGTACATGTTCTAGCAGTATTAATAGCAATCTTGGCTGAAAACTAGATCAAGCTAGTTTTACATACTGGAATCGTATGTCCAGTCATGTCAACACTTGCTTTAGATGACTGCAGTACAGTGTACTATCTGTAATGGATGCTGATTCTCTTCTGTCGAAGTGGCTTTAGCCTTCTATTTATAGGGTCAGTTGGCAGTGGAGGTTGAGTCAGGGCACTTCGACTTTATCTTTCCACTGCAGGAGCCAACCTGTTACACATTAGACACATTAGCCAGTCTCAGCCTTGTTAATTACTTTGATTATTTGTAGAATTACAGCCTGAATGCAACAACAGTAGTAAGCAGTGAGCACATCTTACTTTTTAACATATTCATGTATTTGTTTATTTATGTGCGACTGTCCAGGTATTGTAGAAGACTACAAGCCTCCCTTCCATGACGTAGTGCCTAGTGACCCCAGCTTTGAGGACATGAAAAAGGTGGTGTGTATAGACCAACAAAGACCAAACATCCCCAACAGATGGTTCTCAGATTCTGTGAGTATACCTTCCAATGACTAATATTAGTGACAAGTGCCTACAATGTGTGGTTTTTATATTTTTGTATACAGTATTTTTAATTTAACTGATTCAGCATTTTATAGATTCACAATTACCAGGTCAGGAGATCACTTTATTTTAGGTTTGTGATTCCAACTTAATCAAAAATGCCAAAAAGCAGTTCATATTGAATGTAAACAATGGGGGTTATTACTGCAAAGCAGTTCTCTGTACAAAATAATAACTAATATTTCCATTTCTCCCTGCAAACAAGTAAATAGTATTGATTGAGGTGTAAAGCATGCCATTTAACAGCATTTCTTATAGACAAATAATAATGGATTAAATTACGCCATGCATTTAAAATTCCTGTTGACAGCTGAGACTAACTGCTGGCCCGAACAGCATTTTACAGACTTTCTGTAGAGCTGGTAATCATTACATCATCACATTACATCACAATAATAATAACAATGATATTTCCCGTTTATTATTAACCATAATGGTAGGCATGTTTATTATTGCAGTTCAAAACATATCCAGTAGGCGGCACAATGTATTAATAGTATATTAATAGTGTATGTCATTTTTAACCTAACGCTCGATAGTTTAGAGTACCTGGCATGAATTTACCCTCAAACTTTGTCTGTGTATTAACAGAACTGGTATAGTTAAGCACCTTCACTGATTAGAATGAGGCTAGAATGTTTGTGCCTTGAAAAGTGTACAAAGAACAAAACTATCAAATGTTAAAGCTACCCCATGTAAGATTTGGTCAAATTAGTAGAATCACTGAATCAGGAGTAAGAAAATTAGCTCAATATGCTAAAACATGCTGACTGTGTGCTGCTGCAAGTCGCCCTGGAACCTGAAATAACCATTTACAAGTCAGAGGGTTGAATTTCATAGGATTTTTTTTTTGGACCCAGTCATATGTCTGAGTATTAACATATTAACATGAGACTCACTGATTAGGTTTCAAATACAAACTTAACATTATACTGAAGATGAATTTATGGCAATAGTTGATAATTGACTAACTTGCTCTAAAGTAACATTCTTCTCAAAATACTGTTCAAATATTCTTTTAACATGCTTACAAACATCAGATTCATCTACTCCGGAAGGTCAGAAGTAAAACCACCAGAGTCGTTTCATCCTTAAAATGAATGCGAACGAAATAAACAAATTCTCAAGTGTTCATATTTCTCTGGCCAGCCCTAGTTAAATCACTGAACAAAAGCCTGTATTGTTTTATGTTTTTTGTTTTCCACGTTTGGAATATGGATTCTGGTGCATGCATTGTGTGAGCATTTCTAAAAAAAAATAGACCAATAGAAATTAGAAAATAGACCTCCAGACGTAACGTTTCCCTCTTCTATAAGTTACTACATTAGAAGGGTTTGCATTAGCAGCAGCAGTGTCTTTGTGTTAGAGACTGAATCGGAGCAGTTCCTCACTTGAGCAACACTGCAGTGTGCTCTTTGTTGTAAATACGCTTGAGAAATGCAGCTTTATTTAATTTCTGGTGTCTGACTGACTTTTGTTTTCCATTTTTCCTCCAGACTTTAACATCCATCGCCAAACTAATGAAGGAGTGTTGGTACCAGAACCCGTCTGCTCGGCTCACAGCCCTGCGCATTAAAAAGACTCTGACAAAAATCGACAACTCTCTGGACAAAATCAAAGCGGACATTTGAACTGCTTCCGTACGGAAGATCCTCAAAGGCCTTTACCGTGTCCGGCGGACGACTCGTCTGGAGTACCGGGGAGGAAAAAAGGGACCGCTTGGGCACTGTGCTCTCCCAGAGGCACAATGTATTTATTTTAAACACGCAGTGGGACATGTTTTGGCATCCAAAGATGGCACAGTGGGCATTTAAAAAGACTACAGAAAGTCCTCGATTATGTGACTTATCTCCAGACCTAGCTTTCATATGTAGTCACATTCTTCAAAGAAGAGACTGTTACAGTAGCCGGACCTTGGAGGAAGTGGCTTTAGAGCTACGGTTTACTTCTAACGCAGCTTTGATTTTTAGAACTGTCTGAAAACAACGTCTTTCATTTAGCAATATAGACCGTGCTTCTTTTTGGTTTACTGCACTGGCAAGTCTTTAGCATTCCTTACTTGCACTGTTACTGAAGAATTTGGAGGGAAAAAAAGATGACAATTTGCCAAAAAAAGAAAAAAAGGTTATATTTTATATTCCACCACCACCATATCCTTATTCACAGTCGATCAGAGACGAAGAATAGCTGGTTTTCTTTTGGCTGCCTTTTCTGTTGTGTATTTTTGCACTGGCGTTTACAATATAATTGCAAAAGAGTCTCTGCATTCATTCGCGTCACTCAGTCTGTAATTTATTTAACTCAGCTTTCGAATGGTACGATGGCCACCCTGTCTCTGTTCTGCCTGAGATGTTTAACTTGTCACAGAGTTTTTTGTATCATTGAGCATTTAGCTTTTTTTTTCCTTTTGTTTGTTTCATAAGCTTTATTGAGTACAGATGCTAAAAGAGTAAATAAAAAAAAATACTAGAAAGTTCCTTAACTCTATACACCGGAGCAGTTCTTGTGAGCTTTGTGTCTGGATGTGTGCATTACCTAACTCAAGGAAATCTCTTGTGTTTTTAATATATATGAAAAAAGTCAGAGACCACTCTTCATAATATTCATTTCATTAAGTATAATATATACAGGGCGTCATGGTGGTGTAGTGGTTAACACTGTTGCCTCACAGTAAGATGATTCGGGTTGGATTCCTGGTCTGGGTGGTTCTGTGTGGAGTGTGTATGTTCTCCCTGTGCTTGAGTGCGTTTCCTCCGGGTACTCCGGTTTCCTTCCACAGTCCAAACCACATGCATGTTAGGTTAATTGGCCGTAGGTGTGAGTGAGTGAGTGAGTGTTGGCCATGCGATAGACTGGAGAACTGTCCATGGTGTACCCCGCCTTCACCTGATGATGCTGGGATTGGCTCCAGCCCTGCCGTGACCCCGATTAGTGAGATTAAGCGTCAGATAATGGATGGATGGGTAATATATACACTGTTCACAAGATATTTTATTGATATTCCACTTGTGTAATTAAAAAGATCTAGAGAAACGCAAGAGGGAACATGTTTACAGACATACGGAGACTGAACTGACATACAGTCTGTTCGTTTTATTCATGAGAGAAATCACATTACTTGACTGCTGGTTGATTAGTGAGTGTAAATGGATGAATAGAGTGTTTGAGTCATATTAGTTCTCTGTTTAATACAGACTACAAAGAATTGGCTGCCAACAAATATTCATTTAGGATTTATTTTCTGACTGTTCTTGCTTCAAATGTTTATGATAAACAGACATTTTGGGGTCCTTAAAAGTTCTTCCATGTCCCTCCAGTACAGGCTTATATAATATAAACCCCCTAGTGATGGCCCAGGCTATGGCTCTAAAGGGATGTGTAGCTGTCAAGAAGCTTTCACTGGGTAAAGGAATTGGACTAAACGAGAATGTTTGCAAATAAAGCAAAGAAGCTGCTGGTGTTCTCAGAACAGTGGGCGGGCCGCTCCAGAGTCCAGACCTCAACACCTTAAATCATTTTTTTAGTGGTTATGGATGAGTATCAGAAAATGTGACTAAACTGTGGAAATTATTATATGTAGCTGTTGAGGCTTCTGTGAAGTTTACTGTTACATGGATTTCTTAGCTTTTTCCTAAAAACTTGTATTTAATAGCTGATTTGATTGGAACTGAATTACCTGCAGTAAGCTCATAAGTGCTAGTGCTAATGTTAGTGGTTACCTGTTTACGTTGGAGTGGTGGAGTCTGATGGCTGGATATAGATTACAACACTAATATCTAGTGATCACAAAATGAACCACAAGTTCTTGTGTTTGAAACTATTGATTACATCTCAATACTGTTTTTTTTTACCGTATCTTATTATCTCTATCATGATAAACAAATATAAACTCCACATCAGGAAAGCAGCGCTGAATTCTTTTGTAAAATTATGGATAATTACAGATCAGAAAGCTGACACACAGCCCCTGTCAGTCCGTCTCCTTTCTTTTGATTATTAGCTGTGTTTGGCATAATGAAACTCAAATTCCCTGCAAATAACTAATACAGCAAAGTATGCCGAGCATGTTATTCCATTGTATTCAATTATATGCACCTTAAAATCAAACAAAAGCAAAAAAAAAAGAAAGAAAAAGACTACAGAGTGAACTCAGTAGCCTCAACTCAAAGACGTTTCATTATGCTGTCACAGTTTATTCAGGTTAGTTCAGTTTTGTGTATTTTGTCTGCAACCAGGTACAAGAAACCATTAATCTCAAGTCAGATCAGAGTCAGCTACTAGCTAATATCCATCTGCAGGCAGTGGGCAGAACTTTTTTGTTTGTTTGTGTTAAAAACATATGCAAATAAAGTGTGACAGGCGTTTGATACCAGGTATAAGAAGCGCTGCAGTGTTTTGGAAGATCTGATAAATTTCAGTTACAGTTGGTTGAAGCACAGTTGGTCTTGCCTTCCTGTGTGTTGGTAGCAGGTCCTGAGAAACACAGTTGCAGTCAACAGTTTCAAGGTCTAGTATTACCGGTAAACAGATTTTGCTGCTGGATAACCCCTCAGCTCTTAAGCCTGTATTTATTTTTCAAAAAACACCATTAACATAAACAGTTAGAAAATATTTCCTCAATGATTAATAATGTTAGTGGTAATGTGCAATTACCGGAGCCCTGAGTTGCCTGTGTTTGGCCAGCTAATGAAGGAATCAGGCAGAAAAGCCTCTCTCTGTGCGGTCAGGGAAGTCTTCTGGTGGGCTAGAACCCCCCCTTCCAATTCTGCAGGAAGTGCATTATAGTAGAATGAACCATGTTCTACCATTTAGGCTAAGCTTTAGCTAATAACCTGCCATTTAAATTGAAACGATAAGAGTACAAAGCAGAGCAAATGAAAAACTCGATTAGAACCTGGAAGTGCTTCAGCAATGCTATAAACGTACTGCAAGTGAAAAACAACTCTTGAACAGGGCGCAGGATATTTTTACCCATGGCTCGTACAAAAACATCTCTATCAGTTTCTGGACGGTGCTTATTTGTTTCATATACAAAAGCTTGCAGTGATTGTGTTAATGCTTAGTTTGCCTTGTTTACATGTGTATGGTATGTATCTCCATGCATAGAACCCAAACTGAGGCTGGACATAAGACTTTGGTCACTCTCCTAAAGTGGGGCTGTTATTGTTTGGCAAGCGAGGCTGAAGTGTCCCTTACACTCCCCGATCCTGTAGTGGTGTTTTTAGTTGCTGGTCCTGGACACACTTTACCTTTGGCCAGATTCTTTCTGGCTAGATAGATGCCGTACATGTTTAGGCTGAAGCTGATCCACATTTGCCTGCCCGACCAAACGTTGAAACATTGTCAGAATTTATGGTCGAAACACTTAGAACACAAATGATGAACCTTTTCTTTCGTCTGCATGTGCATGTAAAAGAATTTAGTGTCCCTAAATCAATAGAAAACATGGACATTCGGACATTGTGGGGACATTTGACTGATATCCAGGAGGTTAACATGTTTTTGATTGTTTGTTTGCCTGTTTGTGTTTGTTATCCCAAAAATGCAGCCCAAATATTTGCCTTCAAGCGCTGAAGTTAAGCGTAGGGTGTCTTGCCTTATGGAAGTATTCTAGTCGGGTGTTTTCTCACTACAATACCCATCATGCATCACACAGCCCTGGGGGGATCCTTAGGTGCTCAACAAAAAGCTTGCCACTAATCTAAAGGCTAATAAATAACATCTGTGGTGCTGCGTAGCATTAGAGACCACTAACATCAATTGGTTGTCAATCTTTTCTGGCTGTTGTTGGCCAAAGCTATGGTGCATGTAAACTCATGTACACTCACACACATACGGGGGCTCAGAGCCCCACCCTCCAAAATAAAAGTCCTTAGCAAAATAACCCACTGCAGTACATTACCCATTACAGAAAATAAGTATACTTAAAGTTAATTTTATTAAGTATACTTTATGTAGTTACTGTACTAATGTCATTGCACTAGTAGTACACTTGTATATGTACTATTTTAATACTTATTGGGACTAAATTGGCCCACTTTCTAGTTTTTAAAAGTATACTTTTAAGTATGCTTTAAGTGTAAGAGTAGTAAACCAAGTATAAAACTTGTTTACATCTTTTGCACTGCAACTACACTAAAAGTAATCTTAAGGGTTTACTGTTAGTTTTCTAGCTTGTACGTTTTCTTTAAGTGAACTCAACATAATACTTCATTTACTGCTTATATTATTGTTGTACTTTAAAGTATATGAGTAGATTTACGGGTGTTTTTTTCTACTTAAAATAGAACTTAACAATGTTTACTTACTCACCAGTGGACACACGTAAAATAAACAAGACACTCAGATTAAGAAACATATCTGTATCTTTATAAATCTTTATAAATCAAATTTTTAATAAATATTGTACTGGATGTGTTTTTGTGCAGAGCAAGAATACTTACTTCTACTATCTCAATCAAAAGATTAAGTACAAGTAAAGGCCAAATATTCTTAGACTGTTCTATACTTGTCAGTATAACCCAAGCATACTTAAGTATAACTGTGTTTAGTATATCAATGAGAAGTACATAAAAAGTAAACTGAAAGCAAACTCAATACCTTTTAGTTAAAAAGAAGTAAACTAATGGTACACTTGAATAAACTTCTTTTTTGTAAGGGACATCCTGTCACCTGGGCCCCCAGTTCTGTCTCTGGGCCATGTCCATGGTGCAGAGGCTCTTCAGTGTAATGTGCTTCAGCTGTGAGGTCCTCTCCTAGCTCTCACAGTCAGCCAAACCCCAGCTCCTGTGCGCTGGAGTGGAGAGGCTGAAGAGGGGTGTGTGGCTACTGCACCAGTCCTATCTTTGCTGTGCAGTGCATCCTCTTACCCCTAGCAGCTATGTAGCTTTGTGGCTAGCAGCTATCCCATCAGAATGCCTTCTGCTGGAAAATCTTTATTTCCCTTTTTAGGTTGTAATATTCACTACTATTGTGCTGTTGCACGAGTCACAGTGCTTTAGTCTAGCCACAGCTACGCCATACAATCAATTAATCAATCAACCTTTATTTTCACTCGGGAGTACACTGAGGGAGACCTTCATTTACAATGTCACCGAGCATTACAATCGTTACACAAAAAGGGATTGAAAATTATTTTAAATTGAATTTTACTTTTTTTTTTTAAATGTAAAAAACAATTAGAACAGAGACAAAATTAATTAGGATAAAACAAATAAAAACGGAATATGAAACTAAAATCAGGAATAAGACAAAAGTTTAAAAAAGATACAGATATAAATATAGAAGTAAAACAAACGAGTATAAGAAATAATAATTAAGAATAATAATAAACGTAATAATAAAATAATAATAATAGAGTAATAAAAATCATGATAAAAGAATGGTAAAAGAAAATAAATAAAAACAATTAAATGTCACAATAATAAAACTGTTAGCTAAAATGAAAACACTGGCAGGTCATGCGGAGGTGGTTAGAAATGAAGAGTTTAAAATGACTCTGAGCTGAGCTTGAGTGCTTCCTGCAGTAAGTTCCAGCTCGCTGGTGCACTGTAGCTAAAAGCTGATTTTCCCAGTTCAGTAAAAGCTCTGGGAACCTGAAGGGTGATCCAGTCACTGGAGCGAGTTTTATAATTTGTACTATTCTCAGTGATATACGTTGTGATATCTGATGGCATACGGCCAGAAAGTGCTTTAAAAAAGAAAAGAAACCAAAGTGTTTCTTAACGCACAGCGAGAGAAGAAGACCAGCCAATCTTTTCATACAATAAACAGTGATGTGTGCTGTAGGGCTCACTAGTAATGAATCTTAATAATACTGAATGATATACAGAATCTAATGGTTAAAGCTTTTCTCCAACACTTCACTCTCTGCCTCTCCATCTTCTTCAGGGCCATTATGCAGAAGCTCCTTGGCATACCACCAGCTCCAGCGCTTACTAGGACATCCTCTGCTTTGTTAATGCTGATGAGGGTGCTGCTCTATGCGGGCCACACATGACCCATGGGGATGTAAAGTGCTCCATCACGCTCCTGAGCTGCTCTCTAGTCTTCTGTAGGCCACAGCTTTGTTGTAGATTTTCTTTAACATTTTGCTCCCTGACTCAGCTCTCATCTCCATCTCTCTCACCGCTCTGCCTGCTACAGTCCTGGCACTTTATTATGACCATGAAAGCTTTCAATAGCAGGAGCAGCGTGTAGGTGCCAGCGTTATCTTTCCTAGGGCGGAGGGGATCTTCTATGAAGACGATGGGACATTGGAGGACCATGACCAAGGCCTCCAAGTACCTCCCTGCACCCTAACACCCCACTGAGCATCTGTGGGACCACCCAGATCATCATGTTCTCGCTATGGATCCTCCCTAACACGTAATCCAGCAGCTGTGGGATGCACTGCAGTCAGATACCTGTGACAACCTACCAGGACCTTACTATGTCACTCCCAGCCCACCTAGATGCTGTCCATGCTGCGCACGACGCTTACATAATAATCTGACTCGACTATGTACACTGGGGTGTCCACCCCAAAGCAGCTGAAGTCTATGAAACTGGACTCTGGCTTTCAAGATACGTCACCAGAAGGGGGTTTCCTAGACTTTAAACCTTGAGATCTCACTTTAGGAGCCCCTGCTGTAAGAAAGCCGGTGGGTTTGTTTAGGACAGATGGATAGATGGAAGTGTCTCTCTCTAACAGAGAAGTGCATCCCACGTGCACAGGTGCGTCTCATCGAATCCTTCACTCCTGTGAATCATGTTCTCCTTCAAATCCACTTTCTTTATGAATGACAAGCTCGATCGCCAACACACGTCAAGTCCAGAACCCCAGTCCGGCTTCAGCCCGTCATCCCGCTGTGTTTTTTTTTTTTCTAATCCTCTTACAGACACAGCCTGTGGGAGGAGCTTGAGCAACCCCCCCTCCACCCCCGCCTCCGCCACTCCAACACTCCAGCTTGTTATTTAGCGCGCAGCAATGCGAAGCGTATCCGAGGATAAGACGAGAGAACCGGGCGATGTGACTTGTGTCGTTCCGTCAGAGCAACAACAAGCAGCGTGCTAACTACTAGTGAGCGCGCGCGCGCGAAGGAGAAGCCCGATGTAGGGGTGGACATGCGCGGGCTCAGGTGTCCCGGCGCCGGGGGGGCGCTGCTCCTGCTCGCGCTCTCCCAGCTCGGTGCAGGTAAGTTGGTGAAAGCCCCTGTGGGAAGTGGTGGTGGGTAGTTAGGGAGGGGTGGGTGGTGGTGGTGCTGCGTGCCTGGAGCGCCCGTGCATGCGGCAGCTTTGGTAAACTTGGGTCTCCTCGGCTGGTCTGTCCCGTCCGTCTGCGTCCTCCGCGAACTCACTGACCGCCGTAAACGTGAGAGCGAGTTCGCGCTTGTTTTATGGTTTAACGCTCGCTCGCGGACTCTGGACCCTCTTTGCGCAACGGAACGAGCGCGTTATGTAACGGGCTTACAGGGAGCATCAAGTCAAAAGATCAGGCGGGATGTGGTGCGGTGCCGCGGGCGTGGGAAAAAAGGGCTGCTTTACTCTCACCGCTCTGGGAACGCAGGAACAACTTTGCGAGGTTAAAGGAGCAGTCCACCCTAAAAAAGTTTGCCCAGACACCTTGTCTCATGTAGTTTACGACGCCTTATGGCTGGAAGTTCAGTTAGTAAAGCATTGGCCAATAGGATGGGTTGTGGAGCAGTGGCACTGTGATCTCTGCAGTGATGGAGGTCCATCTAGTACCTTTGGGATGAGTTAGAGTGATCCAGAACTAATCTGTACATGACCTCACTAATGCTGTTGTGGCTGATTGCAATCAAATCTGTACAGCAATGCTCCAACAGTTAGTGTAAGCTAGTGTAAACCAGGCTATTAATGCCAGGATTGGTCAAATTCCCTATTAATAACACTGCAATCAGAACGAATGTCGTACGGACAGGTGTCCACAAACTTCTGGACATATTGCGTATAGGCTCAAAGTGTAATAGGTGTGTCATGGTGGTAGCTGTGATATTACATTGTCACGTTTATAGACAGATGCATTTCAACAGGGCTTAAAAAACAGCAGGTGGGGCAGAATGACATTCCATGAGGAGTTTAAACGTATCTCGTTGCATAAGTAAGAATTGCTGTGCCTCATATGGGTGTTTGGTCAAGTGGTAACGCAACTCTGGGCTCGTTTAGATGAATAATTGTTTATTTTTTGCCGTGTCAGGTTCACACTTTGCAAATAATTCACTTAGTTTTCACTTAGTGTTCTCCTAACGTACCCAACCTGGAAAAACACAGCGGTCCTGATTTGACACCTTCCCTATTGTGCTATATCTCCTGGCTTTTGCATTCAGTGCTCTCTGTTTAGCTGTTATTTTTCTAATGAATGTACACCACTGAATCCTTATTGCCACAGGGATGTGTGACAAGGGCATTATGTGCTTCCTTTTAAGCATTAGATGTTCTTAAATATAGATCAGGAGCACCCTGCAGGGGCCACATCTCCAGATACGGATTAAAACCAGCACTAGATTAATGTTCCATAGTGAATTGTGCTTATGTCTCATTTCATATTTTATTTTATAATAAAGGATTGCATTGAGATCAAATACTCAGTCTTTATATTGTAGCTTTTAAATGTCTTATTCTCAAAAAGCAACATCAAGTCTTTCTGGAAGCTAACAGATTACAATGCTTCAAGTCATTTAGTATAAGTAGCACAAAATTTAGTTTTTCTGATGTGTGATATGATATTATTAGTATTATTATTATAAGAATATGGCTTAATGTGGTGTCATTTATGTTGTAATTAATGTGATGCCCACTTCTATACTTTTCCCCATGTGATCTTTTATACTATATATTCCAGTCTGATTGCACCCAACACCGAAGCAAACCATCCATTACTTTTAAATGCATCCTTTCTGTTGTTGACCTGTACTTGAACCACTTGTTCCTGCAGGACAACATGGTCCCAAAAAATTATTTCTGTGTTTTGATGGAGGTACTGTTTTTTTCCAGTATTTTTCCAAAAACAAAAATATATATATATATAGTTCTGAGGCGTGAGTGACTGGTCATGGTGAACGTTTTTGAGGCATGACAGCTCGTTGAAAACAGTTTATTGGAATACTCTGATGCTTTCTGTGATAAGATTAGTTTGTAATTGTTTGTTGTCAAAGATACTACAAGAAGCCTGCGGTTTCCCCCAAAGCGTCTTCTTTCTCAAGCTGAACTCAGACCCACCAACAATTATTGCAAAACTTGTAGATGTTCAATCATGAACTGCTGCAGCTGGCAGTCACAAGGACCTTCCCAGGGGAACCCACCATATGGACGATCATCATGTGAGCTCGTGAACTTTGAGATTGTCCTGCTGTTGGTTCACTATGTTGGACGTGAAATAGAGGTGAATAGGCTTGTGTACTAAAAAAAATTAAATGAAAGTAGTTTAGTCTTCAAAGGAGCCACGTGTAGGATGACACAAGGCATTGTATTGATACTTTAAACAAATCATAACATTGTAACACACACAGTCCCTCCTCATTAATGATAGCAAAAACATGTGTTTACGTACATATATGGCATTTGGAAAGCACTGTTTTCCAGAGTCACTTACTGTCTGTCTGTCTGTCTATCTATCTATCTATCTATCTATCTATCTATCTATCTATCTATCTATCTATCTATCTATCTATCTATCTATCTATCTACCTATCTATCTATCTATCTATCTATCTATCTCTTTTAGTTATAGTGTAAGATGATTGTCCAGGTGGGGAATCGAACCCCAGCCTACAGCATGGAGGACAGCAATCACACTATACCAACCGTGTTGCAAGTTCATTATCAAACTTCATCCCTTGCTTCTATTTTATCACTCCTTTTGTTTGCTGCTGAATATGTTTTTTGCTGAGGGTGGACAGGTGGCGGTGGATATTATGATTGCTTGCCCAGAGCTTTAACAATTGCTGCGTTCATTCTTCCTTTCATTGGCTACCTGTCATTCAATGATCTAACAGTAATGACATGAGGTTAGAATACGCCGCCGGGGCAGTGCCACTTCCTAATCTTTTCATGCTGAACTAATGGAAGACAATGCTACAGTGACTCACTATCGCCTCGTGAGGTACAAAGTGGTACTATGAGACGAGGACAGGCCAGGGCTAGCTGGTCAGCATGCTAACTTTGTAAATACCTCTACAACATGAAGCATAGACATCTTGGACATACCCTCAGAACTGCTGATATATCTTTGTTTGAAATGAAAAATCCCATATTGCTCCTTTAACTGGCTTTGTGAGAAGGAGCTTGTCTACTCGGCATCTGCATGCCGTTTGTCTTATCTCATTTGGCCGTTGGAGTCCAGCCACAGAAGTAATTTGTTTCAGAAGTGTGAAGCGTTGGCATGGAGACATCCTAGACCCCCATGATTTAGGGTCTCGCCTTGGCAGTAAAATGACTGATGGACTACACTTTAGTCTTGCTGTGTTACAAGTTTAGTGTGAGATGGAAGAGAACGTGCACGCAGTTCCACTGCTTGTTGGAAGAAGTAGCAGACGGCTTATGATGTTGGTTTGGGGAAGCATACCGCGCATAGCGCTGCTGAATTTATGAGCTTAACTCTGCAAGTAAACCTTCACAGGAAAAGCAATTTCAGCCAGGCAGTTGGACTTGCATTTGATGTGAAATACATCTTCATGGTGGACGGAAAAGTGGCCAAGGCACTCTGTAATGCTCAGCTCCCCGCAGTTCGCTGACAGAAGATCAATCCGGAACATCACATTGGTAACGTGTAAGCAAATCAGAAAATGAAATGCCACATTTTGAAAGATTACACACTTGCCTATTTTAGCTTTTACCCCAGGTTGTTAAAAAAACATTTGGACTTGACCTTACTATCTCTTATTTCCAGTTTCAAGTTAGGAGATGGGGGTGGGCGATATTGCGAAAATATTATATTTTAATATTGTTAGCATGTCTGGTTGTGCTGGTCTATATTTTTACAAGTCAAGTCAAGTCAAGTTTATTTGTATAGCGCTTTTTACAACGATGTTGTCACAAAGCAGCTTTACAGGAATTTTAAAAACATGAAAAACATGAAATCACAGCTGTTTATCCCCCTGTGCCAGAGCCAACGGTGGCAAGGAAAAACTCCCTCAACTGGAGGGAGAAACCTTGGGAGGAACCAGACTCACAAGGGGAGACCCATCCTCCTCTGGTCAAACAGTATTTACAGTTTATAAACTAAACTAAACACTACACATTACAATATTAACTACCCTAAATCTAACTAATTAAAACTAATGATGCTCACTTTGTAATCAAACGAGCAGATAGTCAATGTTCAGTACTGACAATATCCATTGGGACATAATCAGAATCAGAATCAGAATCAGAATTGTGTATTCACCAAGTATGTCACACATACATGGAATTTGTCTTGGTGAGGCACACATGTATAACATGTAACAAGAACACTATTACACTAAGAGAAACACACAACACGATACAATAAATAGAACAAAGAATAAGTATAATAAGAGTAATAGAGAGCTAGGAAAGCTGCTGATGAAATATATGAAAATCTGTGTTTATACATGTACAGATATTCTACACATAAGTGATTCTGAGTAGATGTATATTATAAGAACTATTACTTACAGAATCATAACAGCATTATGTTACAAAGGAGTTCCTGTAATAGTGAGCTTCAGTTTAACTATTAGTTTAAAGTACAGGGTGACCACTGTGGTTAATGAGAGTAGCAGCTCTGGGGAAAAAGCTGTTAGCATGTCTGGTTGTGCTGGTCTTAATGGTCCTGAGTCTTCTGCCAGAAGGAAGTGTCACAATGTGTTACAATATTGCTGAAATATCTCTGTGCCTTCTTCTACTATGAGGACACACTGAACCATAGAACCACCCTGAAACATGTAAACTACTGTACTGCTTTTTTTTCCAAAATCTAATGTTTAACATTGCAAACAATTTCAGAGCTACTGCAAGATGCTTAATGCAGTAACTCACTGCTTAAAGGCGTCACCGTAGTGCGCAAAGCCTGTTATAGCTGCATCAACTTCTGCAGGAGATCATTCTCACTTTTTTTTACAAATCTATGCCGAACATCCATCCATCCATCCATCCATCCATCCATTATCTCCCGTAGTCTGGGTCACGGGGGGGCTGGAGCCAATCTCAGCGTCATTGGGCGAAGGCAGGGTACACCATGGACAGTTCGCCAGTCCATCGCATGGCCAATATTCACTCACGCACTCACACTTACAGGCAATTTAGAGTGACCAATCAACCTAACATGCATGTGTTTGGACTGTGGGAGGAAACCGGAGTACCCGAAGGAAACCCAATCAAGCACGGAGAGAACATACACACTCCACACAGAACAGCCCGGACCGGGCTTTGGCTGTAAGATCAATCGCATGCTGCTGGCACATCTCGTTCAATGCCTGAGCTTTGATACAGCCAGACAACACCAGTGATTGACATGTAGGCTCACCAGTGGAATCAGCAAGAACAAAGGGAGGGGTCTATGCATGTGCTGTTCCTACAAATACATTCTTTTATAGCAATGATTGACAGGTGTTATTGTTATTCTAGGTTGGCTCCTCAGTAGTGCAGCTATCAAAGCACTGGCCTTATCTTAAGGAGATCCCCGGTATGATTCCTAGTGATGCCACAGCCATCAGTGTTGGGGAGTCCAAGAGATTAGAATTAGTGGTTAGGATGGTCCTCCTTCTCTCTATTACCAAAGAGTGCAGCAAGCCAACATGGTCGTCTGTCAGCTGACTAAACAGAACTGGCAGCTGATCATGTTTTGTTAGCAGCAGAAAAGATATAGTGGTTGGTTCACTGATGGGACGCACATGTATAATTGGTTGGGGGGTGGGGGGGCATCTAGCTAGCAGGTGGAGTTGGATACAACAGAATAAAAGAGAGAATAGGAGGAGGGTTGTTTCTTTTGTTTAATAGACTTGAACTGATTAACGATTGTATTATGAATCACAGGTTCTGACTATAGTAAAGGCCACGGATATTACCTTAAAATAACAGGAATAACAAGACATGATAGGTAGAATGGCCCCTCTGTTATTGCTACTCTGGGCCTGGAACATCAGCCATAGCACTCTGTCATTTTGGAGGGACGTGCTTGAGACCTTTTGCAAGAAATGCGTAACTCTTCACAGAACCAAATCAAACACTAACTACTTTGGGTCTTCAGATAGCTTGGGGTTTCCAGCAGGGACATAATGGCGAGGAGGAGAATGAGAGCATGACCAGACGAGAGTAAATCTCAGACTGGCTGTTACTCGTTGGTGAGAGCTTGAAGTTATGTAAGACAGTCTCCCAGCTAGAAAAACAATTAGAAAACAATGAGAATCCTACAGCAGAGTGTTTATCCCTACCAGTGTTATTTATCTTCCGCCCCAAATTCATCTCGGGCCAAAAAGTTTGGTGAGTCGTCGTGAATCTCACAACAAATAAGCCTTAAAAGTTTGGAGCCTCCTGTACTATTGCTCTACCTTGAACATGGCCCTTCCTTTTCTTTTTTCTTCTTTTTGCTGATGTTGTACCAAATATGGACTCTTTGGCTGAATTTGACTCCTCTTCATGTGCATGCACTCGTGCATAAGCATATAAATTCAACAGATTACTCTCTCCTTTTTAATTATTTGAACATAGAAACAATCTAAATTGTGAGTGTAGTCCGTAGCATCCATATGCCTGCATGATGCATGTACACCAAGGGGAGTCAGATGCTGTATTTTCAGCTCATCAACAAATGCACATGTAAGGATGATCATGGTGGCAACTCAGTGTATGATTTATAAGCAGGACAGTGATGTAAAAGTGAATTGCACTTTGTAACTGTAGAGGGACCCCAAGAGCAAAAATACTAGAATACTGCTTTACATGAGTTTGATGTTGAAGTTATATTAAACTCATTGAAAACTTAATATACAAAGCCTATTATTGAATGCCTTTATTATACAGAACCACTAGCCTTCAAACTATCTACACAATAAGCTTTAGAGATTTTATTACTTTAATAATAAGCAATTTATAGGCTGTGAACAATCAATCTATTACACAGTGCTCACTGTCCTGCCAACAAAATCCCATAGATAGTATTGATAGTCAAAGACAGTCAGTTGGTGATGATCACACTATATTGTATTGCAACTGATCACACAGGCCTATCATGTAATTTATGTAATAGGACTAATATCTAAGTGGTTGTTATTGCAGATCAATAGCATTTTAAACTCAAATCTCAACATCTAATATTGGTCCTATTTAAACCAAACATATTTTTTTCCAAAAACAGAGTTGGACCAGTTCAAGTAGGATCTTGCAGCAGTTGTTAAAGGTCAAGATGTTTTATTAAACCTTGTACCTCATACGTTTACCATGGCGGACCCTGCCTTTGTACCCTTTTCACCTCTTTCAGTCTGTATGAAGTATGTAGAAAGATACACACAGTGTTGCCGTGTTCTTGTGGGAAGAAGAACTATGTGAATGTTCAAAGGGAGGCCCACATTCTTCTTCTGGAACCTGACATTCCGCTTGTTTTTTCCGGATTCTTCTCCAAAAGGAGAGCATGGCCAGCGCTGCCTCTGAAAGCAGGACAGGTATACTGAAAGCAGCTTGAGATTAGCATGGTGTTAGCCTAAGCAGCATTACCCTGCAGTCTAAGAGCATGAACAGAGTTACGTAACCTAAAAAAAGCTCCACTCAAGGAGCTGCTGGCCACTGGATAACTAGAGAAAATAGGAGTTAAAAGGATTATTCCTGTCTTTATCGTGTTTATTTCTGGTCGGGGAGTAACATCAGGATAGTGAAAGGTGATTTTTGAAGTTGCTTGGGATCGTCTGCCGCAGAGCGTTGTGTGTTTACGATGTAGTTCATTTAGGACAGATTTTGGCTTAAGTCATCATGATGCCTGGACTGAAAGTTCAAGGAGATTAGGTTCCCAAACAGTGAGGGAGAAGGTTCGTTTTGACTCAGAAAACTGATTGGAAAATTCAAGCTGATATTCCGAAAGCAAAATGAATGTTAAGGTCAGAGCACTGTCCATGATGCGCAAACATCTTTTGGGTGATTTTAGTTCAATAATCCTTTTGGAAAATCAGGTCAAGTGCTTTAGTATTAGTCACAGCCTTCCACTGAAACGGCAATCAATGGATACGCCATGTACCCAAGAGTTTGTCTCTAATGGCGAGTATTGAACAACGATTTCAACTGGAGGGGACATTTAGTTAAAAGTTACAAATTGTGTGAAATGCTGAAAGTTGTCTAATAAAATCTGTAATGTATTATTTCGGATTTAGTATAATAATTAAAACAGTTCCATGCATTTTTTAGACCTGCTCATATTAACCAAGGGAACTGGGTGAATAATTATATGGAGCTGACACTATTTATTGTTATTGTGATAAATTACAAACGTCCCAGTATACTTTTCTGAGCATATCATGAAGCTTGCTAGTACTTAACACTTTCCAAATTACAAATAGAACAATATTAATCATGATTAATTGAATTTAGTGCAGTGTGTGAAATGTTGAATGCAAGTAATTGTATTAATAGTTTTTGATAATATATTTAAAAGGGTTTGCTTAGCCTATTCTAACTCATTGCTTAGCCTGTTCTAACTCATTTTTAATCATTATTATTTTAATTATTAAGGTGTTACATTTTGCCATATTGACCACCACTATGTTTTTCTTAATTTTTAAAGCTTTTTTAATATCTACATGAAGAGTTGACTTTGAACAAGGAAAACATGTCACATTAAGGTGATAAGTGGATGTGTATCATTATCTGAGCATATGTTTTAGTAGCGGCAGCAAAGTTTGCTTCTTCTTAGCATGTACATTAAAGGATCAATATGTAAGATTAGATGATCTGGAGAATTCATACTCACACAGTTCCACCTTCTCACTCTTGCCCCTTTTACTATAATTCTAGAAGAATTGTTGCAACCTTAGCCCCAAACTTCATCCATTTACTCACCAAGAGCGTCTCTAGTGGTGGAAGGTAACGCCAACATTAATGTTTGTTTTGCTGCTATTCTTGTCACTTGTTTTGTTTGCTTTCTAATGAGTTTTGTTTTTTCATCAACTGCTCATGCGGGGACTCTTTACGTATACAGTGATATTATGAGACAGGAAGGGCTGGGGCTAACTGACAAGCCTGCTAACTTCAGTAGATATCTCTGCAACAGAATACATCTGTATACATACTACATAGAAACTGTTAATTCATCAAATTCTGTTGATAATTTATTTAATTTTTGAATGTTAAACTACGAATATACTGATTACATCATCTTACATATTGCTCCTTTAATGTCCTGAATGATTAATGACACTTGTTTTTAAAGGCCCTTAATGCATTTTCCTATCTACTATGCCTTCGTGACTGTAGCTCTCTCATTTAGTTGTAGCGTTTAAATGGTAAATTCTTGGTAATGGAGAGTTATTTCCAGCTACTGCTACTAAATTTGTCCTCACTGAAGTACATCAAGATGGAAGTATCATCTACAGCAGAGGTCATTAATAGGCAGACCACAGCCCGTGTCCAGACCCAGACGTTGTCCAATGTGGGCTCAAACTGATAATCTATTGAGAAGGATTTAATGTTGACAGTGTTTATTTTAAGCGGCAGAGTTTTTCTTGTCTTTGTGGTATACGGGCTTTGCGGGGCAGTAAACTTACAGACCAATCACGTGCATTGTAAAATCACCAAAGGCTCTCCTCAGCCAATCAGATCTGTGCAGATTCGGGACAGCAGCACGCACACAGGCCAGGTACGAAGCGAGAAGCAGCAATCGAGAAGTCGGCGAATAAAGCGAGTCAGAAAGAATAACATGCTCTAAAAGGGAAAGGTTAACAGCGAAAACTGACTTTTTTAACCAGGAATGGACCAAAACATATGTTTATTCTTCCCACCGGCAGCTCCAAACCAACATGTCAAGGTGTGAAGTTGAGTTAACAAAAAGCTGCACATTTTATTCACTTTTTTAAAAAATAAATAAACACTTTAAGACGCATTGTTTTTTTATGTAGCCATTGTTTTTTTTAAAGTGAGGAAAAAAAATATTTGAATTTTTATAAATAATTCATTCAGTTCGGCATTTAAACAGTAAATACTGGTGTAATATTCTGAATGGTGTGTGTAATTTGTTTTGTTTTTCAGTTGCTGATGGTATTAGATGCTGATACTAGGCTACTATCAGTAAACAGAATACGCCACTGAATCTGAAAGCTAGAAATGATAACAGTCCGGACCTTGGCCTGAGGAAATCTCCTCTAACTGGACCTTACTGAACTCTAATTAAATACCTCTGGTCCACAGGCAAAACACAGTAACAGTAATGTTGGCACTTAAGGACACCTTTAGCAGAGTACGCTGGACAATGCTTGTGGATAAATAAATGTGGAATGAACTAGTAAAAGCAATATCTAAAGAAAACGTCAGTCCCCTTTAATAAACATATCACAGTGATGTGGAGGACGCTGGACATCAGTGATGAAAACTATGTTTACTCTGCGTTTATATTATTTTCATACCGTCGCTGTCCAAAGAAAAACATTTATCTTGATTTTGGTGGAATTTCATGTTTTCTATATCATTTGGACATGACAGCTGCTCTTCATGTCCTGTAAAAGTTTTTATGATGAACGAACCAATAGAAATGCTCCAAAATCATTTAGAATAAAACCTCTTGACATTAACTTGCATGGAAAATGCAGAATCCTCTCCTGTAAATATAATAATTAGGAAATACTTGTTGGGACAGCGACGATATTCAGGTTCATACGAACCATGTATGAGTCACTGAGAGTAATAAATACTGTCTGATGTACATTCTGAATCATTCTGAAACAGCTATAAGACAATCTAATGGTTTTAAATAGAAACAGATCCTGTTCTTGAGTGAAATTTGAGCAGATAAGACTAAGAAGTTGATGTGATTGATCTCAGTTTCTCTACAGGTCTGATCACACATAGCATTGACTGATGAGTTTGAAAGGGTAGTTGTTATGAAATATCTGAACGGTGGAAAATCTCCTCTTTTTTCAGCCCTCAAGTGTGTGTGTCAGCTGTGTGCGAATCACACCTGTGAGACGGAGGCTGAGGGTGCGTGCTGGAATTCAGTGATGCTGATCAACGGGAAAGAAGAGGCCGTGAAGTCTTGCCTCTCGCCCAGTGAGCTGAAGGGCCAGGTGTTCTGCTACAGCTCGAGAAACGTTTCCAAACGCAACTGCTGCTTCACCGACTTCTGCAACAACGAGACCCTTCACCTGCACCCAGGTACTGTAGCCTGAAAAAACTCTAATCTGGTGTTAGAAAATAGTATAGGTGTTAAATTATATTAGTGTCTGTAAAAGTGATAGTTTAACCAGGAATATTTCCTTTAACCCAAAAGTAAGTTAAGACATGCTTGGAGCGTATGACCACCAGTCAGTGTCCTGCTACTCTTGCAAGCTGGATATCTGACAGTCACCAGAGAGTCTGCTGGGCTTTTATTGCTTAATGTGGCCAAGATTCAACTACTAGGGCAGAAATTCTCTATGGGCTTGGCACATTTGTTTATGATCTTGTCTTTGCCCCTCTATTGTTTTCTGCAGGCCATGTTTTAATACTGTTTGTAATTTACACGCCAATTCAGAAGAGAAGTGGGGACTTTATGTTAAAACGAGTGACTGGTGATGTTCTCTTTGTAGTCAAGCTTTTGAAACAGTTTATTTTAAAGACGTTAAAAGATGACTGAAGAGGTTTGGTTTTAATTTTGTTGTTGAAATAGAAACAGGCGTCCCTAGAAAAGATGTTTTGGAGGCAGTAGAGGTTGCTCCAAAATCTCTCTGTATGTTTCAGCATTGATGGTACTTCACAGCAGTGTAAGTTACCTTTGCCAAAAGCGACCCATACCATGACAGACCCAGACACTGTGACACACGGACACAACCCCACACCATGACAGCCTTGATCTGGTCTTGTTGCTGATAACAGTCTGGATGGTCCATTTCGTCTTTGGTCCAAAGTACACTGTCTCTGTTTCTTCCACTAAAATCCCTGAAATACTCCTTTGCTTGGCCAATCCACAGTCCCCTGTGTGATGGTCCATCCCAGATGCCTCTGTGTCCCAGAGGAGTCAACAGATGCGGTTAACAAAAGGATGACGGGTTCTGCCGAAGCTGCCGTCAGTTATTCAGCTTGCACTCTTGCTCTGTACGCAGTGAAATTCCTTGCATTGTTTAATTATGTTAGGCACAGCAGAGGGTGAAATATCCAAATCCCTTCTTACCTTCTTTGAGGAACATTGTTTTTAAGCAACGTTCAATAATTTCCCTGAGCATTTGTTGGCAAACTGGTGATCCACGGCTTTGTTCTTAAAGGCCTAGGCTTTTCTTTTTGAACCAAATCATGATTACAGGTACCTGTCGCCATTAGCTGTTCCACATCACATCATTCATTTAATTATTTTACTTTATTTCTAGCCCTAATTTGCCCGCTTCCCAACTTTTTTTGGAATGTGTTTTAGCCTGAATGGCAGCAATGAAGGAAATAAAGTTGACCAAAGAAAACATGCAATCTCTTGTGTTCATATTGTTCGTACTGCTTTTTCTTATTGTGTTCACGTTTCCATAGCAGCCCAACTTTTTTCTGATTCACTAAAACTCCCAAATTTGAATCTTACATTTACTAGATGCTCAAGCTTAACAGGATGTGCTTTTTCGAGTGAGGAACAGAAGCAGTAGTACCATTGAACAGGGAGATTCCTCTGTGTTTGTGTGTTGGCATATGTGGTCTCAGACTGTTACCCTGCTAGACGACAGAGGCATTGATCCTCCTCAGTTGCACTGTGACATAATATCTTGGCAGGGTTATGAGCAGGCAGGCAGTGCTGTCTCCCAGCCAGGGGATATTAATACCTTACCACGGCCTAGCGGGGGAGTGCACAGCCTCTGACTGAGTGCCTGCCTGGCTGGTACATCGTGCTGGGGGAGGATAGACTGGAGCTAATGCACTAGATCCAAGACCTCAAACCATCCCTTATATCAATAATTACTGATAGAGTGATTATGGCTGAAGCTGGCCCACAAAGCTTTTTATTGGGATTGTGTTGGAGCATTTAATGAAGCATAGACTCTAATTAGATCCTAGTCAAAAATACTGACATTAATATCTGTGGTCTTGAACTTCTTCTCTAATTAATGTGTACACTGTGGTCAGTTTATCACAGTTCATAGACGGTTTGGCCCAGTGGGAGGATGCTGGTGGTATTTTTGTGAATTGTTGTTGTTGATTATGGTTAGTGGTTCACTGCTTTTGCTTTTTAACTGTAAAATCTGATCTATGTGAGTCTGAATAACTCAGTGTACTAATCATTTGTTTTACAGACAGATAAAGATTTGTTAAGCTAAGTCAGACTTTAGGGCTCACTTATATGGTTACTGAGTCAGAGACTACCCATTATTCATTTCTAGTCAAAACCACTGTGAAGTTGTTCATTCTCGGGAGGTATATCTGAGGAGATTAAATATAAAAAATTCCACTGGCAGCAGGAAGGATAAATTCGAAAGACAAGTAAGTGAGTCCCCAAAGCTGGAGTTTTATTACAAGATGTAGATAAAATGGGTTCTATCCACATCTTGCAATAAACCCAAAATATAGGGCACAGTTTCTCTTTGGTTTCTGCTCTGAATGACATCTTTCATCAAAACAGTATGGAGCAGGCTTAGACTTAGATGTTTTCTCTAATTTGATAGATGTGTAGAGCTGTTAGCCAGTCAGCAGTGACGTGTATATTAACCTCACCTTACTAAAAAGACAGAACACGAAACTGGTTCTAATGAAGTCTTCTACAAATGACAGACATTAGAGATTTTTATTGATCAAGCTCCAAATATTTTTTGAAAAAGATGCCAAGGACGGTCTCCTCTGCTGCCAAAGCTGCAATACTTGTGTAACGCAACAGAGTGTTACCACACTTCTTGATATGTTTTGCTATGTTTAGTCGGAGCTCAATACAGACCACAAAATCTGCCTCCATCAGATAACCACTTTTCTAATCTAATCTTTGAGAGAGAGGAGGACATCAACTACACATTCGCTTCAGATCTGAAGCATCCACAAGTGTTTACATTTACATTTACAGCACTTGGCAGACGCTCTTATCCAGAGCAACTTACAGGTTACATGTGCACAGGTAGGTGATGGTAGTGCTCTTATTGTTATAGGGTAGGGTGGTTGCCGAGAATCGAACCCCAGTCTAGGATCTTCTGTCCATCCTTCCACTGTGAGATACAACTTAATGCTATGTGTCTGAAAGGGTGTGTCGTTGTTCAAGAGCTCTTCACTGAGAAACCTAGACTAAAGCTTATAAGGCAAAAAACATCTAAGACTGAACATCGGTGGAAAATAAAAAAAGGAAGGACACATTCAGTACTGGGAAGATGTAATATTATATGCAGTTGTTGAGGTAATGTTCTATTAACTATATATTTTCTGCTTTTCTCCTAATTTTGAAAAATCAGTCAGTTGAACCTAATGGCCCTTCTGACTGAGCATTATATAAAGACAATATGACCTCTGGCATTTACACTGCACTGTGTCTACAGACTGTTTTGATTATTAATTGCATAAAAACAATAACAGTAAATTAAACTAAACAATTTCAAATCGTGTGTTCCAAAGTTTCCAAAATACATGGCTGTTTCTGGATCAATAGAAGCAGTTGCCGTCATTGTCAGTTCATTAGAAAAATCCATTTTAATAGCTTTTTTTAAAAATCAGCTAGTGATTTGTACAGTTCATGTTATATCAGAGTGATCAGCATCCTTGATAATATCCCAGTAGTGGACAGCTGGATCTAACACTAACGTTTTTAGTGGCGTACGGTTTCCTCGTGAATTTCATGTAGAGAAAATGTCATGGCTTTACTTTCCTGGCTCGCGAGGTTAGTGCTCCAGAGATAATCGTTTTGATTTATTACAGTTTGGATTAGATGTATGCTAATCCTGAGGCCTAACTGTGCTCTGTACACTTTTCTCAGTAGGGCTCTGGCATTATGATATTACGGATGGTGAGATGATGACATTGTCTTCCGACCTCCGTGAACTTGTTTTACTGTAGCATTACAGAACAACTCACAAGCTCATGCACATCATGCGCAGTGATTGGGGCCTTGTGTGTGTGTTAGACCAGCGTTTAAGGTACCAGTCAAAAGTTTAGTCGTGCCTATTCACAGAATGCTTCCAAATAGTGTAGACAAAACTATCTTCTATTTTAGAACTACTAGTCAGGAGTGTATTTAAATACACTACTAATTCACTACTTTGAGGTTGCTTTGAGTTTAAGAGTTCTTGACTTGTTTATTATTTATATTGTATGTACTGTACTGTTTATTTGTCTATTGTTTATACTGAGTGCCTAGGTCTTCCTTTGCTGCTGTATCACTGAATTACTCCACTGTGGGACTAATAAAGGATTACCTTATCTTATCTTAGATGTGGCACCAATCGAAGACATTATTATTGGACTGATATCAGGTTTAAATTCAAAACTGGGCATCAGATGGGAAAAAAAAACAATGAATGTAATGAATAAATGTTATTGAATGAAGACTGACCATCAGGGCCTCTTCCCCACCCAGCCAGCTCTCCTGTCCATTTGTGTCAACTGCTACACCCTCAATTACATCACTGTGCCATCCAGATGTACCAGCATTGAGATAGGATCGGACTGTTTCAGCTTACGCCCACGCCCACTTTACATAAAGACTCATACACTGCCTCTACCTGTACAGCTTCTAAAGCTTTACCATCCAGATTTAAAACAGACTATTTTCTTTGGTATTTAGTTTATTAAACTAGAAATGCTGTTTGACCAGAGGAGGACGGGTCTCCCCTTGTGAGTCTTGGTTCCTCCCAATGTTTCTTCCTCCAGTCTAAGGGAGTTGCTTTGTGATAACATGGTTGTAAAAAGTGCAATACAAATAAACTTGAATTGAATTGAATTCAATCCCAAAATAGCACTCATTTATGCTGTGGGATGTGATGGAGCTTCTTTAACCAACATTTTGGTCGCTCCAGCATCTGCAACAACAGAGTGTAATTTAGACATAAAAACTTTTTAGATGCTCAATTTAAGATAAGATCGTCTTTTATTAGTCCCACAGTAAGGAAATTCACAGTGTTGCAGCAGCAAGAGAGCAAGGCACTCAGTACACAAAGTACAGTATATACAATATAAATAATAAAAAGTCAAGAACTCAAGAATCTATTTACTAATAATTGCACGTTGCCTCTTAATTGCACAGGGGGAATGGAAAAATATTGTGCAGTATGTTACACAGAAAAAAACATTGATTTCCTGTAAGTGTGTAGAGTTTAAGTGTGTGTGTATGTGGTTTAAGTGAAGTTTAAAAATAAGGCTTAATGTTTTATATAAAAAAAAAGATATATTGGACTGGCATTTTACAGTACTCGAGTTTCATTATCAGTGCCGTTATGAATACGCTGCTGAAGCCCGATCCACTATTTTTTTTTATTGTTGTCAGTAAAGTTCTGACCTAATAATTATTTTTGAAATTAATTGATGGAGGAGATACATGCAAGACATTGTAAGTTATATAGTCCCACAAAAAAACTTTTTTTTTATCATATGTACCACTAGAGGTGGGAAATATGAGCCAAAATGTATCTCAAGATATTTATAGATTTTCATACACTAACGATAAATAATATCAAAATTAAATAGTAGTAATAACAATAACAAAACCCTACAAAAAAACAACCCTTGTTGTTATTACTGGGTTGTTGCTGTTGTTGCCATTATTGTCCATCCACCCATCCATCCATTATCTTCAGCTTTACCCTGCTAGTTGGGGTCACGGGGGGGCTGGAGCCAATCCCAGTGTCATCTGGTGAAGGCGGGAAACACCATGGACAGGTCACCAGTCCATCGCATGGCCAACACACACTTATGCACATACTCACACCTACAGGCAGTTTAGAGTGACTGATCAACCTAACAGGCACGTCTTTGGACTGTAAGAGGAAACCATTATTATTATCACTATTATTAATATTTTATTAATCAATAAAAAGTATATTTCATTATGTAAATACAACCATGCACTAGTAACCTCTTCAGTGGTGGTTCTCTTCTGCAGCTTCTCCTCGTGTTTGTTTTTACTTCACCACTTGTCCTCAATTCACTCGTCCTCTTCACTGTTTGCTGTGGCTAACAAAGAGCTCACTATTGCAGGCTTGTTTAGTTTATCACATTAAGTTTACTCCATGCCTGCTAGATGGGTTTTATGAGCTTATTCGTTCTTCTTTGTCGTGCTTACTAGTTTCCTGGTCCCCCAGGCTTGACTCGATTACTTATTCACTGTTAGAATGCTGTCCAGGGTACACAAGTGTCCAGAGCTCTTTAAAGATTTATCTTTTATTGAGCAAAGTTGATCTTCGTATGTGTGAGCTATAGTGTCTGAAGCTTACACAAAAACACAACATATTTATTACAATAATGTGTATTTAGAAAGCACCACTGAGCCATTTCTACCAGCACTGCTTTCAAACTGGCTGGATTTGCCATGAAAACACATATCTGGAGTTTTTCCAACAGAGCATAACTAAACAGTTTAAAAAAGCAACGTGACCTGCCACCTGAACATGCTCATGATGCTCATGCATGTTGCTCGAGCCCAACATCTGCCATGTTGAGGGCTAATCCAGGTACAAAAGAAAAGAAAGAAAGAAAGAGAGAAAGAGTATTTTCAAGTGATAGCTTAACTAATGCATGTGAAAACAGCACAGTTACCTTTAATAGAACATGTTCCTTTGGTCCTGATGGCAACAAGTAGATGCAATATATGGGCCATTCTACCAAATTAGTTCAAATGGTGCTCCTACAGTACAAGACATTTTGTTCCAGCTAATTTTGCAGCAATTCTTTGCATCAAGTCATCATGAATTATCTGTACAACATGAAGCAACTACTGTGCTGACTTCATGCTACAAAAAAACATATTCCATTTATTTTAAGAGATTTTAATTATGTATATAATCATTTATATAATTTATGAAATACCTACATTTTTAAATGTTGTTTTTAAATATCACTGTGATTTCTTTTGAAGTGAAGTTGAGAGATTAGGATCCATTAAAAGTCTTTTAATTAAAAAAAACTATTTAACAAGTCACTACTGAAACATGGTGGCAAAATTCAATATTCAATCATAATTTTAATAAAATAAACACAATTAAGATTTCGGGTCTGAAGCAAGATGTGCAAGACAGTTGAAAGTCCACAATGTGTTTTCAGCTGTGACATGTTCCTTATACGTTCTAAATTAGTTTGACTTTGTGGGTTGGATTACTTCATGCATCTCTTCACAGTAGTGCGTCTGTTCGATGCCAAGTCAGGTTAAATTTAGACCACTTATAGATGAGAAGGATGTGCAGTAGTCGTGTTGGTACTTCATTATCTCTTCTGACCTCATTGCCTCTACTTCTTCTCTGAACTTTGAAGAAGGTGACCAGGAGAAGAGGCCAGTACACGTTAGCTGGTGCATCCCATATCCTATGTCTGTATTTTGACACCTGCCACACCCAAACGTCAGCTGTTAGCTAATATAATAAGAGGCACAGCTCGAGACGTTGAGCTTGATTCTCCCTGATGGAAAGTATGGTATCATGTAGAGACTCTTCTTTTAGATTGGTATTGTGAAAGCTGTTTTCAGTAGTTGTTGCTGCAGTAGTTCACTGGGCCAAAGGCCAGGAGCGTGGAGACTTGGGAGAGGCGGGATTGGTGGAGTCAAAGGCCAGTTGTGCATGTAACATATGTATGCAGGTGCAGACAATTTAATATTTCAGGATTTTGTGACAAAGGATTTAGATTTGCTCACCTAAAGCCATATTCAGACCTTAAAGAAGTAAGTTTTAAGTTCAAGTTTGGCAAAGAATAAGTTTTACACAATTGTTTTTTCCTCATTACCCCAAATCAGCCATGCCTGAAGTTCTTTAGTTTTGCATTGGAGCTAACATAACTTTAAACTATAAATCATCGTTTAGCATGATCTGAATTGCATACCTAAACCATTACATCCCAAAATAGACTTGCTGGTGTGTTTTTTTTACACTTTGACATACTGTTATCTAAAAAAAAAAGAATTTGTCTTCTAACAAGCTTCTCCATGGAGCTCCAGGCCAAAATCAACGCGGGACAAACGCTCTATTGACATTTTTAGGTGTAATTGATATGTTTTCGAAGGAGATGATAACAGGATGAGACCCATATATTCTTAAGTGGGTACCATTTATATTTATATAGTATCAAAATACATGACCTGTTTCTTCCATGCCCGTGCTTTTCTCCTCTCTAACTGTAAGATGCAAATGCAGGGAGTTTAATTAACACAGGACGAAAAAACTTACAAAAACACCAGAAGGGCAGAATCTAAAAAGCGATAAAAAAAAAGAAAAACTATAGTCCAAAACCAACAGGCAACCAAAACAGCTGAGGATAAGCCAAAAAAGAAAAGTAGCAAAAAAGCAAGAGTTCCAAATACCAGACAGGACAGGACAGGACAGGACTGGACAGAACATTATAAGGACTAGCAATAATTCGCAAAGAGGCAGAGCGAGAGTCCAGGTATATGTAGTCTGTTCTAATGAGGAGAAGCAAACAGGTGAGGGAGGAGGTGCGAAGTCAGGGCAAGTACTCAGGAGAGGCGGACCGTAGGTGAGCATGTGTGACAATAGTACTGTATCTCTATGGGCAACACCCCCCACCAATGTTACCAACGTAAAAAAGGAAGAAACTGTACTGCGATAAACTGGCAATTAAGAATATTATGACTGTGCATGCTGCTGTTTATCAGAGCATTACTGGCCATCAGTTTCACTTTAGCTGCTATTTTAGCCACTCTAGCGCTTTAATCTTCTAATTATTCACCACCATCACTTTTCATTCTGTATTTGATGAGTTTGTATTAACATTACCACAAATAGGTTATAAGAGGGGACGGTAGAGTGGTGATAGAGTGGTGCAGTATAACACGAAGGCTTCTGTAAGCTGATAAAAATCATTGACTCAAGATGCCAGTTATCCAGTCGCAACTACATATTTGATATAATCTTTAAACGTTAAAGGAAATCTTGTCACTGCATTTTATTTTGATTTTAATTTTGGCTTTTCACATGTGGCTTTACAACTAAACGTTTAGCCCACTCAGAAAATTCTGAGCTATAGAGTACTGTGCAAACGTTTTAGGCTGTTTTGGGGTTGTTATTTTATTTGAAAAGCAATTTATTTTAGTCAGGAAATGTTTTTTTGTTCAGCTAAACACTTTTTTCAAATATTCAAATAGTATTAATACAATAAGAAGTGGCTTTACCTATGTCTGTGTTTATGTTTATGTGATAACCCGTTATTATTTACAGTTCTCATCTAATACCTGCTTTGACTACTTAGTACTTCATTAAGCTAAATCAAGATTGCTGCTGAAGGAATGTAATAAACTCATACAATGTCTGGGGCGTCCAGGAGAAATCTGGAACTACACTTTGTTCTTCAAACTGGGTCTCAAAAAAAACCCAACAACTTTCAAACTAAGATATTTATGCTACTTTCTATTGTATTTATGCTTGTTTACATCTGTTCTTATAATATCTGGTGCTCTTACTGGTTAAAACACACCTAAAATACACTGATATAAAGGCTTAGAGTTAGGATTAGACAATCGGCTTAAGACTTTTGCATAGCAGTGTATATTGTATTGTGTTAAAATACCCAGTTGCTATATTTACCCCATGGCTCTGCAGTCATTGGCCTGTGAATCTTTTTTTTTTTATCCAGAAGGTGAGACATGAGGCCGGTGAGTATTTGAATATCTGACAGTAGTTTTTAAATGTAATTAGATGGTTTTCCCAGTAGTGTTTATCATACTTCTATTAGTTTGCATCCGTGGCCAACTTTTAAGAGAATTGCAAAAATCCCCAGAAGAAAATTATTCACAATCCGTAATATCCTGTTCTGCTTTAATAGATTTTATGTCCGTGGGTGTCCAGTGGCCGTGACTGAGGAGCTTCGTTTTCTATTTGGTAGCACCTCTCTGCATCAGAACTGTAATGCCTGTTACCGTGGTTACCGTTGCCGGGGCTTGTTTACTGAGGCAGAAAGGGGGGAGAAACGCGTGAGCGGAAAAGAAAACATTAAAATTAAGCTTCTTTATTAAATACTGCTGATGCAGATTAAAGGGGAGCACTGAGCTTCAGTACTGATGAAATGGCCAGCTTCCTGAACTCAGCGCCGATGATCCCCAAAGCTTCACGTTGGACTTTACAGTGGATCCACCTACACAGCTACACAGGACATAGCTGCTGTTTAACCCAACTTCAGAAGGCCAGGAAGCAGCAGCTGTAAGCCCTGGTGGGAGGTGAAGTAAGTTTTTGCGTGGCTTATGCTTGTAAGGGAGTCACTTGCATTGCCCACCCATTTCATGTTTGTCTAAGCTGGTTTATACTGATCAGGAGCTGGTTGACTGTGGTCATGCTAGTTTGACCATTATATCATAACCAAAACACAACATATGCTGGTTAGGCTGGTTGGGCTGGGGAAGCCACACTGAAACTTCAGTAGAATAACAGAGGTTGGGGGCTTTTAACTGGTAGTCTTTGAATAAATCTCTGAATAACAGAGCAGTGAAATTACAGCGGAGGTGCAATTTTCTGGGAATTAAATAAAGAACTAAAGTTAGACAGACATTTGGTGTTAATGGTGTGTCTATATCTGCACATTATAATTTATTCAGTTTTTATTGCTGAATTATTCTGCATACAGATGGCTGTGACATGCCCAAAAACCCTCTTTAATAAGATGAAAGCAACATTTAATTGTGTAGTGTGACCGTCCACAAGCAACCCTTAAGGTTCCACATGAGTTTCTGTGGCCGTTCAGGGCTTTCACATGATATTTCTACATACTTTTTTGGTCACAATAAGGCTGGCTGTTCTTTTAACCATGATATATCAAAAGCTCACCAGTGTGATTCAACTGCAAGGCATTGCATATGACTGCAAAATTCTAAGAACATTCCTCCTCCCTTGGTTCTTGTTGCTGCATCAGTCAAACTACAACATGCAGCTTTACCATGCTTGAAATTTTTTGTTTTTGTTGCATATTTTAAAGCATCATATTAATTTAAGTTGTTACAGGTGAAACTGTGATTGTTGAAGAACAGGGTTAAATTGTACTAACAAAAGTACTAACGCAGAATGCAAAGGAACAGATGGACTAGAGCCTGTTATTGTAGAATTAGTGTAGAAGTGCTCCTTTATGGTTAGTGGAGTTGATAAAATGGATTGCCAGTGGAGATACATGGAGGTGGTTTTAATGTAATGGCTAATTGGTGTATATCAAAAATACAGGCTAAACAGTGGAGTAACTGGAAATGTAACAATTACTTTTAAACTTTAATAGGCAAGTTGCAGGGACATTATGTTGCATGCCACTTAGAACATACATAAAAGTTTCATCATGTAAAGCCAGCCTAATAGACTGTGCAAACAATTTAAAAGTAAGAGCTGCCTGATACGATACTCAGTATTGGTATCAGTCTGATGCTGGCCAAAATCACTTGATTGAAAACAAAAAGAAATATTGTGCAGTGTTAATTTCGTTGACAAACTATCTTCATCATAGTTTTCATCAACAAACCCTTTTTTCATGACGAAAACGAGATGATAACTAAATAAAAAACTACATAACAGGATAAAAGGGACAACATCCAACCAGAACTGATTTAGTTTTATGAAGGCAGGGGAAGTTAGTAAAACATCTAATCATAACTACTTTGGTCTATATGGAGAGGCGGGACAAGCTCTGGTAGCTCTCCAATTAAATGCACTCTTACACAAATTTGGTCTAAACCCGGGAAGACCATACGAGCCTGTGAACTGTCGCTACTCATGATGGAACTAGGTTATCTAGACATTGTCAGCAGAGAGAAACAGAGTTTAGAGTTTGTGTTTAGAGAAAATCACCACCGCGCTGGACATCAGCCCCCCAGCACCACTGTTAGCTAGCTTTACCACTGCTAACGCTAGCTTAGCCTTTCTTAATCCTTGTCCTGAAAGCACACTGCCCTGTACAGTTTAGAGCGTATCCTGATGTAAACGCTGTATTAACTCAGTAAGGTGGTGTTAATGGTCAGATTAGTTGGATCAGGTATGAGGGAAGCGGTGTGTCTGGACCAGAGTCGGGAGACTAGCTAGCTAACTCCAGCATCTGCATTTGATGATCATGTCCCAAATCTCTCCGTACACACTAGAAAGTGCACAAAACAGATTAGCTAGTTTTATTTACAGTTAATTAGTGTACATAATGTGCAGTGTGTGTCTCTAGTAAACACTGAGACCTGGTAATGTCTGGTATGCTATGTGTATGAAATAAAGAGATGTGGAATTGAAATGTGGAATGAAAGTCTATTGCCAGTTTTTCATTAATTGATTTATTGTTATGCTAAAAAATATTTGAATTGCACAATTAAAATCTTTTAATGGCAAAAAATGTATGTGGATTAATCCCAGAGCATGTAATTTTATTAGATTAACAGCACTTGACAGCACTAGTAATATTTATAAATAAATGAGAAATAATAAATAAAAAGATAATTCAAGAATAAAATATCAGTTTTCTCGTATTCACTTTGCAGTTACCTCAGATGTTGTTTTTTATCTGTTTGTGTGTGTATTGGTCCCTTATACATGAATAATATTCCATAACTGTTTAATAAATGTTTCATTTTGTGTAAGTATATAATGACTTAAATAATTAAAGGGAACGGAAGAAAAAGCATTTACATTTTACACGCTTTATACTTTAATCCACTGAATCGACTGTAGATTTAGTCAAATATAATCCTATGATAGTTAATCGAATAAAACTAGACTAAAACTAAAAATAATTCAGAACTAAAAAAATTTATTAAAACTAAATGACATTTTGTCAAAAGACTACGACTAAAACTAAATCATAATATGTTGTCAAAATGAACACTGATATTGTGTTATATATATATATATATATATATATATATATATATATATATATATATATATATATATATATATATATATATATATATATATATATATATATATGCAACCCTTCATCTGTATTGAGGAATCGTCTCTTGGTTCATTATGAGTAAATACTAACTTGTCGTAGTTATAAGTTTTTACAGCATTAAATATTGCTTAATGTAAAATATATATAACTCAAAGGCTCAGTTTATATAGAGTAGGCCTATATTAACCCTGCAGTCTGAGCATCTGCTTATCACTGTATAACAAAAGAAACCAGCACAACCACAAAATTACAGTTCAGAAAGCCCAGAGTTGCACTTTTAGTATCTGTCTGTCCAGGCCTCACTTTGACAGCCTCCTCACACACACAGATGTGTTTACAGTCACCAGTACTGCCTTGCTTTAGTACCTCAGTAATTCTGTCTCTGCTTATCTTAGGACTGTTTCTGAGAGAAGCTTGCGTTGCCATAAAGGCCGTGCTGCTGTGTCCCGACCGGACCCTCTGGCAGACTGAATTCTGGGAGAAAGGGGAGGGAAACGTGTTTTGAAATACTTGCCTATGTCTTTTGCCGGTGACCCTGTGCAGATGCAGCAAGAGTGCGGCCCTCGGGGAGAGGGACACACCAGGGTCCAGTTTAGACCAGCCTGGCTGTTTTGCTCGGAACACACTGCAGTGCTGGAGTGCAGGCTTTTACAGCTCTGTAGAAATAAAAATGCATTCATCTGAATGTGGTGATCCAGTTGTATCGATTTTAGTAATGTTCAGTAAAGTATGCATTTACAGTTATACAAAACTACAAAATTATATTATGCTGTCCTGCCTCTGGCTGCCTTGCCATGGAGGCTCATGGGAAGCATGCTATCCATTAAATAGGGACAATTTATCATCATGTTTATTGTTGTTGTTCTTTAGTTTGAGTTATGCTGGTGTGTATGTAGTCTTGTTTTGTGGTGAGGGTGTGGGCTCCGTAAGTGTGGGTAAGTGTTCACCATTAAAAGGGAGTGTAGAGCTAGTAGTGGCCTTTCTGCCTTGTTTACATAATAAAAGAACATTTTCCAGCAGACATATTCTAGACCAACACCATGGTATTTCATATATCAGTATAATACTATTAAATAGGGAGAAAGTTTTTGTCAATTCTGTGATGCACAAAATTAAATTAATTAAAATGCTGTCTATAAATAATAACTGGTACTCAGTTAACTACTCTAGGTGTCAGTGTTCAGATACTGATTAATATAAAAGCGAACATAACCAGAGAGGGAAAGACAAGCACCAGTTAAAGCCAGAATAACAAACCAAAAGATGCTTAGTATGCAAGGAATGTTTGGCAATATTTCATGCAGGACTGAAAAAAAAGCTGTATATATACAGGTAATTGAATGAGAAACAAATAATTATTTATATTTCCAAGATGAAGATTGGAAAGGTGGTTCATGATTGGTTAAGACTGGACATCAACATCATGAGGTGGGGGTGCATTATGGGAATTGTAGTCCATGGCTGGGATGGAGGCGGGAGTAAAACCCGGGAGCTCGTGCAGGAGAAGTTTTGTATAAATGCGTTTTTAGTTTGCACTTAAAGTGGCTTCACGCTGCCAAAGGGCCTGGTACCTCAGTTTCATTAAATGATTCATTCAGCAGCATTTGAAATGCTATGTAGGCTGTTGCTTTCATAGTGATTAAGGCTTGTAGCAAACGAGACTAGCAGTTCAAGTGGGTAGTGTAACCTAAACACCTAAGCTAAAGATAATGGGCTACACATAACTCTTATCAACATTAAACAATGCTAAAACTAAACATGAAATATATCAAACTGTCTGTCAAAGTTCCTGTGCACAACCTGTCTAATTAAATCTTTAGCTCATGTTTTTAAACATAGCTGGGTAACGGGTACTCAAATGTCTCTTGAGGTTTGCTTAGATTTTTCCAGTTATCACATATAGGGTGTGTCTCAAAACCTAGTGAGCTTCTACATAGACAGCATTTTACATCATAGTATGTGGTTCCCGACATGTAGTCTGTCCCAATTCTTACATACCTTAAACATGCTGTCTACTGAGAAACCTTATTTAGACCCGATTTTAAGGAAGCATCGAACGCTTCCTCAGCCGCTAAGACAATCCCATGATGTGACGCAGGCAAGACTACGAGCAGTGAAGTTGTTTTAAAAAGTTATTTTGATTCTCTCTGGTGTTTTAATGTGTTTCTTGTCATATAATCACACAAAACAGTATTTTATTATCAACTTTGCAAAGAGTCATTCACCATTTAGCAGTTTTATACTCGAGCCATTAGCATTTATGCTAGTGGACTTTTTAGCCTCGGGCTATTGTTTGGATGCTGGCTGGTAGCTTAGCAACCAGCTAAACCACCGGTTTTTGAAGCATTTTTGAAGCAGTGGGCGGGAACAAGCCGTGACGCAGTCTCTCTCTAACTAGAGCGTCTCAGTAATCTGTTTTATGAGGAGAGATGAGGAGAGAACGCTGCTACTTACACAGCTGCCTACATAGACAGCCTACTTAGACACTCACTAGGTTTTGAGACACACACACAGTGTCATGTGAGTGAGCGTGTTGCAAAAGACACATTGATAAGGATGCGGCTGAAAATGCAGGGGTAACACAGCTACCTTACTAGTCTAAATGCTAGTTAGTCCAATGAATTACAAGTGAATCTCCAATATGGTAACTTTACAGGAGAGGACAAAACAGGCTTTACTATCAGTGTAAGTCTATAGAACCAGAATGTTTTCCAAGCCATTTTAAAGAATTTTTGAAGCATTTTATACAGTGTATGCAGCAGCTGCTGTGTTTCGGTGAAAAATAAAAACAGACATAAATGGACTTTAGCAGCAATATATTATCTGGATAAGTAGTGTTAGCTCATTAACTGATCTAAGGAGACACTAAATGTGTTCCTTTGTGTATTGCTAAAGCCCTTTTTTATTTTTGCCATCGTTTTTTTCCTTTCACAGTTAATGACCAAATAGCCATTTATAACCTCTTATGATACATGTCCATGTCCAGTCAGAATACATATCCCCAGTAGCCCCACCATGTCTCAAACTTCCATGACATCAGGAGTGCTGTGAATTGAGAAATTCCACACACTGATTGGTTTGATTTGTCATTGACACAGCTGTGTGGGTCTTTAATTAACTCATAAACATCTTGCTTGTATTTGAATCACACTCGCCTTCCCTGTGGGATAGCTGACTGCATTGCTGTGTGGCTGTTTCAGAGAATCAGGGCTGCTCTGTTTTCATCTTCCAGCTCTGGAATTACAAACCTGAACTAAACTGGGTCTAGTAGTATATTAGTTTGATGCTGACAGGCTGAACCAAGTAGATGTTTAAAAGCTAATAGCAGTGACTGGATTGCACGTACTAACACCTTAAATGTTATGGTTTACTCTGATGACTTACTATCCAGACACTGTTATGCCTTGTACAATGAAGCTGGTCTGTTAGTTGTGTACTGTTGTTGTTGCGAAAGTGGATCCACATGCAGGCCAGTACGGTTTAAGAGGTTAGGTCACTGTAGAAGTTCTAATCAACTGTTGACAGTTTGAAGCAATTAAATGTTTGAAAATGACAAAAACTTCCAACCCTAACAGTAATAACTAGCTATTGTTGTGACATTGCAGTGCTGAAGTGAAAAAAAAGCCTGTTTGTTAAGCAGCAGGAAGCTCTTCATTTTAGAGACGGCTTTGCTCCAGAAAGCCTTTTATGTGAAAAAGCATTAAGAAGAAAGCAGCTGTAATGATGTGAGGAAATAGCTGTCTGGCAGGTACACTATGGGCCGGTTTCATCCAGACATGTATTAAGCTTAGTCTTGGACTAAAACGTAATTCACCATTAAAAATTCTTTTAAAGAATTTTCAGTGTGCAAAGCTGGAACTTTTAGGTCCATAAGATTGGTCCAGAAGTCCGTTTCTTCTGAAGCCATGGATACAAATAGGGAGTTTGTCCCCTGCTTTGCTGCAGTAACAACCTCTTCTCTTTTGAGAAGACTGAAGAGCATTTCATTTTAATCAGCCACAAGATCATTAGTGGGGTCAGGTACGGATACAAGACCAAACGCCACTACAACTCATCTCAGAGGTATTGGATGGATTGTTCAGTCTGACTGGGAATGGAGCTCAAATACAGCTTTTTGATTGGATATACAATGATCTTTTTTTTCCCCCAAAGGAATGAATGCGAGCCTCCACTTGCATCACAATGATACCTCAGGAGTTACCTGACAATTACCCAGCAATATCCTTAAAGCCACCATACCATGGAACCCACCTAGTAAGATACTTGTGACCACGCAATAGCAACCCACCAAAAAGCAACACACTAGCAATCATGTATTACCATAACAGCCTTGCAACTTTCTGGAAACTCGTTAAACTTGCACGATTGCGCAAGTTATGAATGGTGTCTGGATACTTTTAGACATTAAGACTTAAGTTAAGACTTTGCACAATGATCTCGTTTATTATAAAATAGTTTCTTCTTCAGGTTACTCGTCTGTACGTGTGTTGTCACTGCACTACGTCTAGCCTTTTGTTTTGTATGCCTTGTTCTGTGAAATGGTTAAATGGTACACATTAGTATCTGTAATAAAAAGCTTCAGTTAATGAATGGAGGGCCATGTAGAGACTGTCTCTATCTGATAGTGATGGATGACTCATCTGAAAGTGTTTATAAAAGATGAAGAACTGAATGACATGAACGTGTGTCTTTATTTTTTATTGTCACAGCCATAAAACAAGCCATAACGTCTCTTTGGAAAACACAATGTACCAAGTCATGCGTTACACGTGCAGCATGTTGTTTGTGATGTTGCGTCAGTTTTGCATATTACTTACAATAAGAGAAACAATCATGACTGCGATTAGAAAACCTGTATAATAAATTGCGATGTTCTAAACTGGACAGTTTATTAGTCACCAAACACTTTATGATGTTGATTTTAGCTGCATTGTAACTTTATGACGTAAAAAATGCAATATGATTTAAATGACACAGTGTGCTTCACGGCCTGGTGCCTCCTATTTTCGACTTAGCAATTAAATAATTTCATGTTATTTAAATATGCAGCAGATTTTTTGGAATTTCAGAATTTCAAATGAAAATTAAAAAGCGAAATATTATTCAGTTTTCATTTTAGCTAATAAAACTGGTGCGATTATGTTTTGGCTGGAAGGTAATTATAGTAGGCCATAAAAGCTGTGTGAGATCTGTGTGACTGGCACAAATCTAATAATATATATATTATTTTAAAATGCAGTTTCGGTATTCAGGTTTTCTCTAGCTGAGGATTTCACTGTGTGATATGTTTTGGTATGGTCTTCAGTTGTCAGGCACTGAAGGGAGCAGTTGTTTTTCAGACTCAGTGCTTTCCTCCTTCTGCTCTGTTTGGCTCTACTTTTGGAGCTCAGAGTTTCTTTTTTTTACGTACAAAAGCTATTTCACAATCGTCCGTCTGAATCTCCCAGACTAGAGCTCTTCTAACAGCTGAGGCCTAGTATAACCCAAGCTGGGTGAAATTAACTGTGGCTCTATAAACTCAAACCTGACTGTTTAACGTTAATTAACACCATATCTAATAACATTCCACCGGCTGGGAGCTGCAGTCAGTCAAATGCTTTCATTATGGCAACACTAGAGGGCGGAGTGGCATCTAAATGAGTTATCATCTTCTCATTTTTCATGTTTAGTTAAATGATTTGGGCTGACAGCATTCTTCAGTATTTGCTTTCTTTCAGATACATGAGGTCTTACTTATGACATCTAAAGCTTAGCATATCATTGCGGTCAAACAAAAAACGCTTATAGCTTTAAAATGGTATTTTGTACCGGAGAAGTAAAAGAGTCTTAACCTTTAGTGGAAAAAATAGTTTATTTCAAACAATTTTAAACCATTTCAATCAGTCCATTCATCTGCTGCTTGAGATTTGCATAATAGTAAGGGCTGGTATTTTCAAATTATGTGAAAAATGAAAAATGCAAAGTTTTGATCCAACAGCAACAACATTTCACTGATTTGTTGAAGTATTCTAGTCTGTCCAGGCACTTCTCTCAGCTGAGACCTATCCTAAAATCACTTGCAGCTCATTTAGTAGCAGATTTTCATACAGTTCCTAAACTGACTTCTGGAATGCAAGCTTGATAGGTGTTTTTAAAACCTGATTTAAACCTATTTGCTCACACTAGCACATGCTTTTCTTTCTTCTATTGTTAAAGTTCTCATATCTTTCCCTTTAGACCACTGTACATTCAGTACAAATTATTTTGCAAATGCCCACATTGTAAGTTCCCTGTGACGTTAACCCTAAATACTTCAGTGTATTGACAGTGTTGTAAATGCTTTAACCAAGACTGCTAAGTGGAAACAGTTTTAACAGTCCCCACAAAAGCTGTGCTTCTAAAAACATAGATATTTTGGTACTCGGATAGGGTACAGTATAAGCTCACTGTAATGCTGTAACATAATCAGTTGACTGTATGTGTGTTTCTGTGTGTGTTTGTATGCGTGGTACAGGAGCGTCCTCTGACGGCTCGGGTTGGGGCCGGCTGGAGTTGGCAGCTGTGATCCTGGTGCCGTCGTGTCTGCTGTGTGTGGGTGTGGTTCTGGGTCTGTGTGCTCTTCAGAATCAGCGGTGTGTGCACAGTAAAGCCCGGAAACAGGACCCGGAGGAACCGCTGGACGACCAGAGCCTCGTCTCACCCGAGAAATGCCTGAAGGAACTGATCTATGACATGAGCACGTCAGGCTCAGGGTCAGGTGAGGAGAGAGAAATAGAGATAGAGGGTGTGTCTGAAATAGTCCACTCATAAACTCGTTCCCTGTTCACTACATAGACTACTGTGAGGGAGACAGTAGAGGGAATTCAGACGACAAACTTTCCAAAGAAACCGCTACGCATTGTGGGGCGTCAACTTGTAATAAGTGTACATCGGTTGTCCACTAGTTTTATGGTGCATTGTGGGTAAGAATGTAGTGCCGTAACTTTGTTTTTGCCGTCAGAATGAAGAGGGAGACCAGTTCAGAGTTTAATCTTTATTTTTAGGGAAACAGTACAGACATTCTGAGAGCTCTCAACCCTGGTATGATCTGAACATGGTCTGGCTTCAAACTAGGAACACACTGTATTTAAGTCCAGGCTGACAACAGGTCAACCAGCCTCAAGCCGTCAGGCCAGATCGGTATCTTCAAGGCTTAGAGCTAGAGCAGGATCTGCTAAGCCAAAACCCTAAACGACGAGTCGCTAAACCATAAACAATCTTGTAAACCCTGTGGCATTCAGTGTGTCATCAGTGTCCACAAGCTTATAATAGACACCATAGGTTGTAACAAATATTCAACAATAGTGAACTATATAGGGAATCTAATTGTCCACTGAGAATCTGGACAACACTACAAAATGACCGACACCGTGAATAGAACACTAAACAGTAACTAGGGTGTGATTTCAGACACACCCAGAGACTCTTGAAAGTCTTCTGCCCTGTCTCATAGTGCCATTTTGTACCCCAAGAGGCAATAACGAGTCACTTTAAATCAGTCCAACATGAGAGGATGAAGAAGAGGTAGTGGCCTACAACAATCTCTTGTCAGTAATGTTTAAGGACCTGCTGCCGGTTAGATCATTTCAAGAACAGGTAGCCAGTGAAAGGAAGAGTAAACATGACAATGGCTGAAACTCCTGGCATGCGACTGCTATAATGAGCACTACCACTTGCTTGCGTCAAGAAAACACATTCGGTATCAAACAAAATGAAGAAGGAGGAGGAGGTACTGCGCATTTTCTGGTGAAACATCGCTCCCATTGTTTAGAGAATGACTTAATCAGATTGAAAACATCTTACAAATTTGTCCTTTAAAGTCAAACATTAACTCATTAAAGGGCCTATATCACAACCAAAAATGTAACTTTTTTTGCATTTTTACAAGTAATATGTAAATATTGTCAAGGTTTAAAACTCTTATCGACTATTCAGTCCATATGTGACTATTTTTTGACAATAGAGTCCTTATGTGAAAACTATGCTGCAAAAACAGTCTATTTTGTAATCTTTGCTTCTATGATGTCACAAAAATCAACTCTTTTACATCTACTCACCAATTTAGCCTACAACAGTTTAGCTCCGCCCACTCACACTGAAGTTGTAGGGAGTGTTTTAGCCTTGAGTGCATTTCTGATGAAAACCAATACAGGACCAATACATTCAATCAGAACAGAGCTCATTTATATTTGATCAGTCTTAACAGTAACAAAATCAGCCGATTCTAAGGGATTAGAAAAAAGAGAGGTCAGAAAATGGTCATGGGAAAATTAACAATAACCATTTTTGGTATCTAAAACCACACAAATGTTGTATGTTGACCTCAAATGAAAAATAAAAAACACACAGAAAGTGTGTAACTTCTGGGGTAGGATATAACTTCTATTCCACACTTCTATAACTCAGCCTGTGACTGTGTCAGTAGTTACACAGTCTACACTTTGAAAAAAAGAAACAGATTAAATTATTCTAAATCCATGACTATGACTGATGTTAGACTTGGTTCAAGTGTAGTTTACAGAGCTTTGACTGATACTGCTGATTGAGTTTATTAGGGATACATTATTGCACCATATAAAAGCAGGTTATTTGTGTTTTGACCAAATTTATCTGATTCTGTGTCTCAGGACTGCCACTGCTGGTCCAGAGGACAATAGCGCGGACCATCGTCCTGCAGGAGAGCATTGGGAAGGGTCGTTTTGGAGAGGTGTGGAGAGGGAAGTGGCGTGGTGAGGACGTGGCTGTGAAGATTTTCTCCTCTCGAGATGAGCGCTCCTGGTTCCGAGAGGCCGAAATCTACCAGACCATCATGCTGCGGCACGAGAACATCCTGGGCTTCATTGCAGCCGATAACAAAGGTACTCATGCCTATACCTGTTCAGCCTGTATTGCTGTGATAGATGAGGTGGTGACTGCGTATGGGCTGATAAAGCCTTAAAAATGATAATGGCTTTCTTATAGCAGAGATTCATTAAAAATAAATCAAACCACCACATACAAACTCACAGGACCTAAATATACTGTATGTCCACCCCTTCTTATTAGTGAACTCATCTATCCCTTTAAACGCACACACAGCTTGTGTGATGTCTGCCAGTTATATGGGTCTAAAACCCCCAAGCATTAGACCGTGGAGCAGTGGTACTGCATTCTCTCCAGTACATTTGGGATGAGTTGGAGATTCATCCAGATCTGATCATCCAACATCAGTACCTGACCTTACGAATACTTTTCATGCTGAATGCAATCAAATCCTCACAGTAATGTTTCCACATCTAGTGTACAACCGGAGAAGCACAGGTGGACTGAGGAGGACAAACTCCTTATACTCTTGAATTCAGAAGAAATGTTGGATAAGCAGGTGCCGTGGAAGCTTTTATCCTCTCCAAGTCACCCGAGGACATGTCAGCATGTTATCCAACATATTTAACCAGTTTCGCTGCTGAGGACACTTAATGAGAGAGATAGGATGATATAATGCACACAGGCTGCACTTCCTCAGAAGGGGGGTTAGGTAATCTGAGTAGGAAGTACAAGTTACTGCACAAATATTTACAGAAGCCTAATATTGTGCTAATATAATTTGTAGTGCTTTTTATTTTAATTAAGTATATTGTTATAATGAAATGTATTACTATTATCTATTATTATTATTTCCATCAGAGAATTAGCTTTTCACAAAGAATTAGCTTTGGTAGATTGGTAGATGTTAAATTTTGCCTCTGTTGATGCATAATTTGCTCTCTCTCTCTCTCTTTCTCTCTCTCTCTCTCTCTCTCTCTCTCTGTGTAGATAATGGTTCATGGACTCAGCTGTGGCTCGTGTCGGAGTATCACGAGCACGGCTCTCTGTTCGATTACCTGAACAGGTATACAGTATCTGTGGATGGCATGATCGTTGTGGCGCTGTCAATAGCCAGCGGCCTAGCTCACCTGCACATGGAGATCATCGGCACTCAGGGTAAGTCAGCGCTGCAGGGCACTGCTCTCAGGAGTACAGTGATGCATCTGAGTGTAGCAACTCTGCATTGAGTTTGAAATGTAAATGTGAGCCTTAAGCAATAAAACATGGGAGTTGTCATTGTGAACAGCATGGTGACTTTGGTCCTGTGGAACATCACAGCTGTGCCATGAACAAGACAGAATACCAGGTTCAGCTCAGCTTGAGCAATACCTACCAGATTAACCTGAATGTAGTTTTGGGCCAGTCAGTCTGTAATGCATTTCATCTTGTTTGATTACACTGTTTGCCAAACTGCCATCACAGCTACAACCCAAAAAGCTGTCTAAAGGGCAAAGACAAGTTTAGACCTACCGTCAAACCAAATGGTGCTGTGGGTCGGATGTTCTCATTTAGATGTTATGCATCCATTTCATATTTTATGTATCATCACTGTTTATAAACAAAGGACCATTGCCCTTTATATTGTATAGAAAAGATGGACGGACCAATAGAAATGCTCCAAACTTGTTTGGAATAAAATCTCTTTACATTGACTTGCATTTATGGTGTAGTCACAAATGATGCTTAACCATTAATGGTTAAACACTGTTGTACCATTCACATAATAATATTCAATAAACTAGGCACTCATTATTTGGTGTAGAGTGTATAAAACTATAACCCTTTTTTGTAAGATATTTACAGTGTTTATAGTTCATCCCCTTATATTTTGCCATCATTTGGAATTTTACCACAATACTCAACACAAATTGAATTGAGGGTTAAAGTTGAGTTTTTATGATGCTTCTTCTAAAGAACTGGAAATGAATCCAATCTTTGTGAGGTCAGAGATTTACAACCCTCTTAAGTGTTCCACTCTGCCTCCAGCTAGCTGTGGAAAATCCACTTTAAAAATCTGTCTTCCACTCAGAATAACACTTCTCTTTATCACCAGGGCTGCACTTATTCTAAAAGCCATGCTATTGTTCTGCGAAAAAGATGTAAGAGAGCGAAGGCTGCACCTGGGCTTTTTTAGATATCCACTGCAGTTGTGAGATCCGCACGCAGATGGTGTTTTTATGAGGGTTCGGTCAGGTTCATTTGGCAGAATTGATAAAAAGTAAGTACATCTAATAATGGGCTGCAGTGCAGCTGCAGAAGCTTCTCTAAATGCGATTGACAGTGGCTGGCTATGCAAGATCAGTCATCTAGTTAAAGGAGCTGAAAGTGAAAATGTACTCATTTGCACAGCATCCCTCTTTCAGTTTTACTGTACATAGGCTCATCACTCACTGCGTGATTGTAGCTGTCACTACTTTGCTGTCACGGGCAACATCTAATGAATAACTGGGGCATGTAAATAACTTCTGAAGACTTGTAGATGGGACAAGCTGATACCGCTGCTGCTGTGTTGGAAATCTGGTGCACTGGTGGTGTGGCCTGGTGCAGTGGCCTGATGCCTAATCAGAGTGCACACCCACACTGCACTTAGTGATGTTGAACCCATTAACTCTGCATTGCTGTCTACAACAGACCTTTCGGTCACTCATGGGTTTCAAATCAAGCTCTTCTCGAGTAAGCTACAAAGGGCTCAGTAGTTCTGTATATCGTCACTGTCCAGATTTTCATTTTTCTATTTCATGCGGACGCCACAGCTGTTCTTTATATCCTGTGAAAGTTTTATGATGAGTGAGCCAATATAAATGCTCCAAAGCCACTTCTAATAAAACCCTTTTTACATATACTTACATTGAAAGTGAAGTAGGTTTCTGGTCTCTCCTGTAAAGTTACTATTTTGGAGATCCATGTCGTCCAGAAACAAGGTCCTCACTGTGCACAGAGAGTGGAAAATTGATTGGCGCAGCTGCTGCTTGTAATTTGCATACACTGGAAGCCAGCTTAACTTAACTGACTGTGCAGCAAGTTGTGTTTGCTTAGTTTTTCCACTACTTCTTATTTACATTGAATAAAATGTTGAAATTTCTGATGTTGAATTTGCATACAGTGGTCATGTACTGTAAGGCTGTACAAATTTCTGTGCAAATTGTCTGAATTATTCTGAATTAACAGAAGTGAGGCTGGTAATCTGACCTGGTTTGGATCTGCGGGTGGGTTTTGGCCACTTAAGTGTCGACCCCTAAAACTGCTAGGAACTCTGAGGATTTCTACATCTCATATTTCCTCACTTGTAACTACACAGCATGTTTGTTTGTCCCATTTGATTCTTGAGTCTACATCATTTCAAGGGGATGAAAACACAGTATATTACATCAAAAAAAAATTCTTTAATTTACTTCCTTTTGTGGCTGATTTAATATTTGTATTAAATATGGTGGTAACTGAAAATTAAGCCTTAAGCCTTAACTCACAGACACATTGGTGGCTCAAGATGTCTCACTTATTGTTTTACTAACTTGTTTAGACACCTCCTACCATGAGCTCTACAATCAGAATGTCCCACTTCAGATGTCCTTGCTGTGCTATGAGGGGTGGTCTTCCTCGCTGGCTGGCTTCAGACCTCATGTATAAATTGTTCAGTGGGTCAAGGAGCATGTGATGTAATCACTTCGTACTCAGTGATGGCCTGAATGCTCTGTCTCTGGTGTCTGGAAAGTGTCTGTGGATTCTGGGGGCATAGGTGTGCTAAGGCTGTCTGAAAGGCTGGGACAGGTTAGCTCTTGCTGTACTGAGAGCCTCCTTGTAATCTGACATGAAGGCAACATTCCAAGTACTCAGCAGGGCATGCACCTCTGTAGTCATCCACAGCTTCTGGTCTTCTTACTTCTGTAACTTAAACTTGTTTCACACTGTCATGCATCTGCACTCTGTGTAGTCCTGCATAAGGTGCAGAGGTGTCAAGTAACAAAGTACAAATACTTCGTTACCTTACTTAAATAAAAATTTTGGTTATTTATACTTTACTAGAGTAATTATTTTTCAGATGACTTCCACTCCTTACATTTACACTCCATTATCAGTACTTTCTACTCCTTACATTTACACTCCATTATCAGTACTTTCTACTCCTTACATTTACACTCCATCATCAGTACTTTCTACTCCTTACATTTACACTCCATCATCAGTACTTTCTACTCCTTACATTTACACTCCATTATCAGTACTTTCTACTCCTTACATTTACACTCCATCATCAGTACTTTCTACTCCTTACATTTACACTCCATCATCAGTACTTTCTACTCCTTACATTTACACTCCATTATCAGTACTTTCCACTCCTTACATTTACACTCCATTATCAGTACTTTCTACTCCTTACATTTGCACTCCATCATCAGTACTTTCTACTCCTTACATTTACACTCCATTATCAGTACTTTCTACTCCTTACGTTTACACTCCATTATCTGTACTTTCTACTCCTTACATTTACACTCCATTATCAGTACTTTCTACTCCTTACGTTTACACTCCATTATCAGTACTTTCTACTCCTTACATTTACACTCCATTATCTGTACTTTCTACTCCTTACGTTTACACTCCATTATCAGTACTTTCTACTCCTTACATTTACACTCCATTATCTGTACTTTCTACTCCTTACGTTTACACTCCATTATCTGTACTTTCTACTCCTTACATTTACACTCCATTATCAGTACTTTCTACTCCTTACGTTTACACTCCATTATCAGTACTTTCTACTCCTTACGTTTACACTCCATTATCTGTACTTTCTACTCCTTACATTTACACTCCATTATCAGTACTTTCTACTCCTTACGTTTACACTCCATTATCTGTACTTTCTACTCCTTACGTTTACACTCCATTATCAGTACTTTCTACTCCTTACATTTACACTCCATTATCTGTTTTTTGTACTCCTTACCTGAGTAATGAATGTGAATACTTTTGACACCTTTAATAAGGTGCTGCTGTTGTGTGTTGCATCTGAAGAATGAAATTTTATTCCAATATATGCAAGTTATAATACATTGTGCCAATAAAAAACACTTGACTTAATAATAGCTAGTTAATTAACTCTCTGCATTGTTGTAAAACTTTAAGATGTTTAAATGCCCACCAGTGAAATGGTGGCCTGTGTGAAAACATTGCATTTTCCAAACTGTGTTTAATCCACTCACAGGTCAGAAGTCTGCTCTGCGTTTGGCTAGCTGTGGTAAATCCTCTTTAAGAACCTGTGTCAAAATAGATTCAGCTCTGCCACCTGATTCCTTGCCCTGCCTCCCAGAGGAGGTCACAAATCTCTTTAATTTAATGTTGTTGTCGTTCGCCGCTAAAGCTTTTTTATTTTAGTAGCTCTTTCTCAGAAGCTGTTATTAAACTGCTTTCTTATAAGTTAGTGCAAACTAGTTTACAGTGTTGACAATTAGAGTTTCTCTCTAGAAGATTTTCTGCTTTTGAACGAGTTGCTAAGTTACAGAAGTCTTCCCAGCGACATGTAGATCTAAAATTAGTTCTGAGAAGCTTAAACAGATTTAGGCATTCCTCTGTAGTTCTATATGCAAAGCTACATAAGAGCGGTTACATTACACATTAATACTTAATTACATGTTAATAAGCCATTGGTTGTCCATTATAGACATAGTAGTTAACTGCTTATTAAACATTAGTTATGACTGTCCACTTGTTGTTTATTTTTTTTTCTAGTTTATTTACTCATTAACTATGCAGGCTTGTGGGATTGTGAGTATTGTCCCATCATCAGATTGGACACCCTAGAGATTGCTGATTAACAGTAGTATCGTATTGGGCTCACAAAGACTACCAAACATAAATAAATAAATAAATAAGTTTAAAAAACATGCATTTTTAGCACATATAAGACAAAAGACACCACAAATAGTTCATTTACCTACAGACCGAGAAGCCTATCAGTTGAGATTTGTAACACCTTTCTTTGTGTTAACCTATTTTATTTTTATTTTTAGAAGTAAGTAATGCAACAACTATTTGTATTCTATCTGTGTTTGGTATGGTTAGATAAAACTGCACTTCCCTTTACAAATCCCTTTCAGTTCAAATAATTAAAAACTGTTATGTTGAGTAAGCCTGTATGTTATATAAGACTTCTTATAGATTTGAACAGCTTTAATGCAACCCTCAGTTCTCGATCAGTAAAGGCTGCCGTGCTTTGTGAGTTTTATCTGTTCAAACACAATCACAGTAAAAACTAATGTGCTGCTTCGCACTGTTTTAGGACCCTCTGGCTGCGTATCAGGAGCAATATATTACATGTACTGCACATTAAAATAAAACAAAGGCTATGAGACACCCACCCAAGTTGTTCTTATTTGTAGTATTTTAATAGTAACAATATTAGTGAAGAATTGTCAAGACTATAAAATTGTCAAAACTATGAAATTACTCTTGAGGAATTATTCCTGGACCAGAACTAAGCATCTGGTTGTGGTTTAAAGAATGTTCGTAGATTCTTTTAGGAGTGAGCCGCATGTGCTCTGAACATTTGCTCCAGCACATTCATGAGGAGCCACATAAGTTGTTTTTCTAACAGGACTTAGAAGAGGATAGGACACGTGCTGAGATCTTGTTATTTCTGAAAAAAATAACATCTTTTTCTTGTTATTTCTTCTTTGGGGGTATTAGAAAAATATTAATTGTAATTTTTTTATTTTAATGTAAAGTGTTTGTTTTGGGAATGGTTTTTACAGATCAAAATGTCTTTATAATTGTAATATATATATATATATATATATATATATATATATATATATATATATATATATATACATATACATATATACAAAGTCAAATGTCTGGAGATATATATATATATATATATATATATATATATATATATATCCAGACATTTGACTGGTTGTGTGTCTCTATTGAAGTAGATTCAAATTTTTGTCAATACTATCTCCAGTCACCTCAAGCATATCACTCTGTTCTAACTGCTGCTTATTACCAGTGACCTGATATGTGTCTTACTCATCAAAAGATAAGATCTTGCTCATACTTGTGTTAGTCCTGTTAATGATCTTTTCATTCTTCATTACATTTCTTCTCTTTAATGTGTCCCTCTGTGTACTGTGATGATCTTAACTACGAACTATGAATCACAGTTAAAACATGACCAGCTGTTGAGATGCCCATTTCTGTCTGCTTCTTTTTCTGCTCCTTTCAAGTGAAAAGTACAATATTAATTAATGCTAATTTTCAATGAATGACAACACAAATAGATCTTTACCTCATATGTTATTGCGTTGAGATGCCATTGGAAAAAAAGGGGATTATCAAACCAAGTGTCTTGCCAGTCTTCAATTCCTAGCATTCATTAAAAATCATTTAAACTCAACGGTGGTGATACCATGCACACATGTCCACGCTGGCCTCAGTGAAACTTAATATACATCTGGAGTTTTTGAGTTCCACCAAGTGTTTTCTATCTCTGTGTAAAAGATGCACAAGGGCTTCATTACTGTGTGATGTAATGTGTTTTATTCTGAGTGAGCGAAGAAGCTCATTCAGAGCTCAGGTGGGATCGCTAAGACCTTCCTATTGACTGGGTTTATTAAAGAAACAAATAACACAATCTTTATTGCTATATGGGTTCTTCATGTATCATATCAAATAAATATAGTTAGGCAGAGTGTTATTTACTGGATCTTCTCCAATACATAACACTAACTGTGTCAGTGCTGTTTTATTAAATGTGGTCTTTACAGGTTTATTGTGTATGCCATTATCACCAGATAAAATAGCATCTCTTTATTCAGGTATACATTACGTTTCTGAATCCTGCCGACCATATGGATAATGTTCCTCCACAGGACTCTTCTGTTTAGTTTTTCAGGCCCTTAATAGCAGAGTTAACCTTTTTGTTTGTACAAAGATTCTGACTGTAATACATGGATATGTTTCAGGGAAGCCGGCGATCGCTCACAGAGATATCAAGTCAAAGAACATCCTGGTGAAAAAGAACGGCACTGCAGTGATTGCTGACCTGGGGTTGGCCGTCAAGCACGACTCCACCACTAACACCATCGACATCCCAATCAACCACAGAGTGGGCACCAAGAGGTCTGACCATTTCTTTTCCAACAATAAATACTGATAAAAAAAACAATGCATTATATATAGACTCTACAAACAACATCTATAAGCACCATGACTATGGACAATCATTATTTTCTCATATGTAAAACCAGCTAACCTGAAACTACTGCTGTTACACTCACATAGTACAGGCTTTAGGATGAGATCAGACACCAGAGAATGGCATTAGGGTAGCAGTGTTAGCATCACTATGTTACCATTTTGGCAACATATGACCACAAATTTGTCCCTGTGGAAATATAATGGCATTGCGTCTTAAAGAATGAATTATAAACACTGTTAACTACTGCCAGCATTTACTGTAAAATACCATATTCATTATTTAACTTGAAATCAAAGCATGTATTTTCAGTAATAGTACAGATAATATATTCAGAAATGCGTATTTGACAAATGCTGTGCATATACTGTGCAAAATATGGTGAATGAAAATATTGTACATGTTAACGGTATATTGATTCTATTTTACTGTTACTTAACATTAATATATAGGTACTGTGACTAATAGCCAGTGAATGTTTTTATATTTAACATTATGTCTTAATTTATGAATGTATTTCAGTGAAGATTCAAATTCATATTCAAGACTCATATTACATACTTTGCAAAGCTAATGGAATTAAGCAACTTCTCAGAAGCTTCTATTATACGTTTACTGTCATGTTCTATTATAAGGGAAAATTACTGTAATGACCATACACCACACATGCAACAGACAGTTTTGCGACAAACTTCAGAAATCCAATTTCCAAGCTTCTCCTTGTGGAAACAACCCAGTGTTATTTACAGTTATCATCTAATACCTGCTTTAACTACTCAGTACTTCATTAAGCTAAATCAAGATTGCTGCTGAAGTAACTGAATACATTCATACAATGTCTGGGAGAAATCTGGAACTACACTTTCTTCTTCAAACTGAAGCTCAAGATATGATCTACTTCTTTCACAATATGATATTCATGTTACTTTGTACTGTATGTATGATTATTAGCATCTGTTTTAATGATATCTGGTGTTCTTACTGGTGAAAATACACTTATTTCTAAGAAAAAGGCTTTTAAACAATGAGCTTCAAAGACTTCTGCACAGTACTCTATATATTTGTACTGAAAACCGTATCAGCACTGACAGATATGTACATAAAAGTAACTTTATTGGTATTCAGCCACAATTCCCATATCTGTGCCACTTAAAGTGTGGCAGATATTGCTGCAGCAAAGCTCCATAATGTATTTTGTAAACCGGCAAAAGCAGTAACTGTAAAGTTTATTGCCTATAGTTGTATCCAGTGGAAAGGGCTGTGGCTCAGCGAGCAGAAACACTGGCTATCAGCTCACCATTACTGAGTCATTCTGACCTGCTATTTACAGCAGGCCATATGTCCAGCCTCTGAATACAGGGATCAGTGTCCATTAGCTCTGTTGAGTGTGTGTGTGTGTGTGTGTACATGTTTTTGTACATATGTGTGCTGATGTCCTTAGGGGTGTACTGGCCTCTCTCTGAACTTCACACACCTGGTTTCAATCTCACAGACAGATGGGTCATTGTTTACCTTTTGGCATGAGAGCACATCTTAAACTGGGCTTAATGTACATGACTGTGATGTGTGTATTTATATGTGTTTTGTGTGTGTGTGTGTGTGTGTGTGTGTGTGTACGTGTGCAGGTACATGGCCCCTGAGATTCTGGATGACACCATTAACATGAACAGCTTTGAGTCGTTTAAGCGGGCAGATATCTACTCTCTGGGGCTGGTGTTCTGGGAGCTGGCCCGGAGGTGCTCTGTTAGAGGTAACAGCTTAATGAAAGAGCTATAAGAGCTGTACTGTCGCTAGTAAACAATAGGGTGAATCAGAGTAGATTGAATTTGTGAGAAAATAGGTTTGTCCAACGGACGCAAATAACTCCATGGGCAAAAAATAAGTGTTGCTACTTCAAATAATTGAATGCTCTTCAATACAGTTAACCTATACAATTGGTCCACCATGCTCTGCCAACAAATGCATAGATGTTTTTGAGCCTAAGCAGATCATGTGCTTCAGCTGTCTGACAAAGCTAAATCTCTATTTGTTTTTCTCTGCCAATTTTCTTGAGTATCTTTGCTTTATCGATACGGCTTGAGACAATGTATGGACACACTGTTTTCCATAATGTTCAATGTTCTTCACTGACCAGGGCCACCTCAGATAAGGTACTATTAGGGTGTTGGATCATTCTTAGCACTGCAGTAACACTGATGTGGTGATGGGGTGTTAGTGTGTGTTGTGCTGGTCTGAGTGAATCAGACACAGCAGTGTGGCTTAGTGTCACTGCTGAACTGAGAATAGTCTATCAACCAAAAATAGCCAGCCAACAGTGTCCAGTGAGCAGTTAGAGCTGATAAAGTACTAAAAGATGACCAACACAAACTGTGCAGCGACAGCTGTTATCTCTTGCTTTACATCTGCAAGGTGGACCAGTAAAGTAGGCCTGTCATAGAGAGTGGACACTGAGTAGACACAGTGTTTAATTAAACCCCTTTAGCAGCACTGCTGACACCCCACCACCACCACATCAGTGTCACTGCAGGCCTGAGAATGATTCACCATCCAAAGAATATTTGCTCTGTGGTGGTCCTGTGGGGATCCTGATCATTGAGGAACAAGGTGTACAGAGATTAACAAAGTATACAGAGAAACAGATGGACTACAGTCTGTAACTATCAAACTGCAACATTCACCTATAATTGGAAATGATAAAAACAGACAATGAGCCTAGAAACAAGAATATTATATACTATGACAGATCACTGTATATGCCATCACTGGTTGTGAACAAAACATTTTGAATCGCCAGTCGTTTCACCAAAGGATTAAAAATCACTTAAAGATTATGCTATCTCTCTGTGGCCATACAAGTACAGAAGATATGAATACACTGTAATATATGAATATGTGTCATTTGTTGAGCTATGTAACTGTGAAGTTTTACTGTGACATTGCCTAAAGAAAAACCGTGCAGCACTACTCTGATTGGAGCATTGCCATAGTATAGAAAATATAACTGAATAAGGGGTCTTATAACCTGTTCTGCAAACAGCAAGAGATGAAATTATGAGATTTTTCTTATGGACTATTAGCATTAACTTGACAATGAAGCAGTTTAAACAGATGAAGCCAATAAACTTTCTGTTGAGCCTAACGATCAAATGTTTATTCCTAAAAATCCTCAATATAAAAAAAAATATTATTTTGAAAGTAATAAACTCTAAATCAAGAGTTGTGTTCTGTGGTTGACCTATCCACGCTCTCTTAACCTGCACATGCATTAAACAGGAAATTATACTGCAGGCTAATTATTCATCAAAATATGTGAATATGTAGTGCATTTAGCATGCAAGGAGCACATTTGTAAGTGGAGCATGGATAGGTTTATTGGTTGAATGGGATTTTTACCAACATTCAACAATAAGCTTGCTGACCTTGCAACAGTAACTACAGAAAGAAACACATTTGTGGGCGGATAATGGAAAGGTGAGTTATATATCAGTGGCTCCCAACCCTGGTTCTGCAGTACTCTTGAATGGAGCACTCTTGAATAGACTTGGACATATTGATAAGTGCCATGAATTTAAGTTAAAAGCCTGCTTTTTCCATTTAAGACATTTTTGAGCAGTAGAAAAAAATGTATATGTTGATATTAGAAATTACACCTTGCAGTCACAGTAGATTCTGTACACTTCTCTGTTGTCTCAACCCCCTTACAGGGATTCATGAGGATTTCCAGCTGCCTTATTATGACCTGGTGCCTTCAGACCCATCGGTGGAGGAAATGAGGAAAGTGGTGTGTGATCAGAAGCTGAGACCAAGCATCCCCAACCAGTGGCAGAGCTGTGAGGTAGGGTGCTCTATGAGTCAGGAGAGAACAATCTTAACATCACACAATGCTAGAGTTATGGTTAAAATATTACATTTTAATGCCATAATGGAAGGACCATGGTAAGAGCTTACTCTTCTAGGCTGTTCAGTGTGTGCTTATTAAGGACATTGATCAGAAAAGGCGTGGTTTTCACCAAAATGTGTGCTATTTAAATGCCTGCAAGATGCGAGTGGACATAAAGCTGCATAGTGCACTGAAACTGACATGATACTCACCAGATATAATTAAAAACCTGTTAGTGTGAGTGACATGATGGGGTGAGTTGCAACACTTTTGCAAAGAGATAAGGATCTAAAAAAGTGTGTATCTGAAAAAGTGACACATTGAGCTTTCATTTATTGTTCACAGACATAAATACCATTGTCAGCTTATACTAAAGCCAGTGGTGCTTTGTGAGCCCTTTATCATTTCTACAAAAAAATAATTATGAGCAGGTCTACATTTAACTCTTAACAATAAACAAAGAAGATATAAATAATACACAAATATATAGTTTTCAATTTATTTATTGAACTATGTAATCTACTACAATTTATATTTCAGCAAAAGTGTGTAAACCTCTGCTTGCAGCAGCTGGTGTGACCCCCTTGAGCAACCATAGCTTCAAGCAAATGGTTGCTGTAACTCTTGATCAGCCCTACACATTCTTGGCGCAGTCCTTTCTGTAGAGTTCACTGATAGATGCATTACCATTACCTGTAGGCTGTCTTGTTACAACCCAAAATTCAAAGCTCACCAATAGGTGGCAAACTGTGCCAGTCCAGCAGCAGCAAAACAGCCCCAAACCATGATACTACCACCACCATGTTTCATAGTTAGAACACAGTTTGGTTTAAATGTTGGAATGCAGTGTTTGGTTTTGCTGCACATAACATCTCTAATGTAAGTTATAGAAAATTAGCTTTTGCTTTATTCATCCACACAATATGTATGTGGTTTTCTGGCTCATCCAGGTGGTCTTTAAGAAACCCATTCCAATTAAACCTTTGTCCTAATTATGGACTAGCTGACATAGTAACAATTCACAAAATGAAAAGGGCTGACTTTTAAGCAGCACTGTTCACTTTTGGTTGTTTAATTTTTTCATAATCTACTTTACACGCCTTACCTTGGCATGTTGTTTATTTGTTTTGGTGGTGAGTAATAACCTGTGGAATTGTAATTGTAGTTTTTAATGACCAATACGGTATTTGCCTAGTACTGGCAGTTTGAAGACCACCCTCATAAAACAGTTTATGAATGGTGTAAAGTAAGTATTAAAAGTCATAAATACTGTAAAAGAATTAATCAGCAGTTATAACATTAATTAAATTGGCAACAGCAAGCTGTTACATCTGACAAATGTGAATATCTGATAAAGCTGACTGATATAATGCTAACAAAGTAGGGTCTGCGCTTTAACAGTGTAGATGAATGTGGGATCACTGTTTGACAAGCTACAGGTCACTGTCGTCCTTTTTATTTATGTGTTATAGCTGATCATAAACCATTGATAAACTCATTTTTATGGTTTATAAACCCTGTAAAAGGGTCATATAATGGTAGAGTGATATCAAATGTAGACATGGGCAAGGTCTCTCTGTTTCCTGTTAAATAATCTGCACTCAAAGTTCATCTCAGATTTGTCTGTAGTGAAGCTTTTTGTCCTCCAGAAGCCTTGGTGCTATTTGTCTGTATGTTCAGAACACAAGAAAACCTCAAAGTAAACACTGTTTTATGTGTCTGCATTGTTTGTCTCTGTACGTCTGTCTGCATAGGCACTGCGGGTGATGGGTAAGATTATGAGGGAGTGCTGGTATGCCAACTCTGCTGCTCGCCTTACTGCGCTGCGTGTCAAGAAAACCATCTCTCAGGTGACTGCTGTGAAGGACGTTAAAGAGTAGCTGCCCCTCGCACACACACATTACGCGCTCCAAGTCGCCGGTCTGATGACGTCTGAGTGACCCCTCCATCAATGATTAGGGGACCACAAATTAAAGACATTTTCAGAATGCTCTGTCTGTGATGCCAAAGAACCCTATTGTCTAGCAGTGAAGACTTCTCCGGTGACGTGAGCACCTGCTATGGGATATTGAGCTGCTGTGAGCAGATTCGGTCTCTGACCCTTTTCAGCGATTGCGTAAAGGTGCAGGGCGTACGACTCCGCACTCGCGAACGAGCACTTTTTCAGTCATTGTCTGGCTGTTTTCCCAAACACTACCTCTTCCCCACTCCAGTTTAGCTGTCCTCTGTATTTCTCTTCTTTCTTCACTCCACTTCATCCATCATCTCTCCTTATCTCATTATCCTGCCCTCCTCTGTTTTCTCCTCCTCCTCCTCTCTTCACTCCTCCAGCTGCTTTTCTGTGTTTCTGTGTCTGGGCTCTGCAGTGCATTGCAAAGAAAAGTTGCAACAGATTTTTTTTTATATAATATTCATGGAAACTGTGACATTATCCGCTTGTTTCCCATACAGATTAAGTCTAGTCTTGCACTAAGTTGCGATGCCAATGGTGAGTCACCATCCTTATTAGTCCAGGCTTAGGCCTAATCTGGGTCTGGGAAACTGGGTATTTAGAGTTTGGAGCAGAATATTGTGCTCCATTACTACAGGATATTTGTAATAGCATGACAGCTAACAGGCCAAGTGCATTAACCAGCTAAACTCCATCCTAATGCTATGAAAAAGTGACAGCTACTATTTGATTACTGCACTTGTGTATAGCCAAGCTGCATTGTAAACTATGGAATAGCCTGCTACATACATGTTTACTGCATTCGTCTGTTGGAAATGTAGTGATTTTGGTCAACACTGCAAAAACGATGTCTTGGCAAGTGAAAACATCTTATATGTCGTCAATGTGTGAGTTTTATTATTGTTCTAAGCATAATTGTGCAAATCAGTTTGTCTCAAATAATCCTGCAAAATCTCAAATAGATATTAAAAAAGATATATCTGCTTTATTAGGTCATTTCATTTGCCAGTACATCATTTTTGCAGTCAAGGTGGACGCTCTGCATGTAAATGTATCGTTTAGCTCATGCATTCTAACCATGATTGGTTCATTGGTTTTGTGCTCTGACCAGAACCAGGCCTGGGTGGAGGGGTGGTTTGGGGAGTGGGGGTTCTCTAAAAAAGTGCTTTAGAAAGAAGTGCTTCTCTCATTTCATAATAACATCCTGTTTTTTAATCTCTGAAAAGCTACTTAACTATATAAAAAAAACCCGAAACCATCCTGCTCCCTGCACCTTTCAGAATGCAAAGATGGACTGCTACCTCAAGTGTTTCTTTAAGTGCCAAATGCTTTGAGTTGCACACATGCTTGTGCCATAAATGTTCTGGTTGTTGTTATTATTATGCATATATACTGTATTCTGTATGTGTATGTAGATTATTATTATTGTTACTGAGCAAGACACTCATGAGTTCACCTGACTGATTAATAATCAGTCAGTCAGTCAATTAATGAATTAATAAGTTGGCAAATCAACCAACCAGCTAATTGAAATGCCGTTTATTGGTAGAATTCCCTTCGAGCCCTTTCAAGCGTGCGTAACGGACCAACATATCAGAATGTATTTTATGTATCCTTCGATTTTATGTTTTGTTTTTTATTATTATTATTATTATTATTTAAATCATCGATCTACTAAGTTGCACAAGCAAAGCAATGCTTTGAACTTAGCACTAGATGTGCTTTCCTTAGCAAATATCACAGAGAGGTGTGTTGTTTTCAATTTCTGAACCCTTCATTTCTGTACTATCACTTTCAGTTCCACGGAGATTTCCTTTCATGAGCGTGACTTCCTGTAAGACAATGTTATTTTTGAATGTGATAAAAAGAAAAAAAAAACTAACAGCTTTTGCTTCATAAAAGAAGACTCTGCACTCTGCAAGATATTTATTCTCTGGTATCAAGTGCAATATCAAATACGAAAGCACAAAACTGCAATTTGATGTCTAATGAGACCCTGAAGCGTAAAAATATCCTATATAAATGCTGTTTATTCGTGTTTCCATTGGAATGTCCTTTTATTGCACTACAGAGCAGCATTAAGCTGCAGAAGAAGCTTCAGAACTACTAATCTAAATATGTAGCAGTAATAAATCTAATATCATTAACATAGAGTCCAAGTCTTGGACAAAAAAAGGCTATTCAATGGAGAATCTCCAGTAAAACTCCTCTCAATAAGACGAGCAGTCGTTAAATGCATCACCCAACACAGGCAAGAAAGAGAATCTGTCCTGATATAGCAATTCATTAGAGCAACCTGAGCAACCAATCTACTTATGTAGATTGTTGGTCCACAAGATTTAGGTAGTCTGTTAGGTTATTATAGGACTTGTTCAGTGAATATAGTTAATCAGCCTGGACCTATGCGGTGTCGGAGGTTTGCTTTAGCTTTGCACTAGAGCTGCAAGTCTAATGTAACAAATAATGGGAGCTTATACCCCATTATAGTAGCAATGTGCAGAAACACATGTCTAAATCATCTCTCGCTCACAGTAAACTACATTAAGTAATCTCAAATAGACTTGCGTATGTGGTTTCTGCCCCGTGTTGGACAAATTGTTCTGTACACAGATGGTGTATGGCATAGCTAAACACAGTTGCAGGCATTTTGATGGCTTTCCTCTGTTTAAATTAGATTTTTTTGCTGAACTACTTCTTTAAAGACCCAGAGAGGAACTACTGTATGTCCACTGAACGTGCGTGGTGTATCTTGTTTGCCTTCATGCTTGAGTGTTTCGTTCTCGTTCTGCATACATATATTTAAGCCATTTCTGAGCTCGCATCAGTTTGTAGGAACACTCTAAACTTCATAGGTCTGGGGGATTCTGTAGGACTGAGGCTAATGTAGACTTTGTCTGGCTGTGAAAGACTGAAGTTTTGGAGAATTGGGCGTTGCTGCATGTCCGTGGATCCCAAACTGTGGCGTATGTACTCTCAGGGTATGCGACAAATCTGACCTTTGACACTTCATTGTGTGTAAGATGCCCGGTTACGTAGGTAGTTCCCCAATACAACCAGGTCTGCACTTCACTTACCAGCCAACTCCTGAACAAGAGAACCTCACTAAAACTGATGCAACAGGATCTTTAAAAACTGAGTTTAGTCTAATACCAATGCCATAAGTCTGAATAGAAGGAGATGTACATTATTAATTGCTGATGATGTCATGAATGAAATCACAGAAGAAGGGAATGCTTGACAGCAAGTGACTTTAAAAAAATTGTATAGAGCATGGTGTACCCTTTTGTCCAAGCCCTGGAACGCACTGCTTGCCTTTAGGAAAACTGGCGATACACACCCCAGTATATTGCAAACTTCTGGAAAGCCAGAGGGATTTAAAGCGCAATAGCTTTGCAGCATTATGTGGCGTTATGCCAATTTTCTATTGACACATGCATTGTTACTGTAGTCTTTGGGAAAATGAAGATAATAATTCTATCTGATATTTGAAGCATCATAGATTGGCGGAGAAACGTTGATGATCTGTGACAAAGCTGACCTCAGCAGGTCAGTAGAGTGTAATAAGCTGTTTTCCTGGCTCACATCGCTAGCCTTTAGGAATTCGGATACAGGAACTGTTGGTGTCATGATCACGTGATCAGTGACTAGTCACTATTAAGCCTAAACGTCATACTGGATATTGCTGCACTCCAGTTCCCTGCGTGTCTCACATTCTGGAGAAACTGACTTACAGTTCCTTCATTAGTTTTAGTTTATTGTGCACTGTTGTTAGCACAAATGAAGCGAGTACCAACTGCCTGTGAAATCCTTGTTAGTTGTGTGCTGTTGTAGGTAATACATGGGTTTTGACTGTCAGTTTAACCCTTAGAAGTCCATAGAGTGATTACGGTTAAGTTACTGCTATAATTAAGGATATTTATTTTCTGCAACAATCAGCCATGACATTAAAACCACGCCTGGTTTCCTGACCATTGAAGAACAGGGTGAAAGAGGGGTTAACAGAGTATTCAGAGAAACAGATGAACCTCAGTCTGTAACTGTAGATCTAGTAAATTCAGAGAGGTGCTTTTCATGTTATGGCAGAAGAGTGCATATTCTGTATTCTCAGGTAAAATATTCACTTTTTTAAATTGAATGTTTCCAAGAGGTGGCAGAAAAATGTTTTTTGAACAGACACTGTAAACTTCTAAGGGTTGAAAACTTCTAAGGGTTAAATCAAACAGGACATACAACACTACCAAATTGCGCTACAGCATTTCACACTTAATGGCAGTGTTCAGAAGCTTACGTGACACCTGCACGTTCCCTGCATGACAACTAATATAAACCTGCATAAACACTTTTATAAGTACATATTAGTCATCAAGGTTTGCAAGGTTGCTGACTTTGATGTCAACTTTGCATGACATCTGGGCTATGACAGGTGTTATTTTCACTTTTTGACATTAAGTCATGACACTTTCTGGGATAGAAACATTTCCGAGCACTTTCTGTGACCCTTATATGACTTATATGATTTAGACTGTAACATTATCAGCATCATATCACTGATATACAGAAAGCCACAAATTCAGTTGTTTTAATATGATATGTCATTAATAAAGAGCAGCACGGCATTCACCAGCAGAGCGGCGCCACCTGAAAGAGTAGGGGATTTAGTGTCCTGCTCAAGGGCATAACCAGTCAATCGTGAGATCAGGCAATCAGAATAACAACCAGGCTACCAATCTCCCCAGTTTACCACTAAACGTGGCATGACGCCATATTTCCAATCCACGTCACTTTACATGTCAACTTGACATCAAGCATCCTTTATTACAGATGGTGTCCATTGGAATAAGCCCTCATGAGTGTATATATAGGTGTCATGTAGGCTTATGAACACTGCCCTACAGTAAATTGTTATGAAATATTACTTTCTGGGCACTGATTTGAGAAAAGTGGCTTGGTAAGGTCTGTAGGCCATGTTGTTTTGTTCTGGTATTTAGGATGAACATTTATTCACTACTCCTCTGGACCCTGCAAAGATATTCACTTTCAGATGAAAGAGATGCTTGAGTTGCATCCTCATCACTTTGTCTGGATGTACTGTTCTGTAAGCATGATTAACAGAGCATGGGCATGCTGTCTGCAAGTGGCATCCTCCACTAGATGCCTGACATCCGCATGCAAATTCAATCGGAGGCAGTAAGACGTCATAACTCTACTGTTTGCCTGATGGTTGGGGAAAAAGTATTTAAACATACAAGTTGTCGCTGTCAAAAGAAAAACAAGTGTCTTCAAAATGCCAACTTTACAGAAGAGGGCAACAACTTACTGTACTTTTAATGCAAGTCAATGAAACCAGAATATAATAAAACAGTATAAAAAACATCTACAAAAATGTGATGATATATATTTTTTTAAAGTAAAAAGTCCCTTATAGTTGTGTAGAAATTTCACAATTTGCTGTTTCATTGTGTATTCATAAAGGCTGTTTGAGACTGCTTCTATGCGCTTGTAATTGTTTTACTCCTCTGAAATCGTCACTCATTCCAAAGAAAAGTGCGTACCATTGACCGTGGAGGCGCAGGACTTTGCTCGTGTCGTGTGAGGCGGTGTTGGTTCCCCTCTGAGAATGTACTGTGACCCTCTTGTGTTTTCTGAAAGGACTTTGAGGGTGGAATTCATGCTCCCTTTTATGTTTCAAATTCAAATCATGAGTGTCTTTTAGATCATGAGTGTCACATAGTATTGTATTGTTCTGTCTGTACTGGACTATTTATTGTATTCATATATGAACTGTGAGACAATAAACTATTTTTCATGATACGGCCGCTTTTGTAGGTCCTCTTTTTCAGGTCTGTCGTCTTTTATTTGTTTCTTATCATGCGATGGAAACTCACAAAGCTAGCTTCGTGCATCTTATCTTTTGCAGCTCCTTGCTCTTGCATGACCTGAGGTGACCTGCAGTGATTAACCCTAAATCATCTTCTCTGATGACTCAAACGTGGAGTTCTAACTGCGCACAAACTTGCACGTCTGGCAGTTTCAGACGCTTTGACCGTTAAGAAACCAAGTCCGCTCTCTCACCTCTATTTTAGCAAGTCAGACTGTATGTGTGTGTGTATATGTGTGTGTGTGTGTGTGTGTGTGCGTGCATGTTTTCTTCCCCTGTGGCCTGGTTGCTGAGTGTTGTATTGGAAAAGACGTTAAGCAGTCAGGTTATCTGTGGTTTCACAACGGCATTTCCCTGAATTCTACAAAGAAGTTATCAATGGCAGCAAACGCACAAACAGCAAATGAAGAATTTCAAAATGACTGTTGTCCCCATCTCATTCATCTGAGCTCTGTAAAAGACAGATGCAGCCTATTTAACAGAGAGGAAGAGCTGTGGCCTGTTTGATTAAGAGGTTGGCACGAAAGTATGTGAGCTTACTCTAAATAAAACCTACAGCTTTCACTGAAACTCACATTAGTGTGACTAATTTCATCCCAGATTTACTATTTAATTATTGGATGCTGATAACCGCCTTTCTAACTAATGGCAAAATCAGTTTAATTAAGTAGAAAACTATATGTACATCTGCAGCTAAATTATAATCTACATTAAATAACCCATTAATAAAGCCAAAATGCTGCCAGTAAGTAGCTTGAGTTATCATTTCATTGAGTGCAGGGATCGCCTAAGCTACTGCTATAGGCTCATCAAGCAGTAACAGTTTACAGTTGGGTATTTTAATAAGTGCTCAAGTTTTTTATTCTTTAACCGTCATTAATCAGCTTGTTAGGCCTGTCATAATTATTGCATAATCGCAATTATTTTCCAAAGTTATTCTTCCATTCAATTCAAGTTTATTTGTATAGCACCTTTTACAACGATATTATCTCAAAGCAGCTTTACAGAGTTTTGAAAATAGACAACATATATCCCCCTGTGAGCAAGTCAGAGGCAACAGTGGCAAGAACACCTCCCTCAGACTGGAGGAAGAATCCTTGGGAGGAACCAGGACTCACAAGGGGAGACCCATCCTCCTCTGATCAAACAGTATTTACAGTTTAATAAACTAAACACCAGAGAAAAGAGTCTCTATTTGAAATCTGGATAGCAAAGCTTTAGAAGCTACACAGGTAGAGGCAGTCTCTGACCGAGGCAGTCTCTGACCGAGGCAGTCTCTGACTGAGGCAGTCTCTGACTGAGGCAGTCTCTGACTGAGGCAGTCTCTGACTGAGTCTTTATGTAAAGTGGGCGTGAGCTGAAACAGTCCCATCCTATCTCAATGCTGGTGCCTCTGGATGGTACAGTGATGTAATTGAGGGTGTAGCAGTTGACACAAATGGCCAGGAGAGCTGGTTGGTGATGGGTGGGGTGGAGGCCCTGATGGTCAGTCTTCAGTGTTCAACAGACAGGAGGACAGTCATTATCTCAGGAAGAGGAAAGAGAGAAAATCTAACAGTGTCATATGTTGCTCACTGCTGCCCTCTAAAGTTGTTCTTAACAAACATCAAATAAACAAACGTTACTCATTGCTGCCCTCTAAAGGTGTTATTAACAAACATTTTTCACCACCGTTTGTTCATTTAATGTTTGTTAAGAACAACTGTAGAGGGCAGCAGTGAGCAACATGTGTTTATTTAATGTTTGGTAATGACATCGTTAGAGGGCAGCGGTAAATGACATTTGCAGTTAGTACTGTTGATTTATTTGATGTTTGGTAAGTATGCCTTTAGACGGCAGTAGTGAGTAATGTTTGTTTATTTGATGTCCGGTAATAAATGACAGCTGTGCTTCTGTGGTCAGTTATAAATTACATATACATCCATAGCTATTGAGCAAGATAGCTAATTAGCCAATTTGACTGCTTTGTGGTTGCACTTTCATTGTCGGCTAAAATGTGATGATAGTGACAGGCTTACCTACAGCAGTTCTTCATTAATTACAACTTAACGCGGCTTGTTTATCTAGCTCTAGTAGAGCTCAAGTACTGATATGACCTGCGATCGTTTATCATCATAAGTGTTTCTTGATCACTGAGTGTGCATAGTTCAGTTTATGGCACTGTGAACAGCTTGCAGTCAGAGTTAGCCATGCTAAAATACAGCCCATACACAGCAGGGTTGGTTTTACACTTAAGCCTATGAAAACAGACTATGGCATAAAATATCTCCCACATAAAATCAAAACTGTTGTTCAAAAGATGCACTATAGATGTCAATTAAATATCTTTCTGATATTTGCCGTTCTACTTTGTCATTAAAACTAATTTAAACCATTTTTTAACATATATTGAATGAGTTCATTGTTCTAGTGTACATTAACCTGACTGTTACAGCTATTTCGTTACCATTGGCCTCACCTGTGGCTTCACTTTTGGCTGATCTGTTCACAGATATGTGCTGCAGAGAACAAATTAGCATTTCTATTTGCAGCAGAGCGGTGTAGCCTGCTTGTATAAAATATTAATGATGTTGCTTAAATGTTTGTCTAAATCATTTTGCAAAATCCCCAAAATATGTTTAGTTGTGCCCCCTACTGCTCACTGCAGGCTACTATATTGATGGAAGAGTCATTAGAACTGCATTTGAAACCACTGTGGTAATTACATTTAAATAGCTCATTAATTAACATTAATTAACATTAACATTTACCCACAATTAACAGCCCCCACCCAAATATACAACAGGGCTGGCAGCATTGTGGCCGACCCCTCCCACGCTTGTCATGGATTTTCACTCGACTTTCATTTGGCAGAAGGTACCAGAGCATCTGTTTCACTTGACACTTGAACTCAAGTATTACTCCTCAGCATAATAAGCTGATGATAGTATTTTAGTAACCACTGACTGGTTCCTACTAGCTGTCAATCATAATTAACCATCTTAGCAACTTAGGTAAAATATTTTTACGTGATTCTTCCAAAGCCAACGTGTGAGAGATAGCCCATGGTGTAAAGTTGTTCAGTTATCCAGTGCTAGTTATGATACAAAGCCTGTCACCATGGCACCAAAATAAGAGTTCACATGGTGCCAGTCTGCCGTTTATAGCACAGCAATTAACGCCTGGCACTATGTTGTGAACAGTGATTACAAAATCCTGAATCCTCATAAATACATTGGGAAATGTGCTGGGACATTATCCAGCTCCCCTTTAGCCTACAAGACCTCAGCTGTAAATCTGCAGCCCAGACGGTTATGAATTGAGCTGTTTGTGTGTGTGTGCTGTCCAGATCACTGGGGCAGAGTGAACATGGGAGTGGGGCAACAAACACGGCTGCCCCCTGGCTCCAATATAAGGGCTTGCAGCCTCCTCCGAACTGCTGACTGACACACAAATTGGTCAAAAACAACAATGAGTCACTCATGTACAAATATGAAAAAATCTAATTTCACTAATTTGTACATTTAGCTTCATCATTTTAAGAGCAAGAAGTAGAAAATGAAAATAAAAGAGCTGTAGAGCTGTCAGAAAGACTTTTCTTCTTTTTCTGTGCACATCCTTAGCAGAGATGTAGCCAAGATGTGATCAGTGGCACCCCAGCATGAAGCATGGCCACGCTTCTGGCCACCCCCATCAGCCAGCAAATCTTTCTAGTGAAAATCTATTGGGTTTTAATCAGAGCATGATGACACTGCATTTAGCAGTTAGTGTAAATAGCTATGATTGGCTAATGCTCAGTGAACAGGTAGGTGAAAGTGTGTTGGGTCCTTTCAGCAGTGCTGCTCTGGGAGCTACATTACAAAAAAAAATCTGCCCCTTTAAATGTAATAACTTGTACGACCTTTAGCAGCGGCAACTGCTATAATTTGATATCCGTGTTTCACAACGTTGTGGATGAATTTGATAATGCTCTTCTTTGCTGACCTACTCTAATTCAGTTATCTTGCTAGTTTTTCAAGCATTCCATTCCCCCCCCCCCCCTCTCTCTCTCTCTCTCTCTCTCTCTCTCTCTCTCTCTATATATATATATATATATATATATATATATATATATATATATATATATATATATATATATATATATTATATGCTGGGTTGAAATGAGGACTTTAATGAGACCATATTTGTTTCTTCCCGGCCGTTAAATGTAAATTTGCCTCTCTGGTTTGGTGCTTTGCCTCGTTGCGTAACCTGATTATGTATCAGTCTCAGCTCCTGGAGACATGAACAGACACTCTCCTCAAGGATTCTCAGAATTCATGGTTTCTGCAGCAACAGTGAGTTGTCCATGACCAGAGGCAGCAAAACATCTCACACCTTCCCACTATCACCACCTTGTTTGAATGCTGGTATGATGTTTCCTGACGATGTGATTACTATAAAGAGACCTCAGAGTACTGCTAAGTTACACTTTGGTCTGGTCAGTCTGTAGAACCATGTCCCAGAAGGTTTTAAGATTGTCTGGGTGCTTCCTATTTTTGGCAAATGTAGATGAGCATTGATGTTACTTTGGTTAGCAGTGTTTTCTGGCTTGTTGCTTTTCCATGAAAGTCAGTTTTGCCCAGTTCCTTTCCTGCTGTGGAGTCCTGAACACAGACAAAGGATAAAGAGGTCTGCAGTTTTGGGATGTTCTCCTGGAATCTTTGGAGACTTCCTGGATGTTTTTCTTTTATGCTATTCCCAGGCCTGCCACTCCTGGGCAAATTTGCCAATGTTCACAGAGCTCTTAGTAGACATTGCAGATTTGTACATGTTGACTATCTTTGTTGATGTTGCCCTAGGCCCTTATTTGGGAACACTTTACTGTAGAGTGTTGTTCGGGCTACATGAGTTAGCTAAAATAACCTTATTGGAGTAAGCATTAACAAACATGCATGCAAGGTTATGTCCAATGCCATGACAAGCTCATATAGATTACCCAATTAGTATTACCCAATTTTTAACCCTTTCAAAACTGATTCCAGACTTTTTTATATCTTTTTTGGATTTCTCCTTTTGCTCAAAGCCTAATGTGCTAATTAAAACATAGTGGAGACATCACACTGTAATGTAGCATGGAGGATTTCCCCAAGAAAGTCGGGAGAGTGAAGCTTGTGGTCCATATTGCAACTTCATGAAAACACAACTTGAAGATACACCTTTACAAGGACAGAAAAGCAGTCATATGCTTAGCTAAGCTCTTCTTAGTATACAACTCAACAAGAGTCAATGCAGAAGAACAAGCATAAGGTTCAACTAAATTAACTTAGACCTAGCATTTATGATATTGTTAAAAACAGAATATAATACATTTTTAAGTGAATCAAACATTTGCACATCACTGAGATTTGATCAGTTTTAAACTGAGAATGTACTACAGAACAGAGAATCATAATTGCATCAACCAACCCATCTTCCTCCAACAACCTAACTTTTCCTATATGTTTTTGTGCTTTCTCTTTAACACTGGTCCAACTTATCTGCTAATTAAAAAAGCTGTTTGTTAAATTAAATGATGTGTTACACCAGGGAAGCACTAACACATACACATGTATAAATGTACTTCAGAGCCAGAGTTGAGACACACTCTTTTTAAAAGGAGCACATTAAAAAAAAAAAGAATCTGCCCGCAGCCTACAGAGCAGAAGTGGTCTTTAAGCCCGTTGCAGAAGTGAAAGAAGTGTAGACCAGAGGAAACAGGTGAGAGTTGAGAGGAGACTAATGCAGCATCATGTCTGCGTCTGAGTGCTGACCATACTGAGGCCCTTTGAAGAGAGAAACTGGGCAGGACAGGGTGTCTGATAAAAGAGACAGGAACACATGCACACTGTTCACCACAGCAGATGAAAAAAAGAGTTTAAAGGAAGAGAGGAGGAACTGCACAAGCGTGAGAGAAAGACGCGCGCACACAGCTCCCCTGCGGTCACATGGCCTGTATATCCGCTTTAACACATTTTACTCTGCAGACCGCAGGCATGCAGGTTGGATTTGACAGGCTGCTGTGAGCGCAGGCGGTGTGAGTGCTGTCTGACTCTTCCAACCATGAGCTTCAACATGAACCGTAAAGCAGCTCTGCAACAGCAGAAGAGCCTGGACACCTACATCCTGGAAACCTCCCCCAGGAAGGGTCTACCCTGGAGACGGCGTTCCTTAAACAATGGAAAACAGCCCAAGAATGGAGACAACACTGGTGGGACGCTGCCACGGGCGCGCAACCAGGTGAGTTAACTGTAACTGAAAGATTCATAGTAGGCTGTCTAGCACGCTGATATCATGAATAATAATCCATAATAATAATATACTAATACATGTTAATACATTACCCATGTTTATATATATATATATATATATATATATATATATATATATATATATATATATATATATATATATATATATAGCTTAATGAAGTACTGAGTAGTCAATGCAATTAATACTGGGTAGCCACAAAGAAAAGCCTGGAAATGGTTAACAAATGGTTGACATATATAAAACCATAACATACTGTATTAATACTGTTTGTATATTTTAAAAAATGTGTTTGCTGTTTAAATAGTGTGTCCTTAGGTGCCTAAAACTTTTGCACAGTATTCTCTCTCTCTCTCTCTCTCTCTCTCTCTCTCTCTCTCTCTCTCTCTCTCTATATATATATATATATATATATATATATATATATATATATATATATAAAATGCATAGATTGCAAGTTTGCTTTGAATGTATTTGCATTTCTCCTGTGTCAGCACACAAAGGCCACTGTGTGGAGTTATGAAGAGTTTAATCTGTAATTTACACAGAGAACTTGTAAACCTACACAAAGACGATAATCCATAGCTTATATAATGACATTCTAAACCAGCTCATTTAGTTTTGCAACGTGTGTTCTTTTCAGTTAGTGTATAAATTGATCAACAAAATGTTATATTTATGTAATGTTTCCATTACAACAATAAGGAAACATTTAATGTAATACATAAAAATGTTAAAGACCACTGATTTGGAACTGAGGGTAATCTATGGAATAAATACAGTTGTATGCAAAAGTTTGTGAAACAAAAATTTGTCATAACACATCCTCTGCAGAGAACACATGTCTGCACATTTTAATACACAATTAATAAAGCATATGCTTGTATGCTTAATTCTTAATATTAGCAGTATGTGACTCCTGTAGATTGAGGTGTTAACTTATATTCACTTGGAGCATCAATGAAATCTGCAACTGTTGCATATGTGTAGTATAATGTGACTTGCAGACCGAACTAGGTCACTGTGGTGGTAAATGAAGGTTTTTTTTTTGCAGTTGAACCGAATGTTCTCAAACTCCCTGGTGGACTACACAGATCCTCAGAGGTAAATGCAGAGCACATCATTCTGATATATCACAATGAACTCTCTGCAAAAAGATGTTTCCAATGAATAGGCACTTATAGGTCCTATACAGTCCTTTGTAATATCCTAAATACTAATGAATGATCTTTTCTTCTTTTCCTTCAGGACAACAATTGTGCTAGAAAAGCAAGATAATGAAGCGTTTGGATTTGAAGTTCAGGTATGTTATTTTCTGCATTTCAGTTTCAGCCAAACATTCTTAGGGGGGGTTATAGTTTCAGTTCAGTTTCAGTTCTTCTTTGTTATTAGACCTACACAGACTCACATACTGACCACAGCGTACCTGTTAGAATGTATATTATTTATGTCAATACTGATTTAAATGCTTTTTCTTAAAGTTTGTCTTTTTTCTGTTTGTCCACCTTCTTTTTAACCCCTAGACGTACGGGCTTCAGCTGAAAAACAGCAGCGAGGTGGAGATGTGCACGTTTGTGTGCAGCGTGCAGGAGGGCAGTGCCGCAGAAACAGCAGGCCTAACCACTGGTGAGAAATAGAGCTAGCAAGAGAGCTGACTGCTACCATTTCCTTTGCACTACATGGCCACACCTATGTGTTCTGTTTGACCCTTTGGGTGATGCTGTTGCCTACACAACCGCTGCCGCTAATTTTAACACCTCTGCACTCACCACTGCCTCGCTGACTTTTTCCGATGCGTGACATTTCCACTGTAAACATGGCCAGCGTTTAACATTCACCACTCCCATCATCTTCGGCCACTCTAGCTTTAAGTCACTCATTTCAGTTTTTCTGTGACGGAGGAGAATAATAGTAAAATAAAGGGATGCACTGAATTTGCACTCACAAATAGAATCAACACAATTTTTATATTTAACTTACTTTCAGCTTACTTGCTTAATAACTGTATGCATGTAAGACAGTACTGTGCAAGAGTCACCCATGAAAACAGCCATTAAGCACAATGTACTTTTTAGCATATATATATACTATAATTACTCATAATATTAAATATTTCAGTATGTGGTCTGTGCACTCTCTGTTATTACTACCTCCATTCTTTTTGGAAGAACTGGGATATTTTTCCACACCTTCAAAGTTTAGTCTTAGAGTTTAATCTTATCCCAAACACCTTCAGTGATATTGAGGTCTGGACTCTGGGGTGATCAGTTGATTGCTCTAAGAACTCCAGCAGCCCCTCCTTTCCTCAGTGAGAAGCTTCTTGACAGCTACACATCCTTTGAGACCCAAAGCATTGAGTTGTTTTCTCCCAGTGATAGGATGGCCAAAACATGGTGGATGTTTTCAGATCTAAAGCAAAAGTAGAGCTTGGTGTTCTTCTCTCTCTGAAAGATAAATACTTTAATTACTGTTTATTTAATGGGGGCAGTTTTTTTTCATACTAACACCTTACAGTCATTTACACACATTTGGTCAATGATGCATCTGTCTTATCATTTCCCTATCTCTCTCTCTCTCTCTCTAAGGGGACATCATATTGACTGTAAACGGTGTCAGCATTAAAGGATTCAACCATCAGCACATTATTGAACTGATCAGAGAATCGGTCAACTTGTTAAAGTGAGTAAACCACAAAGTAACCTCTAATAGAAATTTAAATGGGACATTAAAGTCACTCATGAAAAATACAGCACTGTGACCTCGGCTTGCAAATCAGTGGTTAATTACTGAACTTAAGGCAGCTGCTAAACGAGCAAACACGTTTGTGCATGAAATGTTTGCTTGAGAGGCATTAAAAAGCTTTCTGCAAGTTGGCCTACTGACCTGAAGGATGGACTCTGACCCATGATGCTGCGGCGTGCTTGTGTGTGTGTGTCCAGGTTGGAGACAGTCAGCGGGAGTGTGGTTAAGAGAATTGAACTGGAGAAGAAGATGCGCTTGCTCAAGGTGTGTATATGTTACAATGTTTAACAGTGGCCTGTAGCACTCTATGTACAAATGAGTTGCTATTTTATTAGTTTACCTTCATATTAGGTGGTCCCAGTATGAATGGCTTTGCAAATTAGGTTAATGTTAAACTACACACATGGATGAAATAGGATTCTTCCGTAACTGCAGAATGTCTCCAAGAACACTGTCAGAATTTCTCCTTTTTCTGTGTAAATCAGTTGGTGTTAATCCTACCTGTATATTTCTTAGATAATATTTTACACTATATTTCCAGGGATCAGTAATAAGTCTAGGATTCCAGGGATTTTTCTCAGAATCTTGAAAAAATATGTACAATTATTATATTAAGAGGTCAAGAAAATAAGCAATTTCAGAAGTAAGTCATTGATACGAAATCAATAAAGAACATAAGTCACTATTTCACAAAACTAAACCAATATTGAGAATATAAGTCATTTTATTGTGATAGTGCATCAGCATTCAGATACAAAATGTCCTTATTTCACATATCTAAATAAATATTCTAAATATTTTTTCATAGTACTAATTCTATATTACAAAAAATAAGTCTTTACTTTACCATACTAAATCCATATTTTGTATTGTATTGCTTTACAATACTAAATCAATATTATGAGGAAGCAGGTCATTCGTCATAATACTGAATCAATATTATTAGGAAATAGGTCATTACTCATAATACTAAATCAATGTTAGGAGAAAGTAGGGCATTATTCATAATGCTAAAAGAATATTTTGAGAAAATAAGTAACTATTTCCCAATACTAAATCAATATTCTGAGAGTATCATTATTTTGCAATACTAAATCAACATTTCAAGAAAAAGCTCATTGTTCATACTACTTTATCAATATTATGAGGAAACAAGTCATCATTCATACTAGTATTTTGCAATACTAAGTTAATATTCCCAGAATATGGTTAGGGTTAGGGTTAGGGTTAGGGCTACCAACTTCAAAAACATTTTAATATAAACATTTTAATATCTAACCCATTATCCTGTAACACTATATCAGTATATTAGACACTCTGCTGCCTGGAACAGAAAACACAGGCTGTTTCTTTCTCCTCTATGTGGCGGGAATGGGCTTCTTTAGTGCAGAGAACGTGTGAGCAACAGTAAAATCGTGCTGAGAGCGAATGTGCGGAGTCAGTTTAATCTCTTTCCGCAAATCTCGATATTGCACTCCAGTGCTCCGAATTCCCGCTGATGCAGGCCTAATGAGATCCCCCAGAATGACTACTGTGTGATACATGTCCTCATGTGTGTGTCATGTGTGCTTTTTCTTAACACAGCAAGCACTGCATGAGAAATGGGTGGAGTTGAAGGCCCTCACCGTGCAGGAAAAGCGTCTTACTCGAGGTGAGAAAAAAAACAAGACAGCTGACGAAACCGCACGCACATCCGCTCACTCCATCAAACTGCTGTCATTCACCTAATGAAGCGGGCTGACGAGGGCAGTGTGAGAAACGAGAGGAATCATAAATCGCTGTGGGGGAGTTCCAACCTTAGACCTTGAGCGTATATGCAGATCAGTGGACCGTGCTTAGGCACTGTGTTGACTTCCTTTTGAAGAGATGATGTTCAAAGACGATACAGTAAAGCTGATTTCAACAGAGCCAGCTCTACTGTTTCTATCTCTTAAATCAGTTCTGACTGAAATGACTTTCAGTGAATGGCCCAAAAACCAAATCTAACAAATCTAGAGCACCACAAACTGCAGACTTCACCACTAAACTCTGCTCTGCTGCGCTGTCCCACCTAAGTCAGGGCATGAATGGCTTGATCATTAGCTAGAATCTGAAACTGAATCAACCCTGTTAGAGTAAAGCGATCAACGGGACAGACAGCAGTATGACAGCACATGAATGATCATCACAAGTAAAGCTTATGCAAAGTAGGTACCACAGTGTCGACACTCCCTGTAAGGGTTAATAATATGTTTTTGACGTGTCTGCGGTGCTGTGATAATCTGAGGCTAGAGGGGGAGATGAGGCAAAGCAAGAGCTCAACCTGGTTACAGATACTGATTAATGTGTTTCCATCAGTGCTGCTATTACCAGAACTAATCTTAGAGATAACCAAAAAGCAGGAAGGTAAGATCTGCTGTCACTCTTGACCCTCCAGTGTTTACTTCTTCAAAAACACAGCACGGCTTCCTCATTAGTGATTCTGCCACATGCATACGCAAAGCCTTCATTTGCTATCTTTGGTGGTTCACTAATCGGAAGGCTCATGCCTGGAACTGAGAAGCTTTCCTTGAAATGAGCTCAAAGTATTAACCCTACCCTATGCATTCACAACCTCTCCACCCAACACACACACACACACACACACACAAACACACACATTTCTGACCACCCTCAGCCACTGACATTCCATATGTACATACATATGTATCTACTAAAAAAGAATTTGAATCTCATATTCATCACGGTTGTGAGAGCTTATATAAGTATTCATCAATGGATCATCTCTTCTGTGCAGGCAACCTGAGTGTCAGCTCTCAGCACCCTTCCTCGGACTCGCTCATGTCTCTCTCGTCCCCTACGGGCCGGAGCGGGCAGCGCTTTTCCAGTGACAGCAGCTGCCTGAGTGCCCTCACGGACGACAGCGAGGACCTCCTGTCCCCTGTGTTTGACGACATCTGCCCATTCAGTCCCATGGAGCTAGGCCCTGGCTTCTTCAGTAGCTGCCAGACAGATGGGGCGCCGTCCCGGTCGGCTCTGACCCGGACCCGCAGCATCAGCAGCGGCAGCAGCGGCTGCCGTTCCCCTACATGGGACAACGGGCGGCCCACCTCCATGCCCAGCTCTATGTTTGGCACGTTGCCACGCAGAGGGAGGAGGGCAAGCATGCGCAAACAGCTTCTGAAATTTATACCTGGACTGAACCACTCGGTGGAGGAGGAGGAGACCACCTGAGAGGCCGCACTGGGCCCACAGACTGACTTTGAATGTGAACTTGTTGAAAATGAATGCGAAAAAAGAAAACTGTACAGACTGAATGTAAAGTTCTGATGTTTTAGTCCGTTCAGCGTTTTGGAGCTCATGGAGTTCTAGAAGTGACCCCTCCAGGGCTTGATGTTGGATGGACACAAGCCACACGAGAGCATTACATACTTCTACATGCAGATACACTCAAGGAACTGTCTATGGACAGGTGCATGAGCAGGCAGCACAGGGGGGCCAGGACCATGTACATGAGTGAAAGCCATTTGTATATTTCTGAAGTGCACCAAGCATTAGCCTACCCAGATTTTCACTGATTTGGTAGCTCTACCTGAAATCTGCATTAAAATCCCACTGCAAATGCTCAGTTTCTACAGGATTTCAGTGTGTGATCTACTACCTTTGAAGTAGATAGTGTAAGAATGAGATGAGGGTCTAGGTTTACAGGTGACCTAGATGTGCATGCCATTACATGTAGCAGCCAATAAACCATCATGATGGAAAGAACCACTCTTCAGCCAGTGCGTTTACTGTTTTACTATTTTTTTACTATTCCTAGTTAACCTGGCTATTCCAGGTTGATTGGTAAGAGTAAGAGATGGCATGAATGGAGGTCATTTTTGGAGAAGATTGCTCTGGAAAACGTCTCCTCGGTGCGCTCTGGTGAGGTGGGAGGGCTGAACGTGCAGGGCTACGTGAGTTAACAAACACCACAACCTTAACCACATATAGATCTGACAAGTGTTCAAAACAGGATGCGGTCTTGAGGAGGTGCTACCCTACTGACTATTTTCGTGTCTCTTTTACAGACTGGTAGCTTCTCTTATTGCCACCGATGTATAATATGCACAGTGATGAGCACAGGATTTATTAAACTGCTGTTATATGAATGCCATGTAAAAGTGGTCTATTAAAGTTATCTACAGTGAGACTCAGAGAGTTTTGTTCCTACTTCTACCTTACAGGAAGTTACCCGCGTATAGTTGAGCCCGGAAATAAATAAGATACATGCGTCCTTATTGACCTCTCACAACGTTCTGATCAGGGTTTAGGACCATTTGCTGCTACTATAAGTTGTTTCGGACACCACACTGGACACCAGAGGGCAGTGTCAGACATTGTAAGTCATTGCATTGCAGATATTGGGAGTTTAATAAAGAGCTGATCACCAGCATAAAGATACTAACTGAAATCAAAACCATATGAGGCTAATTCAATATTCATGGTCTTGAGTTTTTCCTTATTATAAACAAGCATTGTATTATAAACAATACAAACTAATTTTCAGTTAGTTACCTAAAAGAAAATGCATACAGCTGATTTTTTACACTTATTGCACATCCTCTTCTAGTTGTGCAACTCTGATTTTATCTAAAGGCACTGATTTGAAGTCACACGCATCCAATGCAACACCAGCAGTTTGCAGGTCTAACTCCTCTGCACATGGTAAGGGACTGGACCCGTCATCACGCATAGCAATGCTCCCGTTTCCTACTCAGTCATTTGCATCAACAGTATGATTGCTGCGGCTTTTTAGATGAAAACCTGCAGCTTCTGTCTAAGTAACCACAGTTAAATGAGAAAAAAGCATAAAAGTGCAAAGAGCTTTGGAGAAAGAGCTGTACTGCAAACAAGGTCTTTCCACCTTCAGATTAGATAGCAAAAGCCACAAACAAAAGCTGTAACCTGTGCACCAGTAACCATGAACTCCTCTGCAGTAACAGTTCTCTCACCTGCTGTTCTGCACCAGGTGCACGCTTCTGCGGTTTCTTCACTTTAACCTGATATTTGCCTAATGACTTCAGCAAGGGTGGTTAGCACAGAACTCACAGCAGTGTACAATGTACAGAGACAGCAGGCGTGTACATGAGAGGCCCTGAACTAATATATATATATAACACTTCTTAGTCTGTAGTTATATTAGCTCTACCATATAACAGTTTCACTTTGCAGATCTATGCGAAAATATTCATCTTGCACGGGTGTGAAATTAGGTTTTGTTCATTTTCTAAGTACAAATAAGAGGTTGATAATCCTCACACATTTCTGTACATTGTATTACACCAGTTCTGCTTTTTTGCTCAACATGAAACACATTTCATGTTTTTTTCTCAAAACAGAAATGAAACAGAAAATAAACTTCTCTGTGTAATACATATATCCACAATATTCATAGGAACTGTGTGAAATATGTGCTAAAACCGTACACAGATTCAGTATATGGTTGCGGTCGAATAAAAAAAAGGATCTCCAAAATAGGAACCTTACAGGAGAGGCCAAAACAGTCTTTACTTTCAATGTAAGTCAATGGAAACAGAATTTTTTCCAAGTGATTTTGAAGCATTTCTATTGGTCCATGTATCATGGAAATTGTACATAATATCAATGGCAGCTGTCGTGATGTAGAAAAATGAACAACATCTCATGCTGTTCAAACGTCGGCTTATTGTTTGCTGAGGCATGGCATCCCACTCTTCTTGAAGGGTGGCTCTCAGGTCATTGAGGTTCTGGGGTACGAGCCTCTACATAGTGACACAGCTGATCCCATAGGTTTTCTATGGGATTCAGGTCTGGAGAAGGTGCAGGCCGCTCCATTTGAGGTACCCTAGTCTCCAGCAGCCATTTATTAATGATGCAAGTGTGCTGGAACATAGTCATCCATGAAGATGACTATTAAGACTGAAATTAAGCCTGTGTTGTTCATGCAGAGGCACAATGACTGGATTAATGATGTTATTCAAGTAGTATGGGCTTGTGACTGTACCATTCACCAAGTGTAGGGCAGTTCTGTATTGACTTTACACACTTGCCCACACTGTAACACCACCACCACCAAAGGCTGATGCATAGCGCTCTGCTTGACGTCTCCAGTATCGTTGGCGGCCATCATTTCTGCTCTCTGGCCCACGCAAAAAGATGACGCCTATGCCTGGTGGTGTGGTCAGGTACCCTTGCTGGTCATCTAGCACGCAGACCACACTGATGCAAATGGTTTCGAATGGTTTGACTTGACACTTGGGTGAGTAATCATCATCTGGTTCCACAGTGCAGCGGTCATCAGTGTGGGATGTGGCCAAGGGACAACCACTTCTATGTCTTTCTGTGACTCTTCCAGTCTCTCTGTATCTCTGTTGCAACCTGCTGATGACACTCTGTGATGCTCTAAGGTCAGTGGCCATTTCTGTCTGAGAACATCCCGTCTGAAGCCTCGCAATGGCAAGGTACTGTTGATCAATTGTTAGATGTGGTCTTGGTCTCATGGTGTCAAAATGTGAACAGCATGATGAAGAGGACTGTTTAAATACCAATTCTAATTGAACCAGGAAATTTACTGGTTAATTCATGGATCAAACACCTGTTGTGAATTTTGTGTGCATTCAAATGTTTAGAGACGGTCATATTAAGTTCACCTGTTAAGGTGAGAGTGCATTTTAGGTTCATTCTGAATTTTTTCCTATCCTTTTGTGAGTAGTGTATATTATACATACATGGACTAGGACTCAAAGGTTTAGTGTCACTTGTCATAATAAAAATGGTTAATTAGCAATAATTCACACATGTAAATTTAAATTGCAAGTAAATTTACTGAAAGTAAAGAAAGTTTTTGGCCTTTCCTGTAAAGTTACGATTTTGGAGAAGGTAATAATAAAATGATAATTATATCAGACATGGTCATTCAAAATAAAATAATTAATATATATGTCATATATTTATGTATAAATAATAATTAATTATTTATTAATATATTTTTTATAATTAATGATTTTGACTTGGTGTCTAACTTCTGCACTTGATCTAGCTTGATCTGTGCCTGTTGTAAGTGTATAGATTTAGTGTATAGGTTTTGCATATAAAACAAACCAAAAAGTGATAAATCTACTGTGTGCCAGTTTGACCAAATAGAAACTATTTACCAATTGACTGTTCTCACTCTAAAAGCTCATGATAAACAGACGTGTTGGGGCCATTAAAAGAATTCACTTGAGGAACCATGGCCTAGACCCCCCCCGAGTTCAGAACAGAACCAATAGCCACTGCAGAGGTAGTTTTCTGTAGTCAAACGTGAGGGGCAAATCGAACATGGACCCATGAATGTTAATCTTAATACCTCTTGGTGATGGCGGTCACTCGAATGGGATTAAAACACAAGCACAAATGGCTTGTTTGTAGTGGAGCCTAAACAAAAGGCCATTCATTTGGGGCAGTACAAATCCCCTGTTCTCCATTGGCTCAGAACACTTCACACCCCAACACAAACCAATGCTTGCCATAGCCTGTGTGCCCAGCCATTAGAATGCCAGATGGGAAATTTCTCAAAGTGTGAAAGGGGGGAACGATGGAGCAGAGCAGTGAGTGGATATGACCGACAGCATCTTGATTAATCTGCAGATGTCTTGAGCAATAACAACACAATTAAAGGTCAATTATAAGAACCGAGCCCACCAGAAGGGATCATCTAAGTCGAGATGGCAGAACTTGCAAGAGTACTCGAGACTGAAAGCAGTGCAATGCTGGCACCAGTGGTGGACATCAGTGCAGGAATAACTGTGGAGGCCCTGCAGACCCTGGAAGAACCTGTGAGTCAAGCTGCTCTGGTTATGACTGAAGGAGACGATTCCGTGTTTTACAGTGAAGATGAAGAAATTCCACAGGAAGTGTCCATCTGTGCTCCACACGCTGTGTCTGTAGAAGCCCCTGGGCTAGTACAGCCTCCGTCCTCACCTCAGATTCCGAGTTCAAGAGCTGACGAGTTAGTGCAATCTCTGAATCACAGCATTATGCTAATAGAAGCAGGGTCTGTGCTCCATGGTGGTGCCATGCTGGAGGAAGTGGAGAGTTTAATGGAGAATGAAATGAATCATCTTTCATCTTTAGTCCCTGTTCAGAGAGAGGAGGATGAGACTGAAACAGCATCTAAAAACAGCACAGTCTGCAAAGAAGAGCTTTCAGAGCCCTCAAAAGTACAATGCGCAGTGTCTGCTAGAGCTGAGGCTGCACCATTGCCTGTTCAGGACAAAGAGCAAATAGATGACAGTGTGACATACATGATGACTGAGAGTCCAACAGAACTGCAATCAGACCGGGCATCTAAAACTCAGGAGCGAGGTAAGCAGTAGGAGTCTCAGTTTACTTATTTTATTATAATTTATCGTTTATGAAGGACACATAACTGAACTAATCAGTCCTGCTGTGTGCAACAAGGCCATTTAGTTTATGGATTTTTTTTATTCCTGTATAATTAAATCATTAAGATGTGAAGAAAGTCATACAGAGTAGTTTGGCATGAAATGCATGGCTCTAAGTCCAAACTGTTCACTGTGGTGGCAGATAGGAACCAGGCATCTGAATCATTTGATGCCTGAAAGACTCACTCACAAAAAATTATTACATGAAAATGTTATAAATATGCTGTCTGACACCTGTAATAATGTTGTACAGTAGTTTTAAGTAGTTTTGGCCTAAACATATTTTGAAATATTTACAAATAGGGTGTTGCAGCGCCACAATGTCCACATAAAAACATTCCTGCAGCTATTTTACTATCACCAGTGCATGTAAAACTCTTAAAGACACATGTAGGTTCACTCTTTGTTTTGCCTGTATTTGTACAGTAGACATTACAACTATTGGTTCACCAACATTATAATGAAATGCCTGCACTTAACCATTTTACATCAAACCACTCTGAACGACTTTAGTATTAATAATCTTCTAAAAATGTTGGAATTTCCCTTTAAGGTTCTCACACAAGAGATTTAGCGGTTGCTGTGGGTGCCAGACACCAGTAACCAAGAATGTAAACATACGCACAGAATTGAGCCATTCATGTCTAACAATTAAATTTACAAAAAATGCCACAGAGCTGGTGAAATTATAAATAGATACGCTTTGGATAAATATATAACTGTACACATTCAATTTTATTTGTTTACAACCCAAAACACTAGAATTAGAATTTAGAACCATTTGCCACTTGTATTTGGCCTCTGCATTTTCCCCTATCCCACTCATCCATGCAGTGAAACACCCACATACACACACACACTAGTGAACATGCACACTAGGGGGCAGTGAGTACACTTGCCCGGAGTGATGGGCAGCCCTATCCACAGTGTTCAGGAAGCAGTTGGGGCTTAGGACTTCAGTAGTGTCCTGTTGGTCACAAGACTGCCCTACACTATACTAACTCACTAACGATAATTTAGTAATCCTATGTGACAAAAAAGACTAAGTTCAACATGATGGGTAATGGGATGACAATCTTTTTTCTAAAATATGTGATTTTATATAGAAAGAAATGATTAATGGGTTAATATTGTGTATAAATCAAGACTGACTTTGGATTTTTAATAACTCAAGCCCATATGCCAGCAGAACCAGCTCTTTTAGCTTGTCTGGTTATTAAAGTTCAACAACGATATCTATTTTTGCGTGAGGCACCTGGAGGCGGCTTAAGGGCAAAACTAATATTAATAGTAATAATAAATCTGGGTTTTCCTGGAATATGGAGCACAAAGCTAACTGAGATTCATCAGGCCCAGGCAGACAATTCCTGTAAGTTGCTCCTGGTGTTGACTCAGCATCACTAGCAGCAGTGTTTGCACAATACACATTTTCCCATTTCAGTAGTTGCCAATCAGATCATATAAAACAAGAAGATATCCAGTCATAACTAAGGCAATATTGTTATGGTTTCTAGGACTGCTTCACATTAGGAAGTCTTTGTGGTCTATTAGATAATTCACTATCATGCATACGCTGATGAACTTTAGACTTTTATAAATATTTATGTTCATAATGATAAAACCAGTCTTGTGTTATCTTGGCTTAAGTAGCTTAAGTGTTTGTGAATTATACATAGAGATAATCTTACTGCAGAGAATTCCACCACAAAAAAGCTTACACACTGAGTATCTAGGCACGTACTTTAAATCAGGCCACTTACTCTGTATGTTAGTATTAGTATGTATTAGGGGTCATTAATTATGCCACAATATGATTACCTGAGCATATTGTGAATATTAGTCAGTACTTAAAAGAACATGACTAACGACCATTAATTAAAGTGCTTAAAGTGAGCATAACGGATTATATCTAAGTGAGTGTTTAGTAAGTATAAAAAAGTCAATGTAGTGGCAGATATACTATTATTTATTTATTTATTTTTGCATATGGCAATACAGTTGTATTATGTTCCAAGTTATTAAATCAGAAAAACTAAATATGTATACAATGCATCATGAAAATGTCTTGAGCTATTTTTGTCATGTCACCCACCCCTAGTATGTATGGAACATAAAAATGAAAAGATAAGTTATTAAGCCGATCAGACCTACAACATTAGGACATTACAACATAAGGACATTTTAAAAAATGGCAACACAAAAACTAAAATTTAGAACTAGTTGTCATTTTGGGTTTGCACACAGGGGACTTTGTCTTCTGCCTTTAACCTACCACGCAGTGAAACACACATACACACAGGGGGCAGTAAGCACACTTGCCCTGAGTGATGGGCAGCCCTAATCTCAGCACCCAAGCACCCTGCAGTTGGGACTAGGTGTCTTGCTCAAGGGCACTTCAGCTGAGTTCTGTTGGTTCAGGGGATTGAACCACCAACCTTCTGGTCACAAGGCTGGGTCCTTAGCCTCCAGCCCACAACTGCTTTGCAACTACACACTCCAGAGTGAGCTGGAGGAGACTGAAGCAGCAGACTTGTAGAAAGGTAGCGTCACAATGACAACGATGATCATTTAATGAATGTCAATGTTAATAAGATAACATAATTACCACAATACTGCTACAACCTACCGCTGGTGGTCACTTAGTCAGTGTCAAATAGCACTTAGGTTCTATGTTACTTGACCCTAAATGAAATGAGGGCCTGATTTGAGACCGAGACATAATCTGTTTTTTTCCAGACACAGCAAAGGCAGATGGAAACATTGCCACCACTGAACAACATGAAGACACGGAGGAGCTGGACCAGAGCATCGAGTCGTCCGACCAGCCGCGCCATGTGAAGTATGGAACGGTCTCCTACCGGCGCATTCGCAGAGGCCTTGCACGACAGAGGATCGAGGAGTTTGAGGCCATGATGCAGCTCTGAAAATGTACTGAGGGGCATCAGGACATGTGAGTTGAAGGACCAGACTGGGACTGAATGAGCTTGAGCTACCAAAAGAGACATTTTGGCTTGTGGTTTTTTTTTCTGACTGGATCGGTAAGACAGTAAATGTGTGTGTTGCATTTAATAGGTCAGTTAACAATAAATGACCCAGTTTTTTAGCACACACACACACAGTGAGCTATTAGGACTGGATTTCAGAGCTAAAATATGAGAACATACTAGGTTAATTAAGCACTAAAACACTATGAGACTAAACAAATAAGAGGATGAAGGCAAACAATCCTCCAGACAAAAGACTCATTACTGGAATATTTGTACAGCTAAAAGCTAAACAACAGGTCATTTCATACTGCTGCTTGGCTTCACTGTTAAATGTGTTTTTGTCTTGTATGCTCATGTGTATAAATATCATCAGAGGAAACATTGATATAATGCATTGCAAAACATGGCCCACTTAATATTTATGAATTAAGCATACTGAAAGGACAGTCTTCATTACTGTGTAACTTATTTCTATCAGATTACACTGCACTGGTGTACCTGTGAAATTTAAGAGAGATGTATACAGAGAATATAACCAAATTTACACAGGCTATCAGTCTGGAGTATCTTTCAGTGCCGTGCATTATATTAAACATAAGCTAACAATTAGAGCAGTTGTTGTTTTGGACTTCCAGCCTAGTGGATATTAAATGAAAGTGACTATTAAGTTAAAGAGCAGAGCTTTATACCTATAAAGGCCTGACTACATGACTTATGGCTATTTTCATTATAAAATATTATGTTACATGTAAGATGTTGATGCTCTGAGAATCCAGTGTCAGCTTTTAACAGCCTCAACTACTTCATTACACCACTCTCTGTGTCACAACTCAGGTTTGCGCTAAAGCCCCTGTATACTGTAGTAGCAATGTATAACATGGTTGGATTTTTTGTGGATCCGTTTTTGGCAAAGTGGCTGGCCTTGACTCATTATTGCTTATAAAGGCTAATAAAGGCCTTTCCTGGATGCTAGCTTACCCAAGCACGATCACCTGTTTAAGATGTTTTTGAACATTTCTAGTCCTGTCCAAACTTTTGTTTTCAACATGTTGCAGACGTCAATTTCAAAATGAGTGTATATTTACAAAAAAATAACAAGTTTTAACAAGATAAACCATTAAATAGCTTGTACTGTTGTACTGTTTTTGTTCAAATACAGGTCAAAATCAAAATCTCTGCCTTCTGTTTTCATTTGCATTTCACATACTGTCCCAAAATGTCCTGAATTGGGTTTGTATGAGCACCACGTATTACTGGAATATGTTTCACCTTTCTGTGACATTATGAATACCTGAATACTGATTTCAGTACTGGAACACTAGAACCTGTTAACGGAGAATTTGTGCACATGCTCAGTGGTCAAGAAGAGAAAGAGAGTGTTCTGGGGTTTAGATTGGGTGACTAGCTTGGCCAGTCAGGGTGACTGCACCCTGAATAATTCCCTTTCTTCTGTGGCTGCTTTTGGTTTTTGTTCTTCTTTGGAAGATGAAGCGCCATCCGCTGCTCCGCCCACTGAGTTCTGAGACATTTGGGTGGATCTGAGCAGTTTCTGAGATGTTTCTGTTTAGTCTTTGTGCTTTTGCTGTCAGTAATCTCATCAGCAAGCAACACCCAAGTTTCACACATGAACAGCAGTTCCTTTTTTCACTCTGATCCAAGATCACCCTGATCGGCCTGGTTCCAGTTTGCATCAGGAATAAATTAGGGTGGGAAAATGTTCCCTATAATGTTCGATAGCTTGAGGAGATTAAAAATAAAAAATAAAAACAAAAAGAGCGGTTCTTTATAACATTACTGTTTCTCAAAACAATCAGGGCACCTCCCATCACTGTAACGATGCAAGATAGCTAATAATGCTATTCATAATGCTATGAATCAATATCATTTTGAAACAGCAGAGTGCTGTACATCTCGCTTGTTTGACTGGTGGAGCTGTACACCTCGCTTGTTTGACTGGTGGAGCTGTACATCTTGCTTGTTTGACTGGTGGAGCTGTACACCTCGCTTGTTTGACTGGTGGAGCTGGTTTTTTAAAGCTGGTGGAGCTGTACACCTCGCTTGTTTGACTGGTGGAGCTGTACACCTCGCTTGTTTGACTGGTGGAGCTGTACACCTCGCTTGTTTGACTGGTGGAGCTGTACATCTCGCTTGTTTGCTTGGTGGAGCTGTACATCTTGCTTGTTTGACTGGTGGAGCTGGTTTTTTAAAGCTGGTGGAGCTGTACACCTCGCTTGTTTGACTGGTGGAGCTGTACATCTCGCTTGTTTGACTGGTGGAGCTGTACACCTCGCTTGTTTGACTGGTGGCGCTGTACACCTCGCTTGTTTGACTGGTGGAGCTGGTTTTTTAAAGCTGGTGGAGCTGTACACCTCGCTTGTTTGCTTGGTGGAGCTGTACATCTTGCTTGTTTGACTGGTGGAGCTGGTTTTTTAAAGCTGGTGGAGCTGTACATCTCGCTTGTTTGACTGGTGGAGCTGTACACCTCACTTGTTTGACTGGTGGAGCTGTACACCTCGCTTGTTTGACTGGTGGAGCTGTACATCTCGCTTGTTTGCTTGGTGGAGCTGTACATCTTGCTTGTTTGACTGGTGGAGCTGGTTTTTTAAAGCTGGTGGAGCTGTACACCTCGCTTGTTTGACTGGTGGAGCTGTACACCTCGCTTGTTTGACTGGTGGAGCTGTACATCTCGCTTGTTTGACTGGTGGAGCTGTACACCTCGCTTGTTTGACTGGTGGAGCTGTACATCTCGCTTGTTTGACTGGTGGAGCTGTACATCTCACTTGTTTGACTGGTGGAGATGTACACCTCGCTTGTTTGACGCCTGTGCATCACGTTAGCATGGTGTCACATCAGGGCCAAAACTAGGCCGCGCAAAAACGTGAGGTGCAAAAATATAAACCTGCGAATTTGAATATTTCCTGCGCATACATTTTCACTTGCAAGCCCAGAAAGAACTGCGAGCGGTCAGCCACAACATCGGCTGCTCTCTGCGCTCGAGTTTTAAAAGGGGGGCAGGACATGGGCCGAATGCTATTGGCTGATGCCACCTGGTTTCGTGGCTGACCACTTGCTACGCACAGCCTTTCAAACTACAACAAACATGGTGGATGAAGAGGAGCCGACTGGACAGACAGATTAAAAGTTTGGTTTACCTCTTCTTATGAGCACATATTTACAGTTTACTTTGATAAAGAAAAGATTAAGCATTACACAGCATTTTGTAGTTTTGTTAAAGGTAAATAATAAAATGAAACTTAGCTAGTCATAATTTGTGTTCATAAAAAAAAATGGGAGAAAATCGTATTGTGAGGTCAGCATCATTTATCGTTACTTCCCCAACTACACCTACTCCATAGCCACGTTTGACAAATGACAGTAGACGGCAACTGCAGCACGGCGCACACTTTGCAGTGACCAAACAAAAGGCTTCAGGATTTATCAGATGTAGACCCACTACGTAATTTGATTAGTACTGATATATAATACGGATATCTATATAACTGATGGTGCATTACATACTTTTGTACCCTCTCAGCTCTTAATCTCACCTGGTTTAGTAACAGAACTTTGCAGGTACTTATGTTTGGAATGTGCTTTTTAGGAAACTGTAACTGGAAAGACTTGCACCGTGTGGTAAAACCTTTGAGGTTACGCAGGTGTGTTCTTCACTTTATGGTGGGCTTTTGCAAATCAATGCCTAAACCCTCGAGTGTTCTCAGTCTGCAGAGGTTTTTCCTTCTTTGTCTGTAATCCAGTACTTCAGACTTCACTAATGCATTCTTACTTTGTGTTAGTTTTGCTCTTTACTGGCACCTCTTTGGTTTTCTTCACTGAGAGAACACAAACTAACTCCAGCACCATATTCTTGAATTGAGGATGATGTTCTGCATTCATGTTGCCCCCAACATTTCATATATATTTCAGTGTTCAGGAGTAGATGCCAATGACACCCACATACCTAGTCTATTTTACAGACTCCACTGCATTTCTGTGGTTGTTTAGATGTTGCCATTTAAACTTTAACTGGGTCAGCGGGACTGTATTTTTTTTTTTTTTTTGAGGATTTCCGTTTTTGCCAGATTTGGGTTGCAGCGTTGTACTTTAAGCTGGTACTTTCCTGATTTACACAGAAACGATTCAACACTTCCTGTTCAGAATTACTGTAAGTACATGATCTGTAAAGGCACAGTTTTAACAATTGGCATAAACAGGGTTTTTATTGTGTGCAAAAGTCTAAAAATATGAATTTTTTGAAAAATATTAATACAAAATAAGTGTTCTTTTCTGCTCTTACATGACACGACATGCCTTTTTTGCCTTCATGGGGGAAAAACAAGACACAACAAAAAAACTTTTTGCTATACAGATCAGAGATACCTTTAAAGAAATAGTTACATCTTTAATAAAATCAAATTTGTTCAAAACATTTCTAGGAAGTCCCCCCTACAGTCAACCCCCCCCCCCCCCCCAAAAAAGGCTAACAATTAAACAAACAAAAAAACCCACAACAAAAAACTCTCTTTAAAACACTGTAAACAGCTCCCTCTAGTGCCACAAGGGTATATGTACATACTGCTTATTGCTTTTAGCAAATGGTCTCATCACTGCATCACTGTAAACAAGAGAGTTATCAAAAATACCATGCTTGTACCAAAACAAACCATAGAGTGAGACGCACCTGTATGTAAATGTTAGTGCACGTTAGTCGTTTTGTAGTATCAAGTAAAAACTTACACATAAAGTCATGTGCACAGCGTGCAGGATTTAGAAAACGGCACTGTGGACTCTCCTGGAATTCTACTTCTTACAGATAAGATTTAAGGCATGTCTATGGAGTTAGCTATTCTCATCTGGTCTTGGAATTGTTTATACAGATTAGGGGTTTTCAATCCTCCAGGCCTTTAGCCAACCCACGTTTTTGCCGAAATCCAGCTCTCTATCCACGTCATTAACATTCCATAGCCCTCGGCTTGTCTGGCTCCAGGGAACAGAGGTGAGTGGTATAAAGCTCAATGTATACAGTTTTACACGCATACATATTGATTCATTTCAAAAAATTTTTTTCCTAATTTTAGACATTTGGCCAATTTAGTCAATTTCTTTCTGGTCTGATGGTTCTGCTCAAGCTTTATAATTAAGACCAAGAGGATGAAAAAAGAGAGAGTTCTACTGCAGTGTTACAGAATCCAGCACAGATACCTGTTTAACAAAGTTCCTGAACTGGTCTAGGTAGTTTTACTTCTCATTCACTGAAGTAGTTAAAGCTTTCAGGCTACTCTACATACCTCTGCTAGCAAGTGTGGAGCTGCAGTAGTACACAAATATAAGCAAGCTCAGTGAACGCAATGATGTGAATAGAGCCAAAAACGATCCAACCTACTTACCTACTAAACAGTTTTATTCTCCCCCCATCTGAAACCGGCTGGGTGGAGTTGATATGGTGGTGTGTCCCTTTGGTAATCCAGTAATCTTCAATGTTCTCCATCGTTTATGAAATATCACATTCATCTTTGATATGACTTTAGTGCTCTATGATACTACAAACAGTACCATACCTCCTTTTTCAGGCACTTCAAATATTCGTTTGTCAAAGCAAACATCGCTACAGATGTATAAAAATTCAAAGATGTCTAGTGTCTAAACAAAAAAAATAAAATATATGTGGAGTAGCTGCCCACAAAATTACTCCAGACCAAAAAATAAAATAAAAATAAAAAAGAACAAACTATATCATCTGCCCCTACAAAACATTGCACAAACCCTTTATAACATCCCATCTACCAAAACTACATCTAAGCATGCATCTCTCCATCAGTTATACCATCTAACACCTCAAAATGTCTTCATCCTGACAAAGCGAGGTGGAAAGCCAGGTCCGCTGGGCCATATGGAGGCAGGTGAACGTGCCTGTGTGAGGCTCACTGTGCATAGTAGTGTGTGAACTGCCATTTCTGGAAGGGGCTTGAGCCGTCACACCCCTTCAGATACACGCCGTCTGCTTTAGGGCCTCCTTCCAGACACACTCGCTGGAAAACACCTCTGGGAGATACCTCTGCAATCAGATGCTCTGGCTGAAAGACATGCACATTGGAAATGTAAGTCAAACGCCTGATGGGGTAAGGTTTTGATCATTCTGATATGTTTTAAATATGGGAGAAGGCCATTCCCAATCACAGCTTTTAAATATTTCAGTACAGTATTAAAGTATTAAAGGTTAAAACAGTGTACTGAATGTAAAACTGTAACACCAGTCGTTGACCACTGTCAGTGATAAAAGTTGGGCATATAAGTGCACTCTATCAGAGAGAGGTAGGCAGAGAGGAGACAGAGGCAATTCTATGCATGCTTTCAGTGCTGCAAATTTTGGGACTTATTATCTTTTTAAGGGCCACAGACATTAAAAATTTACTAACAAACTGATCTCTGTAGTACACACTTAGAATTATGAAGCATCAAGACAATTTTAATACCTAAACTATTAATAATCGACTTAAAAATATGGGTATTGTTACACTCCTTATGGCTTGTGACGTTGTAGAGCAAAATAACACCCATGGTTAATAACCTATGGCCTTCTGTCTCCCAAAAAGTATGATTTAAAAGTATGATCCTTAAAGAAATGCTTGTCCCCTGAACTTCCAAGATGCTACTCTCTTTATTTTTTATCTAACTTTAACATCTTCAGTAGTAAGAGGTTGTATTTTCAGCACTGACATACCAGGACTTTATTGGCTTTATGCAGCCAGCGAAGGTGCGACCTAGTGTTGTCACACGGCTGCATGGTCACGCCTGTTCCCGAGCCCTGAGGAGACACACAGGAAGCGTTCTGGCGGACTGTTCTTATCCAGCTGTAGCTGAAGTGCTGGCTCTGAAGGACGGAAGACAAAGCCAACAGTTATTATATTAGTCTGCCAGTGTAATAGTATCACATATGTCTCATTGAGGTGAATAAGCATATTACAGAAAACATAAAAGAGGTCTGGATATAGAGAATTATGAGCGAATTAATGGGAGCAGTTGAGATTACCTGCTTACTAAGATCACAAGTCTCAAAAGATAGAGAGCCGCTGTTCAGTGCCAGACACTTTCTGGTGCCCACGTTGAAAACCTATAGGAAAAGGGTTAAAAAGTCCCCATTACATATGACTGTGACAGAGAGATGGGCTTCAGAACTCAGTGAGGTTATAAAGCACAGTGATGTTGCTGTTTTGACCTCGATTCACTGAGACAAAGGCTTCAATCAAACCACGAGGAGACTTGGGCTTACAGGAAGCCTTTGTAAACATCAGACACAAAGCCTCAGTCATCTCACAAAGAAAAACAAAAACAACTGACCGAATGACTATGTGCTGGACATGGCCAGAGATTGCACAGCATTATCAGAGATGAAATAACAATAAAAAAATATTGGAGCATTATCCTGAAAACGCCCTATAAAATATTACTGCAATTACATCACTTACTAGGCCTTCAGCTTTGACTACCGGAGCTTCCAGCTCAGGGTAGACATTCTCCAAGTACCACTTAAAGCTCTTGCACTCGAGTTTCTCCCGCAGCTGGATCTGCGCTGTGAGGTTTCCTACGTCGATCACGTTCTTGTCCAGCAGATGTAGGTAGCCATGACCATAGAACACCTCTTTATACTCGTCCAGCCACACCTCCGCCACTCGTGCCAGGTTCCGCTCCACGGTCTTCTGCCGGTCTTTGGGAAACTTGTATGGGTTCTCGCCGCGGAAGATATGGCCGACACGGGAGCACGGGATTATTTCAATTTCACCACCACACATCCAGATCTGAAACAAAAGATGTGATATTGGCAGTGGATGTGAAGATTAATACAGCTGTAGCTTATATATATATATATATATATATATATATATATATATATATATATATATATATATATATATATTTGTGTGTGTGTGTGTGTGTGTGTGTGACTTAAGAAATATATAACATGCTGTTATTAAGTTTACAGTCAATTACAGTCAAATAAAATTCATTAGTTAAATAATTTTTCTTTGATCTGTACATTTGTGTTTCATATTTTGAATACAGTATTATTATTCATAAATTATGTATACTTTTGGAAAGAGAGACCCTCCCTTAGTTATTTTGATATTGTCCAATCTGGCCTGGTTTGAAAAAAAGTTTGGACCCCCCTGCACTAAATCCAGTTAAATGGGTCTAATTTTGGATTCTTTATAATAAAGTTTATTTTAACCACATGCGTTTTTAGTGTTCTACTGATGACATACATGACATGTTCAGAAATGTATATTGTGTTGTACTGTGAATTAACAATATATACGGTCATACCAGCCCTACAGGTAAAGATTACATGGGTTAAGTGTTTCTAGAAACAATTCTTTTGACCAACTACCCGCCATTATTCAGTAAGTAAAAGACTAATTAGCAGGCCTACAATCAAAGAGGCCGCCCATCAAAATCTAAATTATAAAATGTTAACTCTGGTTGTGAAATCTGACTGACGGAATCAAAGTCACATTTGATATGCACACACTCATGACCTGGTTTTGTTTAAGCTAAGGGGCTGACAGCTCTAATGTGCTCATGATTATATGATCAGTATAGTATTTGGCTATTACCCAATGAAAAATGCCCCATTTTTTAAAAGGCCTATTATGCCCTCATGGGTCCAGCTTATAACATTCCTCATTTAAAGAAAACTAGCATCTTTAAACCAACTCAATTATCAGTTAACCGTTTATCCCCAACTGGTCATTATAAAAGTAAAAATTCAAGAATGTATTATACTGTCACTATGTATGTCTTACTGATGTAAAGATCTGATGATAAAGTGATAAGAATTAACTATAGTTTTATATTTCTAGAATTGTAATTCTAAAAATCCATAAAAACAGATAGACTAAACAAGGCTTTATTATTTCATGCTAAGGACATTTCAAACTGGATATGGTTCCTTATGATGTTACACAAATATAGCATCTAATATGGTGGTGTAGAGTGTCATACTGAGTTTAGAAAACTGGTACCTTAAACGAGATCTCCATATTCTCCCCTCCCCACACATCCAGGCCAGGATCATATGCTCCCAACTCATAAAAATACTTCTTGTCTACAGAGAACAAACCCCCTGCCATCACAGGACATCTGGTAAATAAAAGCAAACACAAATTATTTAAAAAGTGGAAAACATTTTGGCAGTTTTCTCAGTGTGACCATCAGCTCCTATATATATATATATATATATATATGCTTAACAGCAAGACAAATGAACAGCATTTGCTCACAGTACACTATACTACAATCAGAGTTGAAATATACATTTAGAGTTCAATTAGATCCAGTAATACCACATTTTTTTAAATTAAGAACAAACTGAATCAGTTCACATACATACATACATACATACATACATACATACATATACATATATATATATATATATATATATATATATATATATATATATATATACAGTGAGTCCAAGAAGTATTTGATCCCTTGCTGATTTTCTTTGTTTGCCCACTAATAAAGACACTATCCTTCTGCACTTTTAATGGTAGATATATTCTAACAGAATCTAACGGAGAGACAGAATATCAAGACAAAAATCCAGAATATAACTTTAAAGAATATATTTTAATTAATTTGTATTTCATGGAGTGAAATAAGTATTTGATCCCTCTTGCCAAACACACTCAATACTTAGTGGCAAAGCCTTTGTTTGCAAGCACAGCGGTGAGACGTTTGTTGTAGTTAACCACAAGTTTAGCACACACACCAAGGGGAATTTTGGCCCACTCTTCCTTGCAGATCCTCTCTAAATCATGAAGGTTGGTGGGCTGTCGCTTGGCAACTCTGACCTTCAGCTCCCTCCATAGATTTTCGATCGGATTGAGGTCTGGCGACTGGCTGGGCCACTCCATGACCTTAATGTGATTTTTCTTGAGCCAATCCTTTGTTGCCTTTGCTGTATGTTTAGGGTCGTTATCATGTTGGAAGACCCAACCACGGCCCATTTTCAGATCCCTGGCAGAGGGGAGGAGGTTGTCCCTCAGGATTGTGCGGTACATGGCTCCATCCATCTTCCCAGTGATGCGGTGAAGTAGCCCTGTACCCTTGGCAGAGAAACACCCCCAAAACATTATGCTTCCACCTCCATGCTTGACGGTGGGCACAGTGTTCTTGGGGTCATAGGCAGCATTTTTCTTCCTCCACACATGGCAGGTGGAGTTGAGGCCAAAAAGTTCAATTTTGGTCTCGTCTGACCACAAAACCTTCTCCCAATAACTTGGTTCATCTTTCAAATGATCATTGGCATACTTGAGGCGCGCCTCCACATGTGTTCTCTTCAGCAGGGGTACCTTTCGGGCACTGCAGGATGTGAATCCATTGTTGCGCAAAGTGTTGCCAATTGTTTCCTTGCAAACTGTGGTCCCAGCTGCCTTCAGGTCATTTGCTAACTCCTGCCGAGTGGTTGCAGGACGATTTCTGACCGTTCTCAGCATCATTGCCACCCCACGAGGCGAAATCTTCTTTGGAGCACCGGGCCGAGGTCTGTTGATTGTCATGTTATACTCTTTAAACTTTCTGATAATTGCACCAATAGTTGTTACTTTCACATCCAACACCTTACTAATCTTTTTGTAGCCCATTCCAGCTTTGTGAAGGTCAACAATTCTGACTCTGAGGTCCTGTGACAGCTCTTTGGTTTTACCCATGTTGGAGACTTGGAATCTGTGTGATCTGTCTGATTCTGTGGACAGGTGTTTATCACACAAGTGATTAGTGAGAACAGGTGGCTTCAGGTCAGGTAACAAGTTGATTGGGAGTGTCTCACTGGTCTGTAAAAGCCAGAACTGCTAATGAATACTAAGGGATCAAATACTTATTTCACTCCATGAAATACAAATCAATTAATATATATTCCTTAGATTTATTTTCGGGATTTTCTTTTTAATATTCTGTCTCTCCATGTAAGAATACATCTACCATTAAAAGTGCAGAAGGATAGTGTCTTTATTAGTGGGCAAACAAAGAAAATCAGCAAGGGATCAAATACTTCTTGGACTCACTGTATATATATATATATATATAAAAATAAATAACACATCAAAAAACATTACCTGATTGGATCCGAGTCCTTCAGGTGTTTCTCTTTGATGTAGTTCTCTGGTAGCGTGCTCCAGCCAAACACTAAAGGCCATTTAAATATGCCTCTTTGGAAACTGTCCACCAGCACGTAACTGCAAGAACAAGCAATGAATTATCATTTTCAATATGAATTATACCATTTTCAACTGATACTTTTATTAAAGTCTGACAAATGCTAAAAGCCAAACTATCTATGTGAGCCAGTAAACACACTTTTTGGCTAGTAAACATTTCAGAGTAACACAATGTTATAGCTACAAAAATATATACCAATCTAGTCATTTAAAAAAAACAACAACACTGAAATCAAGCCTGAGATTACTTGATATGGTGTATGATCAGTTAGCCATGTGGTTTAACAATGCTAATTATTACAAATAACTTACATAAGCCTTGTTGCTTTAGTGAGAAACTAAGGACGTGAACTTAAGACGCCAAACATGCCTTGGTTGTTTGACTACATGTGGAGTTTAATCTAAAGAAGTGTAAATCAAGCTCTGCTACCTCATATCCTTGTCGCTGATGACCTCGATGACAGGACAGGCTACTTTTCTGCGGTCCATATAGATCCTCTCCAACAGCGGCTCCAGCCAACCAATGTTACACTCAATGTGGGAGTCCAGGAAGGTCAGCACATCGCCTGCACACCAAGAGAACAAACTGCTATAGCCAAAGAGGCAGCAGGGGGCTGTTTCTCTACACAGGTTCAACTTAGTTTCAGCTTTACAAAACCGAAGAGCCACAGCTTACTTGTTTTATGACAGTGGTTAGTATCTTCTTTCTGTATTTCCTAGACTTATATGCTTATAGGGCTGTGTGTTGTGACACAGGGGTTAGGATTGGATATATTGTGACACTGTAAGCAAGGTGATATATCACAATGTATCCACCAGCCTGGGTTTGCTAATGCTAATGTTAGTGCTGCACTCTTGCACTACTTGTTAACATTGGAGTGGATAAGTCAAATGACTAAATAAGAACTATGTTTTCAGAAACAATATCACAAAACATAATATCACAATATTCAATATTTAATTACACTCCTAGATACTTAAGCTTTGATAAAACTATGTGAAATCATAATACATACATATGAAGAATGTAAAATATATATACATATCAATAAAATTAATCTCCACTGCCACTTGTTAGTGATTACTGGAAGCTTTAACTTCTAAACCTTTATGTTTGCTTATTCTTTACAGGCAGATTACCCAAAACTAAAAGACAGTTCTGTCAGAAAGTTGACCTGAGTTGGTCAAAAGCTTGACCCTATTTGGTTCAAAACTTGTTTATGGTCCAAACTCCAGAATTTAACCTACTCTGGAGAATAAACAAACCCAAATGTGCTGCTTAAGCAAGAATTCCTGCTTTTTATGAAACAAATTTTGCATAGAAGGAAATGATTTGATAATATATGCTGATTTTACAGAGGGGCAATAATACAACATATTGTAGTACAGTGTGTATGTGTGTACAAGAAAGAGTCTTCATATTTGCATGTGCTGGTATACATTTGTATGCACGCATGCATGTGGGTGTATCTGCATTCATGTACAAACAAAACAGCTTTTTATTTGTACACATTTGTGTGTTTGCATGTCTCAGTGTGTATTCTGGTCTGTGTGAAACAACATGTTATGTATGTTATGTTATGTATGTATGCTGTCATACTTGCTTGCTCGCATGCATTTACCTTTCGCTTCAGCAGCTCCGGCCAGCCTGGCTCTGATCAGCCCCTGTCGCTCTTTCAAGCGGATGATTCGCACTTTGGGGAACTGAGACATGTAAACATCCAGCTTTTCCTTCAGGTAGTCTGCAACACAGACACAAACAGAAAGATTACCACTAAGCTGTGTTTCATAACCACCGACACTCGATGCTATTATTATATGCACCGCTGCATTCAGTATGCATTGGTACATCATGTAGAATTAAGAGAGATTACACAAGAGGCTTTGGCATATTCCACATCCAGTCTGCCCGGGCTGCTGCTGGCTGCTGGAGTTTTTATTTCTAGCGAAAAATATCTAAAAGCAGTTTAGTTGAGTTTGATGTTTCAAATGGAATCATTTCCTTGTAGGTCATAATTTATTTCTTGTTCTTGTAACTTGCCTGGCAAGTTTAGTTTAGTTTAGACTTAGTCATTTACTTTACTTTATGGATATGATTTAAGAAAACAGACAGAAATTAAAAAGAAATCTCTCTAAAAGTGTGATTCTAGCAGAAAGGCAAACACGGTGAGATTGGCCATTATCATGAGCTAAGGCTAGTAGAACTTGTCTTACTCAATGGTAGTGTTTTTATACCACACCCCTGTGGGTGTGACCCACAAGTCAACCAAGTCAACCAAACTCAGGCTCAGTCCACACTGTTGTTTGTGTTATCAGATTAGATTTGTGTGTGCAGGCATCACCAACCTATCTGCATATGTTGCTATGGTAACTACATAGGCGTCAATAAGTGTCTGTGATGCAGAACCAGGAGAGACTGAAGTTCTATTTTAATCAGTCAGTACTGAACACCAGATCAAATAACCCCTCTGAGTAAGGCCAGGACTAGCAACTGTCCTCTGGGGGTCAGACATGAGCACAGAGCGCCTAGTGTGAGTACACTCTGACACACTAACTGCACTAAAACCCTCCCGCGCATGTATTGTTATGCGTACACACACCTTTGGTACTGCAATCGTCCACCAGCAGGATCTCTTTGAGCAGGTGAGGAGGGGACCTGTTGAGTACGCTGTGGACAGATCGGAGCAGAGTGGACCAAACTTCGTCTACAAAACAGAAGATCACGCTGGTTGTGGGCAGGTCGTCATGAACCAGGTTCTCTAAGCATCTACAGAAGAGGAGTGAAAATCACATAGTACTGATTAATATACATGTACTGTGTTGACGGCTATATTATAGATAAAGTAAATAATCAATATTATATTTGATTAATTTCCACATTTGGGACACGTTCCTTTAGCGCTTGTGTTTCTGTACATGCCTGAGGGCTGTGGTACATGTTTGTGGTGGTGTGTTTTTGTATACTGTGCCTTTGTTTTATGAACATCTTGAATATTCAAGGTTGTCTGGTAAAAATAACGCTGAGATGACAATGAGAGGCCATGTGGACACGACTTTAGTTAACTGAATGTAGCCAAAGACACTGAATGTAACTGCAATAATTAATTAATGTTTGTTATATACAGTTATGATAAAAAAAATCATAGTTTTACTCCATCAATTATGCACATTTGCCTAATTTACTTTGCCTTTGGTCTTAAATAAGACAATAGTTAAAAAGGACACTCTTGGCCAGACTAGTAAAATCCTCTTTTGATGATGCTTCATGAAGGTAAGTGGAATGTTAGCTCTGCACAAACATACAAATGCAGGTATGCATGAACACATGATTCACCAAGACATTTACCAGGTATATTTTTTTCAAAAGTTCTACCACTTTAAGATACACTATAGAAAATGGGGTTTCCTAGTCTGCCAGGAGGGTCTATTTAAATTATTCTTTTCAGTACTGTCTCTTAATGAAGATACACAGTCGAACCACATTATTATGCCAATATCCAGAGTAATTACTGTGTGCAGCACAGACTCTATAAGGTACTGGCAGAACATCCTACAGCAGTTGGAGGGCACATGTTCGAGGATACATAGAGTAAACATGACGATGGAGCTGGTCCAACAGATACTCAATTAGGGAATTAGGGGTCCAGGTTAGTATTTGGAAGACTTGGTCAGCCCTTTCAACCAATATTGGGCATTTCTAGTAATGTGATGTGTCACACTGTCTTGTTGGACAATCCCATCCAATTCAAGGAAGACAATCAGCACACATGGGTGTGATCTGCAAGGATGGATTCATTCCTCATGGATGAGTGGGCGCCATGAAAACATTCCCCAGAGCATAACGCTGCCACCTGTGTGCTGCTACCGTCGAAAGTAGGAAGGGGTCATAATAATGTGACTCGACTGTGTATGTTTATATGTTGAGATGGTTTTTCCATTGACACCAGACATTCATCTGTGGACCTTATTGATTTATTTACACTTTTATTCTTTTTCTGCATAACTTTACACTTTAAACTGGAACTCACCCTCTATATTTCTACACAACATGTTAGCAACTTTGCTGCAAAGAACAACACAATAAGATACTCACGTCGGAGGTCTTGTGTCTGGAATGGCTCTGTCCACCGGAATTTGCTCACTGAGGAATACATTGAAGTAGCCCTCGCTCCACCGGCGCCTGCTCTCCTCCTGCTTGTCCAGGGGCACCACTGCGGCCTGTCCGAACTGCCCAATCGCACGCCGGTCTCTTGGCCCATGGGTGAAGTCCAGGGCCATCACCTTGTGGAGCCCACCTGACCTCCTCACCCCTGAGGTGTTCAGCAATTTCACAGGCTCTCCTGTGAGGAGCTTTCCTGGATTCAGAGCACCAGGTTGTAGAGACGGTTTGTGGCCGTCTTCTTTCAAGACTTGAGCTGAGTCGTTCTTGTTGGTCCGCTTGTTGCCACCGTAAAAAACGAAAATGGCTTTTCCCTGATTAAGCCTCTGTATGGGCCTGTATGGTTTTGTACTGGCTGCTGGGTGAGTGTCTTGTTTTGCTGTATCGTTGGTTTTCTTAGGTAACCCAGAATCAATTGGTACCTTAATGTCCAGCACTGGATTCACTTTAGGGTCCAGTACTGGATTCACTTTAGGGTCCAGCACTGGATTCACTTTAGGGTCCAGCACTGGATTCACTTTAGGGTCCAGCACTGGATTCACTTTAGAGTCATGCACTGGATTTACATTAGGGTCATGCACTGGATTTAATTTAGTGTCCTGCACTGGTTTTACTTTAGTGTCCTGCTCTGGTTTTACATTAGGGTCCTGCTCTGGATTCACTTTAGTGTCCTGAACTGGTTTTACTTTAGGGTCCTGCACTGGCACCACTTTAGGGTCCGGCACTGGATTCACTTTAGTGTCTTTGGTGTCGTTGCTCTGCAATTTCACAGTTTTCTCAACCATAACTTCTTTGGGTGGATTTTCATCCCGGACAGCAGGTGGCGCTTTGGTGTGTGACAGTGCCATTCCTCTGTCTTTCTCCTCAGTTCCAGTTTTAGCTTGTTGTGGTATAGAGTTTGTCATCTTTGCGTGGTCGCCACTGTCGTGTTTTTTTAACGTCTTCTCCTCGTTTATCTTCTTAATCCCATTAACCCCATTTACCTCTCCTTGTCCCCCAGTCAGCGTAACACTGTCCTTTCTGCTCTCCTTCTCTTTGTCCTGCTGTGCTTCGCCGCCGAACTTCCCAGGTTTTCTGTACACCTCAACAACTTTCCTCTCGAACCCGTCCGGCTTCTTCCCCGCTCCCAAATCCGGCTGCACCCTCTGGAGGGGGTGTTTGAAGTCCCGGTCCTCTAGTTGGGCCCCTTTCGTAACTTGCTTCTTCGCCAGCTCTCTTTCTTTGACGACCAGCTCCTTCAGGAGTTGCGTGTTCACGTCGCTGATCGACAGTCTGAGAGCTGCCATATCAAACAGCAGCCAAACTACAGAGGCCACGAACACAAACGCCAGAACCCGCCCGCTCCCCCTGAAATACTTCCTTATCCTCATTTTCGGTCTCGATTAAGACGAATCACCCACCCGATCAAGCCCCCCTCAAATAAAGCCTACTCGCAGGAGAGAGGGTGACTGAATGTGGGGACTACATGGAGACATGTCTGCGTGGCAGCATCTCTCCCACAGCTCCAGCCTCTATGGCAGTTCTCCATTTCTACTCCAGCAGGCGGCCAGGGCGAAAAAACAACAGATCAAAGTTAGCTGAAGTCATGAGACCGACTCACGAAGCGCAGTCATTCCCCTCCGGAGTCCCGGGCACGCCGTGCAGGTAGAAGGTGAAGTCCCATGGCAGCTCGTGGCTAGGTGCTGTGGTAGTGCTCCTTTACAGACAGTCTTCAGCTTTAAGGCTACTTGCCGGGTATTAGGTTGCATTAACACTATCAGCTGCGGTCCAGGAGAAAGCACAGCTGCTGATCAGCGACTCACAGCATTCACACTCGCTACCTGTGGTTGGCAAGGATGTGGCTTAGGCAGCAGTTCCTGGATCTACTGATCTACTGCGCAACACACTTCAGGCTTTTTTTTTTTTTTTTTTTTGTGCTGCAAGTTACACGTAGGCCAAGAGATTTCGACCACGTGTAGGTCCAGCGCAGTAGATTCTTATATTGTGGGGTCCAGTTTGGTTAAAGTGAGAATAAATATTTATAGCTGCCTTACATTTTCTTTTAAATATGAGAAAGTTTAAGGTAGTGCTTAAAGGGGAATTCCACCCACTTTTCTTTATAACTTCCCTAGAATTTGTTTTCTGGGCTGCAAGTCATTTCGTGTGATTTCATATGAAGTGATTTATTGTAGAGAAACTTTAAAACTTTTAAAACTTTAAAAGGGATAGTGGTGATAACACATATCAGCTCATTTTATTTACTATCCCAAACCACCAGTGTACCTAAACATGCCTCCTTGATGATGGTAAAAGAGGGAAAAAGTTTGTTATGCCTTACATTACTTTGTATGTACCCCTCCACCATAAATGGATTAAAAGTAGATGTATTAAAATTAATTTTAAACCAACTGTTTTTGACAGAATCAGCATAAAGCAGCGCATCAGACATCAGGCAGCGTGTTCATAATCATTTCATGTAATAACTTCCTATGTGGGAGCTTTCAGAGTTATTAAACTATTTAGATGTATGGTTCCTATCATCATCTTCACTGTGAGTAGATGTGACTCAGCAAGTTTTTCTAGAATGCAGTATTTCACATCCGCCCACTATTGATCACATTCAAACCTTTTAATTATGTTAATTATTATTTTTAAATGGTAAGAATTCACCTTTACAAAAAAAGTCTGGAAAATCAGTTAATAATATACTTTATCGTAGATTGTGCTATTGACTGTGCAACCATGTATAATAATGTTATGCTGAATTTTAATAACTGTGTATGTATTCACACTCACAGAGCACTTTATTAGGGACTCATTAGGGGTTTCTACACTCATTGTCCATCATATCAGCTCTGCTTACCATATAGGAGCACTTTGTCATTCTACAATTACAGACTGAGTTCATCTGATTCTCTGTATACTTTGTTACCATGTTCTTTAGTGGTCAGGACCCCCACAGGGCAGATGTTATGTGTGTAGTGGATCATTCTCAGTGATGTAATGACACTAACTTGGTGGCGGAGTGTTTGTGTGTGTATTTTTAACCACTCACTGTCCACTCTATGATAGACACTAATCTCTTTGGTCGTCCTTGCAGACATAAAGTCAGAATTGATAGCTTATCTGTTGCCTAAGTTATTTATGTTGGTCATTTTCTGGTCCTTCTTCAGTTGTCACACGACTCTGTTGGTAGATATTTGGTTAGTAGACTATTCTCAGTCACACTGAGGTGTTTGAAAGCTTCAGGAGCACTGCTGGGGGTCCTTCCTGTTGAACAACATGATAAAAGGGGGCTAACAAAAATGCAAAATAATAAATGGGCTACAGTCTGTAACTATAAAACTGCAAAGTGCACCTGTGTGGTAAGTGGGGCGGATAAAATAAACAGTGAGTGTAGAAACAGGAGGTGTTCCTAATAAAGTGCTCTGTTAGTGTATATGTTCAATATTCCTAGTATAGCTTGTGGTCTTCCTCATTTATTGGAATCAAGGATTGGTTAACAATACAGAATACCTTAAAATGAATGTGATGAAAAGCACTGCTGTTTTCACATCCCATCTTTATTTATCACACCTGAAATCATGTTTGTCCAGTTTTACTGGTTGTGTCAGTTAGAGTATTGCATGACAAAGTGTTTGTGTTAGAACACTGCTAACCATTCATGTACCTGTCTGATTGCACAGCCTAGAAAATGAAAGAAACATTAACTATAGTACTCCTTGTTAACACTGTTGATTTCAGAACATATGTTTGATAAGTGGGTATCTGCAAACTTTTGTGGATATAGTCTATGCGTTCACTTTTCCAGTATTTCAGCTTCAACACTTCTAAGTCACCTTTGCACTAGTGTTAGAACGTTGCTGTGGGGTTCTGACTAAATAAGGCCACAAGACTATTAGTAACACAGATGCTGGATGATCAGGTTTGATCACCGCGGCCTGCTCCACAGTCTAATGGGGGGCCACTTATACCATTGGGCATGATTACCTTACACTCAGGTGTGGCTGCTTTTCAATTGAGATGAGGCAGTCATGGGGGTTGGGGATGGGTGGTTGCTGGTTTAATCCCCTGAATCAACAGGATGTGACTGAATATGGCTGTGGATAGGGCTGCCCTCTAGTGTATGTCTTCACTAGGGTGTTTATGTGGGTGAGCTAAATACAGAAGTCAGATTCCTTGGTTAATATTTAATGTGTTAATGTGCATGTGAATACTCTCTGTTACAAGGTGACGTCTTCTTATAACCCAATCCTTATTGTCCGGAAAGCTTGGCATGCTCTTACCACTCCTACTCCAGTCTAGTTTGTAAAAGCGAATCATGTCTAGCAACTTGTTCTACCTGACTTTCCGGATCGGGCTCTGAATCAAACTAAAATGAACTGACACCATTGGAAGAACAACCCCAGTGGTATGGGGGTTAAAACAACCCCAGGGCTTAAAACACAGGAGCTGTAACAGGGTGATTCAGACAGAGGGTAAATACAGATGTACTGTATGAGGAATATATTGTGTTTTGGAAAAAAGTGAAGCATGGGAATAAGTTTTAGAAGAGCCCAAACATAAAAGTATTAACATTAATTATTAAAATGAGCACCATAGGTCCCCTATAAGCAGTGCTTCAGAAATGTAGGTTGCCAGGGTTGTAACACAGATGAAAAAGAGAGAAAGTAAGAAAGTAAAAATATGAAAAGGGAGAGAAGTTGAGTTTGTGTTGTTGCAGTCAGGCTGCGTGTGTGTGGTCAGATGGGAGTCTGGATCCCTGAGTGTGTGGCCTTCTCGTCCTGGCGGAGACACTTTCATAGGGGTCCTTTAGACCCATTAGCCTGAGGACAGCCCTGAGGCCTTGGGCCAAAACCCATGACATTCACACACACAGGCCTTTTTCCATTAACCAATTACAGGTGGTTACCCACTTGGTGAGGTCCGTGTGCTGGAGATTGATGTGCGTCTTTATTGATTAACCTGTTTTCCCAACAGGACCAGGTAAGATCATGTGAGTCAGGAATGTCTCACGGTTACATTCCCTTTGTGTACGGATATAAATGATCATTTCAAAACTCTACCTCTTTCTGAACCTCTTTCGGTTCTCACTCGAAATTTTGGGGGGTGGACAACTTTGGAATGTTTGTGTCGAACCTGTCCTGTTCTGATATGCAGCCTGAAGGAGATCCTGGGCAGACAGTGTTTTAATTGAGCCGTTTCCAGCTACTGTTAAACGGGCTTTGGCATGGCACGAGCGGAGGCGAACGATCCGCTGTTGTGTCTTTATAACATGCTAATTAGGCCTTGGAATTGAAATTACAACAGTTGGTCTCTCATTTGCATAGAGGTCATGTTTAGCTAATGTGTCTCTTGTTGGAACAGACAGCCAGCAGGACTGTGGTTAAATCTGACCCACTGACATTTCCCGCTCCAAATTATGCACAATGTGTGAATTAAATTAATTAGAGAATTCATTAAGAAATATGGCTCGCGGAAACGACTGTAATATTTAGTTATGTGGAGTAATTTTCTTTCATTGTTAGAGCTAATTTGTTTCATAACATTTCCTGCGGTAGTTTCTTTCCTGTGTTAACTATGATGTATGTAATTTGTTAGCACTTTAATTAATTTAGATGAATTTTTTTTCCCCTCTTTTCCTGAATGTGCAGCTTGTTTGGACAGATGGTACCCATCATAGAGACCTTTCACACAATTAATTTAAAATCAATTACTTCCCTTTTTCATTCTCCGTAACTTGTATCAGGCGTGCGTGGGAAATGTGCGCCGCTATTTGCACGGCCCGTGACTGGTTGCAGATTGGTCTAATGGCCGATCATCATCCCCTCTGGTGATGCAGCAGTCACAGAAATGAAAAGTGGAGGCCTAATGGCTGCTGGGTCCTTAATACGCCGGCGCTTAGATAGCTTTCTTAATTAGTCCTGGATTGCTGGTCGGGCAGAGAGACGAGGGATCTGTTATAAGAACCTCTGGAGCTTGTAAACAGGGCCTTGTGCTCGATTATGTAAATGACGCTCTGCTACGCAGGCTCGGGACGACCCCAGAGGAGTTCCTGCCAGTCATGGCGAGAGAACTAGAGGAGAAACGGAGAGATCATGGTAGTGGAATAGTTAGCTTGGGCCCCCACTGTTGTCATGGAGTAAATTCTGTTTTCTGAAGGATAAAATATAAACCACTTGTACTTGCTGTTTGTTTATTGACCTTAAGACTTATAATTCAGTGTCCATTCAGTAGGTACAGTAAGTTATGTAACCCTGCTACATACTCCTGTTATAAGCACACAGCCCCAGCAGAAGTTCACTTCGGCACAGTTTAAAGCAGGTTTATGTTAAATTTTACAAATTAATAACAGTTATGCCTTAAAATTAGCATCTGTAGAAATTCCCATATTTAAATTTGTTCCTTGCAGCAGATGCATTAACAAAACATGTCATCTCAAACACGTGCGGACGACACTGACAAACATGTCATATGACGTATTGCCTTGGCACGTCATGTAATTACCATTTTAGTTGCTATAATGTTTGATGTCATGACAGTTTACTTCACATTTTTGGCAAATACTGTAACAACATAAATCATTAATATACACTACTGCTCAAAAGTTTAGGATCACTTGCAAATTTCCCTCTTTTTAAAAGAAAAACACATTTCATGCAATTCACAAACAATATGGTCCATTTCACAATTAATGTAAGTGTATCAGATGATTTTTAAAGAATAAAAATGTTTGTATTATAGTCTATTTTTGTATAGAGGCTTATTTAGCATATAGTCCCATTAACAGCAATTCTCAGTCCTCTGTCTAAATCTCCTGGTACGGCTGCCAATCCAAGTTAAGGATGTTATTGGACTAATTGGTTGTTAGGACACTCTTGCTCAATTGTGATGCACAGCTGAAAAACATTCTACTAATAAGTGAGTATAAAAGGGAACAACATTCTAGGTTAGTTTAGTATCTGAAGCATCAGCAGTTGATGGCCTGCTGACCGACTCAAAATGTCCAGAAAGAAACAACTTTCTTTAGAGACCCGTCAGTCCATTGTTGTGTTAAGGATGAAAGGATACTCCATTGAAAACAAGAACATTTCACAAACTTTTGAGTGGTAGTGTATAATTCAGGATCCATTCGGTAGGTACAGTAAGTTATGTAACCCTGCTACATACTCCTGTTATAAGCACACAGCTCCAGCAGAAAGTGCACTTCAGCACAGTTATAGCACGTTTATGTTAAATTTCACAAATTAATAACAGTTATGCCCTAAAATTAGCATCTGCAGAAATGTCCATATTTAAATTTGTTCCTTGCAGAGGATGCATTAACAAAACATGTCATCTCAAACACGTGCAGACGACACTGACGAACATGTCATATGACATATTGCTTTGGCACATGTCATGTAATCACCATTTTAGTTGCTATAATGTTTGGTGTCATGACAGTTTACGTCACATTTTTGGCAAATACTTTAACAACATAAATCATTAATATACATGCCATGACAGCTTAGTAATGGGAGTAATGGTAACGTGACACGGTTATATTGCCAGTCATAATGTGCCATCATGTGTTTCCTAGCGCTGTATGTTGGCAGGAACCTGCCAATGTGATACACATCATGATAAAGTGTTGTGAATTCATGTTTCATGCTTTTAAACTCCTGTAAAGCTGCTTTGTGACAACATCATTGTAAAAAGCTCTATACAAATAAACTTGACTTTTGAATGCAGTGGCTGTCGGTTACATTGTGTAAAATAATCATAATGAAGGGACAAAGGAAAATGCTCCAAAATAACTTCAATCTGGTTCCATTGGTCTATGTATGAAAACTGGCATAGTGTTTGTTAATGCTAAAGTGGTGCACCTTTACGCTACTTTTTTATGTTGGTTTGGTAATGTCTAATGACTGAAGATAGATTACAACAGTGCTGTCTAGTGGTCAGATGTTTAAATACAACACAAAATGAACCACTGGCTGCATGTAAAGTATTAATCAAAAATTGATACTATGTTTTCTAGAATCTATACAACATCACAACATAATATTGTGATATATAATATTTTCTTACAGCCGTGTTTTTGGCATGGTTATGTCAAAGTTATGTAGCAGGTTCAAGTGAAACGTTGACAAAGTAATGAAAATGAGGAAATCTTTGTCTTCTGTATGTGTAGCATACTATCATTTCCTTGTCCACACACCCTTTTCCTTGTACTGTTTGGCTTAAATTATGCGTACAATACAAGACAATAGGCAGGTGCTGTATCCCTTAGCCCATCGGCTTTCACTGAATTATTATTTATTTATTAATTTATTTGCTGTTGTTTTCTTTACTAAATGCAATAGATGTAACAGATATGTAACAGATCAAGATTAGGTTGGAAAATGCTGGAGTACTCCTGTAATACTATTAGTTTATTTTATTTGCCCCACAAAGCTAATTAAATCAGCGAACATCAACCCAGTCAGAATTCACCTGCCTCTGTTCATAGTTTTCTAACAAAACAAGCATCAACCAGTTTAAAACATCCATTCCTTCCCTAAACAAGTAGTTTCTGTTATTTTTAGCCCAGTGATGATGTAACTGTTCGTACAGTGTGGTTGGATTACATATTCATTTACACATGAACCAGATCTCTACACTATCTAATCTAATCCAGATTTAGCTTGTGCTCTCATACAACCATGTGTTCTGCTGCTTCCCAAAGGAGGTTGCATATGATTTTTCTCCCAGTGGTGCAATACTCAACTGATACCTTTGGGCCACAAGATGGAGCCTTTGGTCTGTAGATGTGAGGCAGTCACAGAAACACTCGCATCTGTAGGACCACATGTGCTGCTGAGTGCACAGCTTTTTGGAAGTATGAACCAGAAGCTGGAGGGTTAGACATAGAGGTCTTTAGTCTTTAGTCTTTACTTGTTTATTAAATTATTTTAGGAATCCATGAGCTGACAGACGCTGCTTGTATTGATTACTTACTGAAAGTTTATTTGAGTACTCCAGCTTCTCCTGATCTTTTCTAAATATGGTTTGGAATTAATCTATGTGAATTTATATTTTGTGCAAAAGACTTAAACCCCACTGTGTCAATTTGGTAAAAAGAACATCTTCATTTCAGAACAAATTCATTTATTCGTTTATTTATTTTCTGAATTTTTTTGCTTTAATTTATCCACATCCAGTTGCTGAAAGGTTCATTCATAAGTAACAAATCTAAAAATAATAATATAATATAATTTTGTCTACTGCTTTTTGTAATGTGGTATTCTGTGCCATGTTGATATGTTCATTACATTTTGTGTAAGAGAACTGCCAGAGATTTGTTGCAGTTTTCTTTGGAATAAATTTGACCACATGCAGTTTTAATACACAAATAAAATAAAAACCAAACGTCTCTAAATGCAGGAATATTATTTGAATACATGTGATTGTATTTCAGCAGGTTATGTATTGGACATAACATTTTACTACCAGTGGTTTACAGTATTAGTAAAATCTTACTGTTCTAATAGTGCCACATATTTGTATTTGTATACAATATTCACTCTGTGGTCATATACATGCATGTGTACTTGAAAAAAGTTGAACAAAGATTTAATTTTGATCTGCTGCTTTATACCTTCAGCTTTCCATTTTAACATGGGTTCAGAACTCCAGCTGTTAAGCCCCACGACTATGAAAATGAAAAAATAGCAGAGGAATTATTTTAAAATTGGCGTGAAATTGATGTGAATTGCTCTAAGTAGCTTTGCCGTTTCAGGGTTTGGCCACAATCAGCTCAATCAAGAAACCAGACCTGAAAACAAGACTTTGAACAGACATCTGTTTCATCTGTTGTCTAATCCTCCATTTACTTCTACTGGGTAAGTAGCGCATTATTATTATGTTCCATGCAGTGCAGTGCAGTGAATTCTTATTTTCAGAACAAATGCGTGTTATAATCTCTTGATGAATGGAACAATAGAATGATTAAAAAAAACGCCTATAGGGAACTTCACCAATTTTTAAGATTTTTTTCATACTTCATTGGTTCAGATGTGGTTAAGTCTTTCAGAGAGGTTTAATGTGAAGTGGTTCATTGTTGTCTTTTACAGTGGTGGTAACAGGAACCAGAGGTCCCTACAACACAAATACATTTAATTTGCTATCCAAAACTGCCAGTGAACCTACATGTATTTATAGATTTTTTTTATATGTGATGATGTTGATGACGGTCACCTTTTGGTAAAACTGATAAACATGTTTTCTTATGACTATTTTGACTTACAACTTACTGTATGTAACCCTCCACCATGAACGTATAGGGCTAAGGTAGCAGAGCGTCTCAGGACAGCAAAGGACATCAGGCAGTGTATTTATAACCACTTCATTATATAACTTTATTCAAAGGAGCTTTTATAGGCATTAAACTCTTCTCTGTATCACCACCACTCTGAACAATTCTGACTTAGTACATTCCTCTAAAACAGAACATTTCACATCAAAACATTTCTATTTCAATTCTGTTTGTTTACATCTCAGCCACTTAATTTCAAATGTTTGAGAAATTGGTGTAATTCCCCTTTGACTCCCATTTAGCATTAACAACATTCATGTACTGTTCAGTTACCATTTTGGAGAGCAAGGTTTTGTATTGATGCTAATGCTGGCCTGTTGTAATGGCCATTCTAATTCCACTCTGTATCATTCATGGTGGTCAAGTACAATGAGTGAAACAAGCACTGGACGCAGCCCTGTCCTCATGCGAGTTTGTGAACCCTGTAAATCGGAGTGCGTCGTGTGTCCAGTAGCTATGGCAGGGGTTGGCATGGCAGCCATGTTAAATGTCAGTCGTTAATGAAAGCTGGCCGGGGTCTCGGACGTTGGACAGTGGTTGTACTGGCTCCTCTCATGCCCTCTAGCCTGCCTGAAGCCCTCCAGCCAACCTGACTCCTAATGTCTGAGCCCAGAGTTTGACAAACTAGTGCTCTGCCTCAGTGAACTGAGGCTTCTGCCACTGTGGTTACGTTACATGAAAAGATTTTATATATAAATTATTTTGGACCATTTATATTGGGCGAGAAAAAAAATCAGGCTTTGATATAACAAGGACAGAGACTCTGTGAGGTATGTGTCTACTGCTGTTGGACAGATGATATATTGTATGTAATTGGAAAATATTTAATTACTGTAGCTTGTTTGTTAATCAAGCACTTTCAATGCATATGCATAAAAAAGGCCTTGAAAAAGAAACCAAATGACCAACATGAAGAAACTTTCATGAGGGCCAAGGACTACACGGTAACCTTGACCCTCACACAAGGGTTTGATTGCCATACGATGGACTCACGTCTCCCTCAGTGCCCGCTCTGTCACAGGACAGTATGAGAGTTTTGATCTTATAATATCCCGACGAGTCGTGAACTGCGATGGAACAGAAAAGAAAAGACTCCCGCAGTACTTTTCCAAACAGATGCGGGAAGACATGCGGCAGTTGTGAGGAACTTGACTCCCTTTGTTAAATTTGTATGAGACCTATTGGCAAACACGTCTTTTTATTATCGTACACCGGGCGCAGGAGATGAGCCCACGTTGCGTCTAAATTAACTTTCTCTATTTGCCAGTAAATGAAATCAATTCCATCCTTTATGCTACTTTTTCATATGCCTTTTGTCTTGTTGCGGAATCTTTTCTCTCTCTCTCCCTCATTCATCTGTTTTGCCCTTTCCTTGATCTGATAGCATTAAACATATAATTAAGTCATAAAGGAAGGTGCTGATGAGCGTCGCAGATGGTAATTGCGTCCTACATTTGAATGAAATGATATGCATTGCCACAATTTACAGCCTGCTGCTCATATTTTATTCAGCAACCTTTTATCTCTCTTCCCTCAGAATTATTCTGCAATAAATTTAGACATCTTATCAATAGCCAGAGTGATAGTGGCAGGAACCTGGTGAAGGGAGAGGGAGAGAGAGAGAGAGAGAGAGAGGGAGAGGGAGAGAGGAAGGAAAAAATTAAAAAAAGGAAAACCCGAGCATGTGCTGGCTGCGCTGTTTCAAATCATTTTCCATAATAAAGGGCTTTATCGGCCCGCGTGCGCTGCCGTGGAGGCGGAAGGCTCTGTGAGTAATTTGCTTTGGTGACAGCTCCCCACTCCAGGTTGCAAAGACATAAAGAAAGTTTTAAATGGACTAATGATTGTTTTGTTGGAAGAACACGGTGTTGGATTCCAGAGCACTTCGTAGGTTGTTACAAGAAGGACGCTTAACATACAGTCTTGGAGTCAGATAGAGCTCAGTGGTCAACTCCATCTGGATGGTATGCTGTAAGCATCATAAATAATAAGCAGTTTGACTGCTTGTATCCAAGCCGAATGCATCCCAGTGTACGTTTCAAAGGCAAAGTGAAATACATATACAGTGCTGTGTGTTTAATGTTGCTCCATCATTCCACTGCACAGTTCCACTGCTCCACAGCCCAATGCTGCGAGACTTTATCCCCACCTAGCCTACTTTCAGCATTCAGGTGACCTTAGGCTGATGTGTGGCTCTGCTGTTGATGTGTCATATTCTATTTGCAGTGCTTTTATATAAAAATTATACATACTGCATGTGCACAACTACACACCTATGTCTACAATGAAGTAGCTGAGTTCACCAATAATAAGGAATTTCTGGATACATTTAGATATGTGGTGTAGTGCAATGACAAACCTAAAAGCTTTAGACCACAAACACAAACACAAAGACTGCAAATGACGGTGCCAATGCATTGCAAATGTGCAGCCCTTTGTGCATTCTAATGTTAGTCTGGTGATTAAAACACTTAGTACAGGGCCATAGAGGACGAATCAGAGTGATATCTACTGTTCCAAAAACCACAACAGCTAAATGTGGGCAGTAGTGGAGAGCGAACTGTTTTACTGTTGAAATAAAAAGCAATAGTGTATCATTTATGTTTATGTAGGCGAACCACTCTAACATAGCGGTACTAGACAGTTTGGCCAGACTTGACTGTCATTATAGATGGCTTTGCTGTACCGCTCAGAATGCAGCTCGAGCAAGAGTGTAGGTTTGGTGGCAACATTGGCAGGGACACAACAATCCACCCATTACCCCACTCATCCACCAACCCTAACCCGTGACCAGAGGGTGCACACACCATAAATCAGTCCACGTTTGGGTTGCAGTAGGAATTGCGTCATGACACATTTTTGAGGGTAACAACATGTGAAATTGTGTATGTGTAGTGCAAAGTGTCTGTGATTGTGTCATTGTGTTAAAAGGCAGCCAAGAAAATTGTTTAAAAAAAAAATAAAAAAATAAAAAAATAAAAATGATATATATATAAATATATATATAAATAAATATATATATATATATATATATATATATATATATATATATATATATATATATATATATATATATATATATATATATATATATATATATGTGTGTGTGTGTGTGTGTATACAGGTAAACATACATACATAAAAATGTGCTATAGTACATGTTTTAATATTTACATTATTAATATCTTGGTTTGAGGATTACAGATTTGGTTCCTGGCTTACATTTACACATTATTACACATTATTCATGTTATAGCAGTAGGTAAATGTAATCTTGTCTAAGCGCTTTTATTGGTACAGAGTGTTCATAGTGGGCGGGGAATCAAACCCCAGTGTTCCATTTGAAGGCAAGCAATGTCACCCACTATGCTATACCAATAGACAATGGTACCTTACAGCCATTACATGGATTTGTTAAGATTCCAGCAGCAACCCACCTGATTTAACCTGATAGGGCATTCAGTAGACACATGATCAACTGTATGGCAATATATGGTTAAATCATGGTTTGTTGTTTATATGGATTGATTTTTATAGTTTTTTATTTTCAATAAATGAAGATAAATGGCTTTCCATATAATTTTCCTGGATATCTAAGACTTTGCACAGTATTGTATAAATACCTGTACAAACATTTTATATCTTTAACTGTTTCTGCAGGGTTTGAGTTACAAATCTGTGGGTAATGTTTTTATTATGTCTCATGAATCTGGAATATACGTATATATATTGAGTGGATTTATATTAGAAGATTAGTGCAGGATGTGGTGAAGGAGGTCAGCAGTTATTATGACCTACACTTCTCAGGAATTCATTCATCTTAAATCCTACACAGTGCTCAGATTCTCAGACTCAGCATACGGCATTAATGTCCCAGATTATCAGGATTTAATCAAGACAGAATAAAACTGTTTCTTTATATGACGCTGCACCACTGTTCACCAGCAACTTAGATCAGTGCGTCGGCCTGATGTAATCATGAAATTTTAGCTGGTGATTAATTGCCATTCCATCTTTTTTCTGTTCACTGTATGTAAGTAAAGAACAAAGTATGTGATTAAAGTACAGATGTAAAGTGGCCAGACTTACTATCTTGCTTAGTCGGCAGTTTATTCCACTACCTCATTAACGAGGGCTGTGTCGGTGCTGTACTGTCCAGTCTGTTTACTGTCCTGTCTGTTTACTGTGTCTAATGTGTTTAATTTATCACATTTAATTGTTTCTAGTTAATGTTTCTTGCACATTTATGTCTGCACGTTTGCATTTGTTCCATGTTGCACCGTGTTGTTCCTGGAGGAACGTAATTTCACTTCACTGTGTACTTGTATGTAGATGGAATGAAAATAAAAGCCACTTGACTTGACTAGTTGTCAATATTTAGTAGTTCACAACGGAGGATGGATTCAGTTGCAGCTCAGTAAGGTCCAGTTAGAGGAGATTTCCTCAGGCCAAGGTCCGTAGTGAAATCATTTCTAACTTGTGTTATGTTGCCATATCCTGTATACGTAAGTTACCGAAAGACAAACTTATTACAAATACCGTTCAGTATATTTCAGTATATTTACTGTTTAAATGCTGAACTGAATGAATTATTTCTAAAACTCCAAATATTTTTTTTTCCTCACTTCAAGTAAACACAAAGGCTACATTAAAAAAACAGAATGCTTAAAAAAAAGTTCATCTTTAAGTGTTTATTTATAGTGAAAGTAAATAAAACGTGTGTCTTCTTGTTAACTCAGCTTCACAGATTGACATGTTGGTTGTTCAGAGCGGTATTCTCCAAAACTAGACGAGCAGCTCCATTCCAGAGCCGTTCCTGTTAAACAGTCCGTTTTCACTGTTGACTTTTCTGTTTTTAGAGTATCTTTGGTGATCTTACGCACGCAATTGGTCTGTGAGTTCACTGTGCCATGAAGCCCGTATACCGTAAAGACAAGAGAAGCTCTGCCACTAAAAATAAACACAGTCAAAATAAAATCATTCTCAATAGTTTATCGGTTTGGGTCCGCATTGGACAATTTCTGGATCTGGACCGTGGTCTACCTATTAGTGACTCCTGAGCTAGAGCTTCAACGTACAAACATGACTCACTGCCGCCCTCTAGAGATATTATAACTATTTTTGTTTGTTGTGAGACTGTATGACGAGTTTGGGTTGTGTTTTCTAATTTCTGTTCTTTAGGTTTGCCTCAGTCCAACTGATAAAGACACACCCACATGCATGTTATGTCCATAGCGATGTCAACATACGATTGAACAAGCCAACAATAAGTTATTGTGATCAGTTAAAATGTTTGCGATCAGTCACAGCTGTCGACAGACCAAGTTTCAAGCATCTACAGCAGCATTAAGGTTGGCTCAGCACTAACTTTGGCAGAAGACATGTTGTAGGACAGCAGAGAGGAATGTGTGATGGGGGGGGGGGGGGGGGGGGTCACAGGGTGCACAATTACCTGCACACTGGAACACAGCTATGTTGCTCCACGGGTTGCAAGTGTTGGAATGGCATGACAAGCCGTGAGCTTAAGATGGTGGAAAATGATGAGTGGGTGATGACTTGCACATGGTATTGTGACATTCAGCAAAGAGATGATTGAAGAAAGAAAACTGAGAAGTCAAATAGTTTCATTAAAGATCAAAGAACAAGCCAGAACGTGGCGCGGCAACCAAATGCCACGAGTACAATTACACAAGTGCGTTTTTGGCAGCCTCATCAAGGTTAAATCATTTAAGGAGCAGGCAGAACTCCGAACTGAAGAAATTGGCAGTGGTCCGGGGGGGGTGGGGGGTGGGGGGTGGGCTATGAACTCCGCTGTATTGTACAGTCATGCAAAACACCACCAACTCGGCATTTTAGATATGCTCTTTAATAAGCACGCAGTGCGCTTCAGTCGTGCACCAACCACAGGACCTGGCAGACGTGGCTGTTGTTACTGGTTAGTGGATTATCTTAGTCTCCTTCCCTGGAGGAACACCCGTGTCCCTTCTGATCTGTTCAGGACGTCCTCTACCTCCTCACTGCCTTCCTCTAAACGGCCCCAAAGGTCTTTGAGCCTTACAACACACCACTTACTGCACCATATATATCTTCCACATTGATTTGAACGCAAGTCCGTCCATAATCTATTGCTTCATGCCGCTCAGATCTGCTTGTTACTGCGCAAGGGCGCGCCTCCTCTTCACAACTTTCCTCCCGGCTTCCAATTGACCAAGTCCTCGGGCCTGGAGCCAGCAGGAGTATTGAACCCCCCCCATCGGGTCCCCTGTGCATGGCTGGTGTCGTCTGATACTTGAGAAGGAGTAACAAGGCCGATATAAGGTTTAAATCTCATGTTCCTGCGACCTGCCAAAGCGTGCGGGGTGTGCCAGCTGGAAGGCTTTGCTCCAGAAGAGGAGGATAGGGGAGAAACCGTAGGGATCAGGGAGAAGGGAGAGGGAGAGAGAAAGAGAGAGAGAGAGAGAGAGCATGAATGGGGTTCAGTCTTGTGGAATTGCCTTCAGCACCCCAGGCTCTCCGCTGTTAGCCGAGACACAGCTCTGTTACCTTTAAGTGCAAACGCTTGGGCTTTAATCGCCCCACGGCCTCTTCCAGGCAGGCAGCTCACTTTAGCCTCCATGGTTATCGATACCAGCCCTACCTCTGTAGCTGTTAATGGAGTGGAGGAGGAGAGGAGGGGGGGTGGAGAAAAGATAATGTGTTTGATCGATCAGTATGAACAAATTTCATTTGTTAAATCAATAACAGTTTACAGTTGACAGAGCCAGATAAGTATATTTCTTTCTTTCTTCTGATTGAAGCTTTCTCATAGAGAGAAGAGGAGAGGGAGAGAGAGAGAGAGAGGTGGAAGGTAATGGGGGTTTACCTGTGTATGTGGAGCAGCATGCACTGAGACCCTTCTGGTCGGTTATTGCCAGCAAACTGTATATAAAACTAATATCAGCATGTAGAGAATGGCTGCCGGCGACACACACACACACACACACACACACACACACAACCAATCTGATATAGGTGGAGGGGTTTTTGTGTTCCTGGGTGAATTAGAATGTGAAAAATAGCAATTTCTCGCACACAGAGTGTCTATTACTCTGTGTTTTGTGTTTTATGGGTGAAATGATTGGATTGTGGTTGAGAGGGGCAAAGTTTTATAATACCTCCCTCTATGATGTAGCTGAGGAATATTGAAAAAGAGTGAAGCATAGTGATGAGAAGAAGGACTGGAAAGACACAAATGTTGGGGGGGGGAAGGAAAACCATAAAAACAGAGCTCACCTAGAGAAACAGTAAAACACTAGCATTTTACAAACGCCACATGAGTAAGTGTTTTTAAAACTGAAAGACAAAAACTATTTCTTTTAGGTTACTGAGATTGGAGTTAGGTTTAGGATTAAGCATTGAAAATCTACATAAAAAATCACATGCAAAAGTTTGGGCACCCCCAGATAACTGGCATGTTTTGTTGACTAATAATTAAAGAACACAGGTCTGGCCATTTTAATGAATATTTACTGTATATTGGCTGAATTTAGCATGTTAATATATATATATATATATTTACACCAATTTTAATATATATATATATATATATATATATATATATATATATATATATATATATATATATATATATATATATATATATATATTAAATTTGGTGTAAACTGGCTCTTTTGCTAAGTATTTTTTCTCCAATAGATAGTTCAGCATATTTAGTTTGTTTATTTGCAAAACAAAACATGTTTAGTTTGTTGATGGGTTTGGCGTAGTTAGTTAGCTACTCCAGTCTGAGTGAAGCTGTTGTCTTGTGTACACATCATGGATAAATGGTTAAAATGGTTTGTCAACAAAAGACCCTGAAGCTGCACCATCTACAAGTGAAGCAGCCGCTGTATCTCTTACTGAGAGAACCGAGAAAAGCAAGCATAAATAGAAAAGAAGAAAATACAGCTGTGAGTATCTAGCACTAGGCTTCACGTGCACAGGAGGTCTTGGCAAATAAAGCGTCAAAGCCAACCAAGTTACGCCGACATTTGGAGACTAAACACAGCGAGTATGAATCTAAACCTGTGGATTTTTTTTAGAACAAACTTAAAGAATACCAAAGCAGGAAAAAAGACCCTTGAATTGGCTTTCTCTGGAACCGATAAGCCTAAAGCTGTTGAGGCTTCCTACCGTGTTGCGCAGCTTATAGCAAAGACTGGACTAAATACAGGAATAGGCTTAATGTTGAGCCAGACCTCCGTTTTCAACTTTCTGCACTTCAACCTGACATCCACCACTTGTTAGCTGGCAGACAACATCAGCCATCTCATTAGGTGAGAGACAAAAAGTGCTGTAAATGGTTCGTTTCTGTTGTTGTGTGATTATGCAGTCAGTTTCACAGGTCGCGTGGGTGGTTGAACTGTATTTGGTATTAAACGGCTATAAAAATATTCTGGGGGCCGTGGAAAGTTTTGGGGTGGGTTAACTGGGCCTTGGGTTGCAAAAGGTTGGGAACCCCTGCACTAGAATTAGCAGCAAAAATCCTATATTGAAGTTTTTTTTGTTGGAGAATAAACAGTTATGACTCATGAATCAATAAAACATATTATTTGACTGGGCATATACAAACTTTTGCATACAACTGTATGTATAAATACAGATAATACATGGTATTACATATAGGCATGTTTCTAATGAATTATGTGAAGTTATTTTAAAAAGTGTGAGTTTTTTATGTATTTTATGGTTTTTGGGTAAAAAGCCCCCCCCCAAAATATGGACCCCTTCAGCATATTGTTTTTTTATGTCTCCTTATAGATTTCTGGAGATTCAGTGGCTGGCTAGTTTAAGCATTACATGGCAGGTATAGCAGGTGTTTAATAAGTTACATCATCGTTCACACTTGAAAAAATGAAATGAAATGAAATTCTGAAATTCTGACTGCGGTTTCATGTCACCCCATTTTGATATTGCATAAAGACAAACCTGTATATATGTGTGTGTGTGTGTGTGTGTATGTGTGCGCAGGGTTATATGCTCAACCTTTTTACTGTGGTAGTGTTCATGTGTTTTGTGAGGCCTGAGCTTGGATCGCCTGCAGTCATGAGAGCCCTTATGTCCTGACACACGCTGATCGCAGACCTGTGTACCTCCACAGACAGGGGAGGAAGGCTCGTCCACACAGATAAACATTTACGGAGGGAGGGAGAGCTCGGGGCGAACGCGCATGGAGGAACCCTCTATGACCTCCTCATGCTGACTGACGAACACGCTCAGAACCTGGGATCCTCAGTTCTGGTGATGTTTAGTATCAATGAAGCCATTAACTGTGCTTATTAGATACTGTTGTTTTGGGGTTGGGCAAGATTGACACCATTTAGGATTGGTTAAGGGTTGTTCTTAACATCATGAAAGGGTTCTTGCTGACAAATATGCTGTAGATGGTTCTATATAGAACCTTTTTCAAAAGAGATTCTATATAGCACTGAAAAGGGTTCCGCTGTAGCTACCATAACAAGCAATAGAAGAACATTTTGGAGCAGTGAAGAAGCCTTTTCAAACATACAACCATATATACTAATCTGAAGACCCCCTTTATGGTGCAAAGAATCCCTTAATCATGTAAAGAGTGTACATGATTCTATATAGAAGCATTAAGGGAACCAAAATTTGTACAGTTTTAGGTTAAACTGATTAAAAAAAAAGTGTAGAGATCAAATATTGGAGTAAATAATGAAACCAATGATATGGACACTGCATGTTAAAACTCCAGTGCAGATGTTTTGAGAATCTGCTATTTTATTGGCTGTTCGAGTGCCTTTTCAAACATACAACCATATAAACTAATCTGAAGACCCCCTTCATGGTGCAAAAAACCCTTTAATCATTAGAAGAGGGTGTGTGATTCTATATAGAATCATTTAAGGAACCATCTTTTAAAAAATTGTACAGGTTTAGGTAGAACTGATAAAAAAACAGTGTAGAGATCAAATATTGGAGTAAATAATGAAACCGATGATATTGACACTGCATGTTAAAGCTCCAGTACAGATGTTTTGAGAATCTGTTCTTTTATTGGCTGTTCGAGTGCCTTTTCTGTGTCACATTGTTTATTCCTATTAAATCTGTCTGCAGCACGAGCTATGCAGTTTTTATTTGCTTGCTGTGAACTGAATTCCTAACAAACAGTCATTATTCAGCCAGGAGCCGATTTGTTTACGGTAAGCCTGTTAGAGAAGTATATAAATTGAATAAGTTTATAAGTATAATTGTAATTTGCATTATAATCATTGATATTGCTATGATTACACATGTCATTGAAAAGGAATACACAGAGGATGGAACACACTGTAAATCTTTTATTTTACCCTTTCCATCTGCTTCCTTAGGCACAAAAGAGTCTTCTTGATGTTATACAGGACTACAGAGGCAGGCGTTTGTGTGGGGGGGGGCATTGCTGGTTGGGCAAGCGTCCCCTCCTCTTGTGGCTGGTGCGTTTAGAGTTGGCCCAGGGTGTGCACCGGGGTTGAGCTGCATATTGTTTTTGTTCATTTGAATGAGGGCAAATGTCAGATTTCCATGGCTCGGGGCTGCTTGCATGTTAGATGATCCAGTGCTCGGTGCCCGTGGTGGTGGGGTTGTGCCTGGTCCTTCCAGGTCAGTGTGAGCCGCGTGGCGCACTCAGGCCATAATTGACCTTTTGACAGAGCAGAGGGAGACAGCTCTACTCCCAGGGCTAGAATAATCACTCCCTATCTCCTGGTGCGGAAAACTCACCTCAAGTAATTATGATGTTTACATGTAGGGTTTCGTTCCTTTTTAATATCTTTGAAAATGTTCATTCGATTAATCTAAGCTTTTAAATGCATATTTGAGTTACAAATCAAATGTCAGTATATTTTAAACAGCCTTTATTAACCGTTCCACATCCCACAGTGCATTTACAAGGTGCCTCTGTTTGATTTGAGGCTGTCAAACAACTCAAATAATGAATCCTGATTAAAAACAGTATTTTGTGTAGTTAATTAGGATTATTAGCATTTGTATTTAGTCTAATTTGACCTTAAAAAGATTTAATTTATTTAGTTCTTATTTATTTTTTCTCTATTCATGTAATTGAATTACATGAATATTATGATCTTGTTGTTCACATGAACCTGAACATCGATGTCATGTGATTTGCATTGAATGTTTCCAGTTTTCATCACCGAAACCCAGTTAGAGCAACAGTGGCTTCATGTGTTTCTGCTACAGTACAGCTAGTTTTGAGGGGAAATATAGATTTGCCCCCTGTATCACCATAGTTTGAAAATACTAGCTGCTCTTTATATATGTTCATGATGAAAGGGATCAACAACCCAAAAATGACACTAACATTCATATATATATATATATATATATATATATATATATATATATATATATATATATATATATATATATATATATATATGTTCTTGTTTTCAATGGGAGTATCTTCCTTCCTTAACACAACAATGGACTGACGGGTCTCTAAAGAAAGTTGTTTCTTTCTGGTCATTTTGATTCTGTCATCAAGCCATCAACTGCTGATGCTTCAGATACTAAACTAACCTAGAATGTTGTTCTCCCTTTTATACTCACTTATTAGTAGAATGTTTTTCAGCTGTGCATCACAATTGAGCAAGAGTGTCCTAACAACCAATTAGCCCAATAACATCCTTAACTTGGATTGGTGGCTGTACCAGGAGATTTAGACAGAGGACTGAGAATTACTGATAATAGGACTATATGCAAAATAAGCCTCTATATAAAAATAGGCTTTAATAAAAACATGTATACAAACAATATTGTCAGTATATATATATATATATATATATATATATATATATATATATATATATATATATATATATATATATATATATACACACACACACTGACAATATTGTTTGTATTTATATATATATGAATAGCTGCCCCATGACTTCAAGAACCCTAAACCACACAGCACGTGTCTCTCATCTTTCTCTTTACTTCTCCCTGCTCCTTTTCATGTCTTCTCTAAATCTTTCATATTATTACTATATATTTACATTGGTGCCATTTGACAACCAATGTACAGTTTATTTTTTACACAAGTCAGTGAAGGTGGTGTAAGGAGTCCTACTCAAGGATTCTTATTGATACAGTGTAAGGTACAGTGTACAGTTGCTCGGGAATCAAACTCCAATCTACAACAGAGAGGGCAGCAGTGTAACCCTCTACACTATACCAACCACTATTTTCCTTTCATCACATTTTTCTGTACTTCCCTTGCATAGTCACCTTAAAGAGTAACTGTTACACGGAAGTGAAGAAGAGAAGGAGGAAAAAATAATGTGTTTCCATTTGGCATATGATTTTTTTCAGCTTATTGTATTTCTCCTAGTCTTAAAGCAGTCAGTAACATCTACGTTGTGTTCAATTCAGTATAGTCTAAATAGGAAATGTGTTACAACAGATGATAGATGTTAACTTTTTAATAATTAGACACAAACATCATTTTTTTTCGTAATTTGTTGAGTCTGGATTTCTCCTACTGTCACATTTAAGCCAGGATCCTGATCCTGTGTTCTCAGGATTTTAGGGTTAGACAAGAAACTAGAAGAAGTAATTATTAGAAAGAGAGAAACTGAAAGAAATAGAACTTGCAGAGTGCCATTTTTCATAGATTCTTGTGGTTCAATGTGGAACTGATGGCTGGATCGTTGGTGGAGACTTTTGAGAGTTTGAACAGCAAAGAATACAAGCTGATGGATCCTTGACCAAATGAGGCCTCACCTCTTACTAAAAACCTCAGGTAACCAAACTGAAGCAATTTTGAGAAGAACCAACTCATATTGGAACAGCTGAACTAGCTGTTCAAAGCCTGAGGACCCAAACAGGAAGCAGGATATTCTGGAGCAACACTATCCATATGATCCCCCAGAGACAGAATTGCCTTTCCTAATTGTAGTAATAGCGATAACACTTCCTATGAATCTTATATTTATGATGCTTTATAAATGCATTTATTTTTAATATATATATCAAACAAAAGACCTAAAACCAGGCATGCGCTTGTATAGTTGCTCTTAAGTAGTTGTAATTACATGCATAACACTTTATAATGCAAGAGTACCTGACTTCATTAAGTCAGATTCCATAAAGCATTATAATTTCTGTTCATTAGAATATTATATACAGTAATAATAGAGAGTGTTATAGCAGGAAATTACAGGAGTTTAGTGAAAACAGATAATTACATCTAACAGTTAATCCAGGACTTACAGGAAGAAGTGAGCCCAAAGCCAACTTGAAGAATATAAAAATATATCTTTCATGTTTATTGTGTTCTTAAAAACAGATGCTATAATGTGTTATGAAACCCGACATTATAAAGTTATATACTTTTGTCTTATAAAATGTTACAATCACTATTAATACCTAAGTAATGCATGAGCTTGTATAATAGTGATTATACAAGCTCATGACTCACATTATAAGGCATTGTGTATGTCATATGACTCATTTTGAATACAGGATTCATAGGAAGTGTTGATGTAATACTTTCAGTTGGACCACTGTCACAGAAGCATGATGTTACAACCTTTCTATATACACTCAGTTATTCAGTTACTCGTTCGTATAGACGTGATGTGCTCAAGTTTCACAAAGTGTGGACACTTTTAGACCAAAAGCTAAGAAGACAAGAGACTGATGTTCTCCTCAGTCCCTGAACTTATACATTTCTCCTGTATTGTGATTTTTATGCCACAGTGCTGGTCTGTTGATAAAAGATCTTTTTTGATCTTTTTTATAGTTCTTTTTTTTTTTTCTTCAGCAACACGCGGAGTTGCAGCCCAGCACAGCACATAATAGATCAAATGCAATTGTATAATTTCAGAATGAGTGAGCAGAGGCAGGGGGAGAAAAGGGCTCCGAGCGTCACCGCTGCTGTCTTGAAAGTGTTTACAAGAAACATGAAAAAAAAGAGAGAGAGGCAACCCAGAAACGCCAAAGGCCTAGCTTTTGAGAATAGGGTATTACGTTATTAATTAAAGCGCAAGTCGGCTTTCCCCCTCTCTCTGCTTGTTGCCCATGGGTATACAATGTAGCACACTTGATTGAATCAGGTACCGGCAGGCTAGGCATTTTGTATTTTGCGCTTGAAGGGCTAAAGGGAATTTTAGCGTAGCTCTATTACTCGCCGCGTGAGGGGGAAGGCTTTTCCAAGAGCTGTTGAAGGCTGTCACCAGCAGCAGCCGCCTCTGCCACAGCGCCGCTCAAAACTCTCTTTAATTCTGGGATGAAGATCAGATTTGTTCCACGGCTGAGTGCTCAGTTCTTGCTGTTCTTAAATATAGACTCGCAGGGATCTTGGACTTGTGACAGTTGGGTTGCTGAGGAGTACAGACAGAAAAATAAAGCTTTTAGTTGCCACATTCAGTGATTTACAAGCCCAGGACCTGCTGGTTGGTCCACGCTTAAGTTCCACACTCCTCTAAACTTTGAATAATGTGGCCAGTTTGTATTGATTGATGATTGCAATTGCTGAGTAAGAAGCCTTGGAATTGGTTTTAAGTAGTGTAAAGGGTTAAGCTCTTTGTATTGCAGTGGACACTTCAGAGCAGTAATGCAGTGATGTCTGGGTGGAATGTCCTAGCCAATGTTTGTTAATTCACATAGGACACAGTGGTGGGAACTACTGGTATTATGTAATGCATAACTAGTTTTGAGTAACATTCATGACATAACAGAATCTATTTGAATAAAACAACCCTACTGGCACAGAATAGCTTTAAATGGACATGGGCGCAAATGTAGGTCTAGCTTTTTTATTTAGAGCGTTTTATTCTCTTTAGAGGTGGTATACATCACTATACCAGTTCCTCAGATTGTAACACTGAGTGCTTTTAGTGCTATTTTACATCTCATTCTAAAAGTGTTCAGTGAAGCTTAATCAATCTGACTCATCCTAAAGTTGTCCAATAAAGCTTTATCTCTCCAACTTATCCCAAAGGTGTCCAATAGAGTTTTATCTCTCCAACTCATACCATAGATGTTCAAAAGAGCTTCATCACTCTGGCTCATCTCAGTGGTGTTCAAAGTAGCTTCACCATTCCAATTCATCCCAAAGATGTCCAATAGAGCTTTATCATTCCAGCTCATCCCAAAAGTTTTCAAAGGAACTTCTTCACTTCAACTTATCCCAAAGATGTCCAATAGAGCTTTATCCAAATTCTAAATTCCAAACGTGTTTAAAGGGGCTTAATTAATTTGATTCATTCTAAACATGTTCAAAATAGCTTCATCACTCCAACTCATCCCAAAGGTGTTTGAAGGAGTTTCATCGTTCCAGCTCATCCCAAAGGTATTCGAAGGAGCTTCATCACTCCAACTCATCTCAAACTTGTTCAAAGGAGCTTCATAGTTTCGACTGATTTTAAACATGTTCAAAGGAGCTTAATCACTCCAACTCATCCCAAAGATGTCCAATAGAGCTTCTTCGCTTCAGCTTATCCCAAAGGTGTTCAAAGGAGCTTCATCGCTCCAACTCATCCCAAAGGTGTTCAAAAGGAGCTTCATCGCTTCAACTCATCCCAAAGGTGTTCAAAGGAGCTTCATCGCTTCAGCTCATCCCAAAGATGTTCAAAGGAGCTTCATCGCTTCAGCTCCTCCCAAAGGTGTTCAAAGGAGCTTCATCACTCTAACACATCCCAAAGATGTTCAAAGGAGCTTCATCGCTCCAACTCATCACAAAGGTGTTCAAAGGAGCTTCATTGCTCCAACTCATCCCAAATTTGTTCAAAGGAGCTTCATCGCTCCAGCTCATCCCAAAGGTGTTCAAAGGAGCTTCATCGCTCCAACTCATCCCAAAGGTGTTCAAAGGAGCTTCATCACTCCAACTCATCACAAAGGTGTTCAAAGGAGCTTCATCACTCCAACTCATCACAAAGGTGTTCAAAGGAGCTTCATCGCTTCAGCTCCTCCCAAAGGTGTTCAAAGGAGCTTCATCACTCTAACTCATCCCAAAGATGTTCAAAGGAGCTTCATCGCTCCAACTCATCACAAAGGTGTTCAAAGGAGCTTCATCGCTCCAACTCATCCCAAATTTGTTCAAAGGAGCTTCATCGCTCCAACTCATCCCAAAGGTGTTCAAAGGAGCTTCATCGCTCCAACTCATCCCAAAGATGTTCAAAGGAGCTTCATCGCTCCAACTCATCACAAAGGTGTTCAAAGGAGCTTCATCACTCCAACTCATCACAAAGGTGTTCAAAGGAGCTTCATCGCTTCAGCTCCTCCCAAAGGTGTTCAAAGGAGCTTCATCACTCTAACTCATCCCAAAGATGTTCAAAGGAGCTTCATCGCTCCAACTCATCACAAAGGTGTTCAAAGGAGCTTCATCGCTCCAACTCATCCCAAATTTGTTCAAAGGAGCTTCATCGCTCCAACTCATCCCAAATTTGTTCAAAGGAGCTTCATCGCTCCAGCTCATCCCAAAGGTGTTCAAAGGAGCTTCATCGCTCCAACTCATCACAAAGATGTTCAAAGGAGCTTCATCGCTCCAACTCATCCCAAAGATGTTCAAAGGAGCTTCATCGCTCCAGCTCATCCCAAATTTGTTCAAAGGAGCTTCATCGCTCCAACTCATCCCAAAGATGTTCAAAGGAGCTTCATCGCTCCAACTCATCACAAAGGTGTTCAAAGGAGCTTCATCACTCCAACTCATCACAAAGGTGTTCAAAGGAGCTTCATCGCTCCAACTCATCACAAAGGTGTTCAAAGGAGCTTCATCACTCCAACTCATCACAAAGGTGTTCAAAGGAGCTTCATCGCTTCAGCTCATCCCAAAGGTGTTCGAAGGAACTTCATCACTCCAACTTAAATGATCTTTATGACAAAATTATATCACAACAATGCTTCCCAAGCATGGAGTTTCCGCAATCTAACACATAATAATGGTATTTAGAGCCTTGGCCTAGAGATCGCATGTATGTGCCTCTTTATGCTACTTCTCCATACGTTTTCAGGACCTTTCTACAGAGATTTTGTGGCTGTGTGCTGCTTTTTCACACTGTAAGTCAGATTGTATGGACATTTTAGGGCATATTGTACATCTGCTTGAAGAGTCACTTTATTGTAGCCGGCTCTACTGTTCAGTTGTTGCTAAAGGTTGTTTGTGTACCAGATAAAAGCTGGAATTCTAGGAGTGTGTTCTTACACTTCCGGAGTCTTTCTGGAGCCTTAGAACGCTAACCTGCTGCATGTGGAAACTGTTTCATTTTCTATCCTCTCTCTTCTCTTCCCTTGACTCATTAATGCCCAGAGTTTATGTCATGGAAACGGACAGAAAAAAGCCCTTAGTCTCTCCTGTGCTGCTCATTATGGCTCTGTCCTGAGAGCTGTGAATATGTACTGTTCTAATAAGCAGTGTGACAGAATGAAGGCACTTCTAATTGGTTTTAATGCAGGTAGTAGTGTAGCGTACAGGACAGAGGTGGCTGTAATGAGGCAGAGATGCACTGCCCGCTCTGGACTCACCACAGTCCATAAGAGCACCGAGAGGGAGCTGCAGGTGGAGGAGGGATTTTATGAGGCTTTCTGTCTATTTATATTTCCTCTCCCTCTCTCTCTCTCTCTCTCTCTCTCTCTCTCACTGTCTCTCTCTCTCTCTCTCTCTCTCTCTCTCACTCTCACTGTCTCTCTCTCACTCTCTTCGTCTTCCCATCTCTCTGAAGCTCTTTCTTCCTGTTTTTTTCGTCTTTTTCCCTTCTTTTCCTTTCTTTGTTTCTTTCTTTTTGTTTCATTAATCTCTCTCTGTCTCTCTCTCTCTCACGTTCTCTCTCACTCTCTTTATCTTCTCATCTCTCTGTATCTCTATTTCTTCCTCTCTTTTTTTGTCTTTTTCCATTCTTTTCCTTTCTTTGTTTCTTTCTTTTTGTTTCATTCATCTCTCTCTCTCACTGTCTCTCTTTCACTCTTTGTCTTCTCATCTGTTTGTAGCTCTATTTCTTCCTCTCTTTTTCCTTCTGTTTCCTTTCTTTTCCTTTCTTTTTGTTTCATTCATCTCTCTTTGTTTCTCTCTCTCTCTCACTGTCTCTCTTTCACTCTCTATCTTCTCATCTCCCTGAAGCTCTATTTCTTTCTCTTTTTCCTTCTGTTTCCCTTCTTTTCCTTTTTTTGTTCCTTTCTTTTTGTTTCATTCATTTCTCTTTGTTTCTCTCTCTCTCTCTCTCTCTCTCACTGTATCTCTTGCACTCTCTTTATCTTCTCATCTCTTTGTAGCTCTATATCTTCCTTTCTTTTCTTTCCCTTCTTTTCCTTTCTTTGTTTCTTTCATTTTGTTTCATTCATCTCTTTTTGTTTCTCTCTCTCTCTCTCTCTCTCTCTCTCTCTCTCTCTCACTGTCTCTCTTTCACTCTCTTTATCTTCTCATCTCTCTGAAGCTCTAAATATTCCACTCTTTTTTTCTTGTTTTCATTCTTTTCCTTTCTTTGTTTCTTTCTTTTTGTTTCATTCATCTCTCTGTTTCATACTCTCTCCAGCTCTCAGTTATCCCCCCCTCTCTCTACAGCTCTCAAACTTTTTCTTTCTTTATTCTTTCTTTTTCTTTTCTTTTCGCATTCATCTCCTTCTTCCTGTTCCCTTATCCCCTTCTCTCTAGTTCACTCTCTGCCACATCTGTCTCTCTTTCTCTCTGTTCTCAGCCCTTTCTGTTTCTCTCCCTTGTTATCTTCCCATCTATCTGCTCTCTCCCTGTTTTTCTTCTGCTTCTCTCTCTCACTCTTTCTCTCTCTTGACATCTCTGTAACTTTCATTCTCTCTCGCTGCTCTCTCTCTGCTCCTCCATTCGTCCTCTATATATCTTCCTTTTCCTGTTTCTTTCTATCCCTCTCTCTCTCATCCTGTTCCTCTTTCCCCTCTTTGATTCTGATTGACCCCCAGTCTGTCTCTGTTAGATGTAGTGTGGGTCAGAGCAGACAGGAGGCTGAAATATCACAGGCTGCCCTAGGCTCCTACATTTCTCTTCCTGCTGCAGGTTCTGCGAGCGTTTTCTCCCTCCTCACTCGTCCGCTCCTCCACGGGGCTGCAGCCGGCCACAGAGCCGCAATTTCTGCTGGCACACGCAGATCGCGGGGTTAATTAGGTCCTAATCCCGCCGAGATCTCCCTATATTAAACGGCACACTCTCTAATGGGATGTAATGAATTAAAATATGGTGCAGACAGGTGATCTACGAGCTCAGACAAGACTGGAGAATGGAGGGTGTGTGAGTGAGTGGGTGAGTGAGAATTAATGGACGGACTGAGTGAGTGATTAAATGAATGAGCATTAATGAGTGAATGGGAGTGTAAGTGAAGATGTGAGTGTTGCAAGCAAGTATTTGGATACACTACCCATTGAAAGACTGAGGAAACCACCTTTTAACCACCTTGTAGATTGTTTATTTTAAGGTGAGAAAATGCATGAGGACACACTGTACTCTCCAAGGGTTTTCAGCCCAACCATGGCCAATTTATTCCATCACTACAGTCAATGGAAAAGATTTACCTCATGGAATATCCATTACTGCAGACGTGTACACAAAATAAGACCAATATATGTAAATGACCTCTGTTCTGATTGGCTGCTCGGTGTTGTGCAGCACTCAAAAAGCAGCTTGTGCTGGAACTTTGGGTTAAATGGTCAACTGTAGGCATGTGCATATACACTACCGCTCAAAAGTTTGGGATCACAGTGAAATGTTCTTGTTTTCAATGGAGTATCTTCTTCCTTAACACAACAATGGACTGACGGGTCTCTAAAGAAAGTTGTTTCTTTCTGGTCATTTTGAGTCGGTCAGCAAGCCATCAACTGCTGATGCTTCAGATACTAAACTAACCTAGAATGTTGTTCCCTTTTATGCTCACTTATTAGTAGAATGTTTTTCAGCTGTGCTTCACAATTGAGCAAGAGTGTCCTAACAACCAATTAGCCCAATAACATCCTTAACTTGGATTGGCGGTCTTAACAGGAGATTTAGACAGAGGACTGAGAATTGCTGATAATAGGACTATATGCAAAATAAGCCTCTATACAAAAATAGGCTTTAATACAAACATTTTTATTATTTAAATATCATCTGATACACTTACATTAATTGTGAAATGGACAGTATTGTTTGTGAATTGCATGAAAATTGCATGAAATGAAATTCTAAAGTGATCCTAAACTTTTGAGCGGTAGTGTGTATATATATATATGCCAACACAGAATTAGTGAAGTCTAAACTGCTTTTGCAGCATAGTTTGTAAATAGCATATTTTCTCAACATACTTAAAAGAGGAACTCTTTCTAAGTAAGTAAGCATCCAGTGTGGTTTGATTTGAAATGCTTTATTCTAGAGAGAATTTCAGGGACAAAATTGGTCACAGTGGTGGTGAAGGGAACCAGATGTCTGAAATGTGTAGTGCCTCTAAAATGTCCCTCACAGAAAGTTACTGCATTAAAATAAAAGCAGATTCTGCTTAGTGCCTAAAAACTATATATATAATATCACATCAAAGCACCCTAAAAAATGCTTTCTTAACTTTACATGCTTTATATTTAGCCCCTTGTTGAGAAGTAAGCACTCATCAACACTCAACCCCACCTCTGGGTCAAAAGATTCCCAGTTTTTGCCAAACATACTCATATGGCTACTAAGTTGGCCAACAATAAACGGAATCTAAAAGACCCCAGTTAACGTTATGCGGTTCCTGTCTGTTTGCTTTCCTTTATCATTACAATTTCTGTAACAAAACCATTTTTTGTAATAGTTTCTAAAAGAAAACTATCAAATCATTATTTTTGCACAATCTGCTTTTCACACTCTGATGATCGAGAAGCTGAGCGCTATAAAATCCCCAAAGTATGAGCAAATGGCTGTTTAATAACACAGCCTGTACATGTTTCCTTGTTCCTCTATGGAGCGTGTGTTGGTGTGGATGGCATGGCCTGGGTCAGGGCTGGCAGGGAGGTCTGCTGGGTCGTGAGCTGCATCAGGCTGGGTGGAGCTGGAAGCTGCGGTGGACTGATAACCAGGTGGCTGATTTTAAAGCCATCCTCAACAATAGCACCGTGCCCTGCTGTGCCCCACTGCACAACAATACCTGCTCTCACCGGAGGGCTGAACGCACACATCACAGACAAACAAACAAACAAACAGCTCCGAAAGGCCCTGTTGTCTATCTGCGCTGGCAGCTCCGCTAACATCACATCCGCCAAAGGTGTTTCTGCCTTTCTTCAACTTACTCCCATTGTTTAGAGAGAGCCAGCGCTTCGGAAAAATATCAGTCAAATGAGTCTTACAGTAAGTGTGTCAGTCTGAGAGATGGAGAAGATTCAATAAACTTTTCAAACAAATGGAGATACTACAGAGAAAGATAACCTAAGTGATAAACAAACACCCCCTTTACATCTATACAGATTGAGTGTCTCAGATTCTTTATCAGGGTGCATAGTTAGTATAAAACTAAACCTGAAGAAGAAGCCAATGAGTGCAAAAAAATATTATTCTATTTTATTGTTTAGTTTTACATTAGTTAATATGTGATATTTTTAGTTCATATAAACTAAAAATAGAATAGAAAGTAGGTCTAGGCTGCAGAGGGCATGTACTGTGTGGTAGGGGTCGGGTTGGTGTTAGAACAAATAAACTAGAAAATACAGTGCTAATTGCTGTATTGTATAGGCCTCTCTGACCCTCAGTGTCACATTAAGTGAAATGATAAATTAAATATTCTTCATGTTAAAGTAGTGCTAGTTATTGTTCCAATGTTCTCTTCCAGGGTGATCTCTCCCTTGTTTGTCGTCATGACCCTCACTTGTGTTTAGAGTGTAAGGTTTTAAATTTATAAGGAGTTTCTTGTCTAGATTTTTATAAATAATTTATATATATATTTGTGTATATGTCATTCCAGTAATATCTTTTAAAATATCACTATAATCTCTTTAATATCTTTATATTATATTTAGGATGTTACCGTAATTATTTTATTGCTAACTAGTATCTACAGCAATATCTTTCATTTCTCTGTGTTTTTATTATTTTAAATATGTTGTTGCTGTCAAAAACAGTTTAAGTAGGTAAAATGTCATTTATATGATTTTATATGAAGCAATTAAAAAAATTAATAACATGGAGATTTTTGTTGGGTTTTTTTCTTTTGGGGAGCAATGAAAACAAGACGCATGCTATTTCTAAGATGTTGAGAAATGAGTTTAATAGTACTCGCCTACTGTATTGTGTTACTGCCTAGTTGTCATGCTGTTTCTCTTGATTAGGTTTCAGAAGCTTCACAGTACAGCAGCCAGTGTGTTTACTAGGCAATGAAAGGTTGAGCATATTATTTTAGCCTTATTCTATTTACACTGGTTTACTGTTAAGTTCTGAATGTAATACAATACCCTGCTTATGATACTGAAAGCTTTTCATGATCTAGCTAAAGCATTTCTAATGGTAGTCGATTCAGACTTCCTTCCATAGCTGAAGCAGGTTCACTGCATATGATGTGTGTGGTCTTACAGTACAGTTGGAACCAGATCTTAAAATAGGCATAATATTTCTATATACAGAAGTTAAGAATGGATAAGGACCTACATCTGCAAGCATGTTTTGCCCTCCGCTGCATTACAGAGCTGGTAGCGTATTAAATCAAGTTAAAAAAAAGTTTTTAAAATTACTTTGCATACATATACATTTTTTTAAATACTTTAAACATACTTCAAATACTTTAAACACAGCAGTTAGGTGTCGGATCAGGACCTGCATTAGCTGTGTGCAGTAAATGTATGTAAACCTATATTTTTTTAATAATGTACATATTGTGGTGTTGTGATTGTTGTTTGCTCTAGAGGGTTTCATTGCAGATCATGTGCATCCTGGAAAGAGATGTTCATTGAAGTCTTTAAAGAAGTGTATCCACTTGTTTGTAACCCCCCCTCCCACCGTTCCTCCCTCTTTGCATCTCTCTCTCTTGCTATCGCTCTCTCTCTCTCCGAGATGCTCTCTCTCCATAGCTCAGAGCTATATCGGAGCATAAGTGGACCTGATGTAGATGGCTTGTGGTCTGTGGCCAGGGTCTGGCTGTAAAAAGGCCGGCGTCAGAGTGTGTCTCTGCTGTCCATCCGCTGCCTGTCGCTTGGGGTCTGCGGCCCTTTCCCCACCAAATGCCCTCATTTCTACTGGCAGCACAGGGTCCCGGGCTAAATGGCATTTTTACAGCATACCTCTCTGGAGTGTTGACAGGTCCATATGCTAATGTTAATGAATACAGCACGCCGAGTGTCCTGTCCACCCCGGGTCTTTACGCTGTTTTTTTTTTCTCTTTTCTTTTTGCTTTTGCCACTGCTGTAAGTGCAGGACACCAAATTTAGCCCCCGAATCAGATATGATGTGCCCGATTGTTAAGCTGAGTTATTTTTCCTCAAGGACTCAATTAGGTACTCTAATTTGTGCCTTGCATTAAAATATTTCCGCCTAGATTGTTGCAATTGAAACATATGGTTATTTTAGTAATTCATTGATTTAATCTTAATATAGAGTTGGGCTTCCTATTGTTTTCATAGCAGATCTTTTTTTTGCCCATGCTTGTACATATTCAGAACAATTTATAGGAGGAAATGGGACCATTCTTCCAGAAAAGTGCAGAGGGAGAGGGGAGCAGGCTTCATTTGGTTTTCTTACTCACATTCCAATTCAATTGTAGAAGGAGGATCGGACTACATTACTTTCTTCCACAGCTCTCTGGATTAGTTTTTTTACTTATTAACACGAGTTACAGTGGAAACTTTGCTGTGGGCTTACTGATACTGATGAAGAAGGTCTAAATTGATTTCTGTGGTCCATTTTAGGCCACAGTTCAGTGGCTATACGTCAGCTTTCATCTTTCTTAGCAGAAATATACTATTCCTGTATTATAGGGGGTTTTGCTGTCCTAGACACATTAAAGGTTTACTAATGCTGTTTCTGCTTTTGGTCTTTCTGCAATTCACTCTTTATTTGCAAACATATAGATTATTTATTTTGCTTTAGCAGATCAGAATTGAATTTCTTTGAAGCGGAAACACTGTGGCACAGTCATTCAGGGAATGGCCCAGTGTTTGGTTACATGTTTACTTTTTTTCTGGTTATATTTCTTTTTTTTTCAGAATGTGTGTGGTATTTGACTGTAACCTATTTAATTTCTTTGAATGAAAATACATAAAACTCAGGCTTAACGTTTTTTCTATTTTTAATTTTCTACATCATTATTGGAAGTACGACAGCTGCCGTTTACATTGTCTGAAAGTTTAATGGCAAATAAACTAAAAGAAATGCTCCAAAATAGCTTGGAAATATTTCTGGCTCCACTGACCTACATTAAAAGTGAAGAAGGTTGGTGGCCTCTCCTTTAAAGCTGCTGGATGTGTGCTGTTTTGGTTTATAGTCAGTTGACTGTAGGTGGTGAATCTGAATATGTTTTTTAAACTAGAAGAATAAGAGAATAACCTCACCATCCTTCACTTCCTAAAGCTGAAATGTGAAGTTGGACTAAGATCAGGGGTGGAGCCACACCTTGTAGAACTAAAACTTATACTTAAAAAAAAGGTGGCTGACTGTACAAAATGCAAAATATAAAATGCACTTAGACTACAGACTAAAACTACCTTTCTTGTTGTAGAAATAATATGTCTGCACTTAACTGGGTTCAGCCCCAGACAGTAAACCGCTTGCTGACGTCTATGAAGAGTATGATGCTGTTTTCATACCCAGATCTTTTTCTGAAGGCTGCACCAATTTTGCAGGGAAGCAAGAGCTCTGTTTGATGCTCTAACAGCCTTTTGGTTGGGCTGAAAGTAGAAAAATAGAAAACAGGTCCTTATTGTCTAAGTGTATCACTAGCAGTAGTAATGATCAGACTGGTCATTTGCAAAGTAGGGTCTCAGATGTTTGGCCAAATATGTGCTATGTGGCAAAGATGTTGCAAAAAAATATGCTCAAAACCACAAATTAAAATCTCTGCTATTAGTTTATAGCTCGTTCCCCAGGACTTGCAGGACTTGAGCCTCAGGAACGATGTTATTGTCTGTAAAAGTGTGTTGCAGTAATAAATGTGTGTGTTATTTTTCCTAATTGAGATTTAATTATTTTGAAAACTGCTCTTTTTCAGTTGGTGTTAATATCATCAAGCATTTTGACAATCAGCCTCTAACTTCTACTACCCTTATATTCAATATATCTCCTTATATTCTGTCTAAAAGGCATACTTATGTATGGAGTATTTGCATGCTTGTGTTTGGCCAAGCACATGCTCATTCCTGACTGCGCCTTTAGCATAGATGTTACCCTCACCAAACAAGCTCTTTCTCTTTCTTTCCCTCCAGTTTTTAAATTCCAGTAACGTGCTCACTTTCTCTCTCTGCCACATGCTAGGGGCTCACCGTAGCCTGGCCTATGAAGAGAGTGCTAGGGCTATTGGGATGGGGTCCAAAAAAAGCCTGTGTGTATATATATATATATATATATATATATATATATATATATATATATATATATATATATATATATATATATATATGTGAGTGTGGCTGTGTATGTGCTCCCAGTCCCAAACAGGCCGGCTGCAGTGGACTGTAAATGCCATGCTGTGCTGGTGGCATGAGTGTGAGTTAGCCATGCCTGATGAACACACACAGCTTACATGAGGAAACATAACAGATTGCACATGGTAAAGGCTGAAATAACACGCTCTGTGTTTCTTTTTCAGAATGGCTTTGGGATAATGCACAGTACGATTCATCTAAATATGAAGTGACATAGTAAATACGGACACACATATTTTACAGTGGTTGATCAAATCTGTAGATATGTGCTAGTCTTTCTTCTTCTTTCACCCATTATCAATGCATTAAATACCAAGACATTGTATTGAGAGATATACCGTTGAAAGGAGCACGGTTTGTGATCACAGCAAATTAAAAAAAAAAAACAGACCAAGAGCCAAATGTTAGTGAACAGATTTTTTAGTAGAGCTTTAATTAGGTCTAAAATTAAAGTCCAAGCAAAAACGTAGCCAAAGGACTTTCTCAAGTGTAAAATCTAAAAGTAACTGTAGCCCAACAAAATTCTGTTTGGTGCCAAATGCTTAACAAAGTTGTTTCAGAATCCAACTGCAGTCCAACAAAATTCTGTATTGTGTGATAAGTTACAAAAGAACCCAACTATAGCCCAACAACATTATTTCCTAATACGATGGTGGCCTGACAAAATGTATCAGAACCCAACTAAATCCTGACAAATGTGGCGCCACTGTAAAAATGATGTATGAACCAAAATGTAGCCCTGCAGAATTCTTTTCAAACCCAACTGCATCCTGCCAGAAGAATGAGAAATCTAACTGTAACCTGCAAAATTCTGGCTGAGCCCAACAAAACTTACAATGGTGTCTAAACAAAATTCTGTCCCAGGCTGACTGTGACCCAACACTATATGAAGCTGACTATAGCCAACCAAATGCTCCCTGAACTTGACTGTAACCCAACAAAATTCTGTCTGAACCCGACCGTAACCCAACAAAATTCTGTCTGAACCTGATCATAACCCAACAAAATTCTGTCTGAACCTGATCATAACCCAACAAAATTCTGTCTGAAACCGACCATAACCCAACAAAATTCTGTCTGAACCTGATCATAACCCAACAAAATTCTGTCTGAACTTGACCATAACCCAACAAAATTCTGTCTGAACCTGATCATAACCCAACAAAATTCTGTCTGAACCTGATCATAACCCAACAAAACTCTGTCTGAACCTGAAAATAACCCAACAAAATTCTGTCTGAATCTGACCGTAACCCAACAAAATTATGTCTGAACCTGACCGTAACCCAACAAAATTCTGTCTGAACCTGATCATAACCCAACAAAATTCTGTCTGAACCTGATCATAACCCAACAAAACTCTGTCTGAGCCTGAAAATAACCCAACAAAATTCTGTCTGAACCTGACCATAACCCAACAAAATTCTGTCTGAGCCTGATCATAACCCAAGAAAATTCTGTCTGAATCTGACCATAACCCAACAAAATTCTGTCTGAACCTGATCATAACCCAACAAAACTCTGTCTGAACCTGAAAATAACCCAACAAAATTCTGACTGAACCGACTGTAACCCAACAAAATTCTGTCTGAATCTGACCATAACCCAACAAAATTCTGTCTGAACCTGAAAATAACCCAACAAAATTCTGTCTGAACCTGACCATAACCCAACAAAATTCTGTCTGAACCTGATCATAACCCAACAAAATTCTGTCTGAACCCGACCATAACCCAACAAAATTCTGTCTGAACCCGACCATAACCCAACAAAATTCTGTCTGAACCTGATCATAACCCAACAAAATTCTGTCTGAACCCGACCATAACCCAACAAAATTCAGCCTGAACCCGACCATAACCCAACAAAATTCTGTCTGAATCTGACCATAACCCAACAAAATTCTGTCTGAATCTGACCATAACCCAACAAAATTCTGTCTGAACCTGACCGTAAACCAACAAAATTCTGTCTAAACCTAAAAAAAAAACCCAACAAAATTCTGTCTGAACGTGACCGTAACCCAACAAAATTCTGTCTGAACCTGATCATAACCCAACAAAACTCTGTCTGAACCTGAAAATAACCCAACAAAATTCTGTCTGAACCTGATCATAACCCAACAAAACTCTGTCTGAACCTGAAAATAACCCAACAAAATTCTGTCTGAACCTGACCATACCCAACAAAATTCTGTCTGAGCCTGATCATAACCCAACAAAATTCTGTCTGAATCTGACCATAACCCAACAAAATTCTGTCTGAACCTGATCATAACCCAACAAAACTCTGTCTGAACCTGAAAATAACCCAACAAAATTCTGTCTGAACCTGACCATAACCCAACAAAATTCTGTCTGAGCCTGATCATAACCCAACAAAATTCTGTCTGAACCTGATCATAACCCAACAAAACTCTGTCTGAACCTGAAAATAACCCAACAAAATTCTGACTGAACCGACTGTAACCCAACAAAATTATGTCTGAATCTGACCATAACCCAACAAAATTCTGTCTGAACTTGATCATAACCCAACAAAACTCTGTCTGAACCTGAAAATAACCCAACAAAATTCTGTCTGAATGTGACCGTAACCCAACAAAATTCTGTCTGAACCTGATCATAACCCAACGAAATTCTGTCTGAACCCGACCATAACCCAACAAAATTCTGTCTGAACCTGATCATAATCCAACAAAATTCTGTCTGAACCCGACCATAACCCAACAAAATTCTGTCTGAACCTGATCATAACCCAACAAAATTCTGTCTGAACCCGACCATAACCCAACAAAATTCTGTCTGAACCTGATCATAATCCAACAAAATTCTGTCTGAACCTGATCATAACCCAACAAAATTCTGTCTGAACCTGACCATAACCCAACAAAATTCTGTCTGAACCTGACCATAACCCAACAAAATTTTGTCTGAACGTGACCGTAACCCAACAAAATTCTGTCTGAACATAACTGTAACCCAACAAAATTCTGTCTGAACCTGACCATAACCCAACAAAATTTTGTCTGAATGTGACCGAAACCCAACAAAATTCTAGCTGAACCTGCCTATAACCCCACAAAACTCTATCTGAACCAAATGTCACCCAAGAAAACTCTATCTGAACCGACCGTAACCCAAAAAAATTCTGTCTGAACGTGACCGTAACCCAACAAAATTCTGTCTGAATGTGACCATAACCCAACAAAATTCTGTCTGAACCTGATCATAACCCAACAAAATTCTGTCTGAACCTGATCATAACCCAACAAAATTCTGTCTGAATGTGATCATAACCCAACAAAATTCTGTCTGAATGTGACCATAACCCAGCAAAATTCTGTCTGAATGTGACCATAACCCCACAAAACTCTATCTGAACCAAATGTCACCCAACAAAACTCTATCTGAACCGACCGTAACCCAACAAAATTCTAGCTGAACCTGACCATAACCCAACAAAATTCTGTCTGAATGTGACCATAACCCAACAAAATTCTGTCTGAACGTGACCATAACCCAACAAAATTCTAGCTGAACCTGACCATAACCCAACAAAATTCTGTCTGAACGTGACCGTAACCCAACAAAATTCTAGCTGAACCTGACCATAACCCAACAAAATTCTGTCTGAACCCGACGATAACCCAACAAAATTCTAGCTGAACCTGACCATAACCTCACAAAACTCTATCTGAACCAAACGTAACCCAACAAAACTATCTGAACCGACCGTAACCCCACAAAACTCTATCTGAACCAAACGTAACCCAACAAAACTATCTGAACCGACCGTAACCCAACAAAACTCTATCTGAACCGACCGTAACCCAACAAAATTCTGTCGGAACATAACTGTGACTAAACTGAATTATTTACAGCCTGTTTCCCTACAGAATTCTGATCCAGCCCAACTGTATCCTGAAAAAACATCCATCTGATCCTGACTGTACCCAAAGAAATCTGTCACTCCCTGAGCACAGTTAAAGTTAAGTTAAGTTCCTACTCAACGGCTTTAGGATGGCTAAATTCTGACCCCCACCCCGACTGTAACGTTCTGCCTAAACCCACCTCTAGTCCAACCAAATTCTGTGTGAATATGACTGTAGCCTGACAGAACTCTTTTCAGTCCCTGGTATGTGCTGACATGCTTTGTTTTAACGGGCTTTAATCTGTGTTGGAAGTCCACATGTTCTTGGTATGGAGTGAGTCAGCAGCGCTGCTGAAGAGAGATATGAATTATCAGTGTCACCTTTGAGCTGCCACCGGCATCCACAGCCTTCCCAGTATCACGCGTAATGACATTCAGGCCTGTCCTTGATCACATTTACGATAGCATATTTGATACAGTTGTAAAGCAAGCAAAGAATAAACCCACCTAAGAGAATATGCCACCTTTTTTCCTCTCTCCCCACTTTAAACATGTCTATTTTTCTTCTGTAAATCACATGTCAGTCCACTGCAAACGTAACTGCTGTGATCTGAAAGAAGAGAGATGTGAAAAAAGAGAAAAGCATGTGTGAGAGTGAATGAGAGAGAGAGAGTGAGAGAGAATAAAAAGGAGAGGGGAAAGTAAAGATTATCTTTGCAGCTCTCTGGTCGGCTCCTGTGCGGTATGTGGAGTGACAGCTCTTTCAGTTGACTGACAGGTGTCCTTTGAAATGCCGGTGAGGCGGCGTCTGTTCTGACTGTTGAAATGCATATTTTTTTTTTCCCGCTCTTATCATAACGGCATGGATGGCTCCGATAGGTGCCGTTAACATTGCAAATGGCTGTGGAATTATTCATTGTCAAGCCGGGGCTGGGGAGGAGAAAAGGATGGGGTGAAGTTTGATTATTCTCCTCACACAATAGCCGAGGTGCTTAATGATTTCTCTCCGGCTTGGCAGCGACGGCATGCCGACTTCAGGCGCCTAGCGCGCCAGTGCGGGTGACACGGGTCTGGCCAAGTGTTAGAGCAAGATCATAACGTCCGGGCCCCCATTTTAATTTCTAATACATTAATCTTCTCGCCGCAGATCCATCCATGAATATTCCTGCCGGCTTCCTTGTTTGTCAGAGAGGCTGTCTCTCTTTCATCCTTTGAGGTGCTTTCATTCTCTGTGAAAGCTGACTAAATGGGCCCGATCAGTCAACGACAACGCTAGCACAATGGTGCTGGCTAACGCGCTCCTCTCCTCCTTTCAGGCTGCTGATAGACAACTCTGACACCTGGTCCCTGGGGAGACGTTGAGGAGCGCAGTCAGCTTCTCCTCTGCCGCTCGAGAGACTTCCTTTACTTTATCGCCTCTATAAAGGATTGTCATAGGTGAGCGTATCAGCGCTTCTGAGAGAGCTAGCCTTTCTGACCCGCAGCCTGAACGGCCACTGCACCCCGGGCTGCATAAGTAATAGCTTTACAGGGGGCTTGGATCCTGCTGTACGACCATGTCCTAGTGCTCGCGGCTGTGTTTTTTTTTTTTTTTTTTTTAATGAAACATCTTTTGTTCTGTGCCATTAATTAGCATTGTCTTAAGTTCATTAGAGTGACATTTCTAATGAGCCGACGTGGACCTTCTACAAGGGCCTCAGCTTTGTGCTGGGTGACCTGACATTGGTGTCCTCGCTTTCCAGGCCAAAGTTTAATGCCATACACAGAGTAAGAGAGAAGGCAATGCAGTCACTCATGTTCATTTCTGTCCTCTTTTGTCTTTATATGTCTTTCTGCGGGGAAAAGAGTGGTCGGGGTCTGTTAGAAGTTTTATTAAGGTTACTTTCAATCTTTAAAATACAAGCTTGGATATAAATAAGTATAAATATATAAAATATAAATACAGGAGAGGCTTTAATTGAATGATTACTGAAGTGATTAATGCTCCAGTTGGCAGCAACTTTTTTAACCCCAACTTTCTTAAACAACCATTGGGGAAGACATAGCTTGTAGTCATGGAAAATATGTTACTTTGTTTTGCAGGGGTCATCTATCAAGTCGTCGCTGTCCAAAGAAAAACAATTTTGATTTTTCAATACAATTTTAATTTTTCTATATTATTTGAACACAACAGTTGTCCTTTATATCCTTTGAAGGTTTCATGATGAACATACCAAAAGAAATGCTCCAAAATCGCAATTAAACCTCTTTCCATGAACTTACATTGAAAGTTAAGAACGTTTTTGGCCTCTTTTGTAATGTTTCTATTTTGGAGATGGACAGTGATGAAACATAACAGCTAAGGAGAAGCTGAAATGACTGGAATTGGATTAAGAACTGCCCAATGCATTGTTAAAACCTGGAAAAAGAGTGGTGAACTGTCAAACAGTGAATGACCATGGGGGGATATCACTTTAGTGCTTGGTGAACTAAAATGGTAAAAAATTGACAGGAGAACTCACGGTTGTGAGTAGTGAAAGTGCGACCAGGGTGGGACTTTTCAAACCAGGAGTGTAGGCTGTGTCAGGATAAGAGGAGAAGCACATGAAGTGATGCATTGTTATGCATAGTGCCCACTATACAAGCCTCTGGAGGCAGTTTTATAATGTTTCAGTCTGTCAGGTTGAGGTTCGGCAATGTTATGTAGCAATAAAACCAAGGCCGCTGATTACTTAAATTTACCGAAAGATCAGGTTATCCTATTAATGGATAATCCAGACTTGCAGGAGCACACCTGATTGGTCTCAAACTTCAAACAATCAGATGTCCTCCTGCCCTGTTGGAATGAAAATCTGCTTTCACTTCAGTCCTTTGTGGATAAGATTGGACACCCCTGTTCTACAACAGTGTGGATAGAAAAGAACATTCTAGAATAATATGAATGTCTGGAGAACGTTCTAGAACATTGTATATGGAAAAGAACGGGGAAGAAGATTATAGAAGAGTGTTGGTGGGGAAAACCATTCTAGAAAATTGTGAATGGAAAAGAACTTTGTAGAACACTGTAAATGGGGAAGGATATTATAGAAGAGTGTTGGTGGGAAAAAACATAGTTTGACTTTGTGAATGGGCGAGAACGTTGTAGAAGACTGTGAAAGGGGAAGAATATGGTGGGAAAAACCGTTCTAACACCTTGTATATGAAAGAGAATATTGTGGAACTGGATTTGGACCACCACAGAGTCTCGATCTTAACCATTGAAAGTTTTTGGGATGAAGCCTTCACAGAGAGCTTTGACTGTCCCATTGTGATTCTCCAGGTGTCCTGTTTTTTGACCAGGCCATGTGTAATGATAAAGACTGCTGTGCTCTTAACAATAATGGTGTCAAATTGAAGCAAACTCTAGTGTAAGGGTTCTGTAACAACCAAGGGAGCTTTGAAGCCACTGTTGCTAAACACTAGAAGCCAAATATTTTTCTGTAAACTTTGTATTTGACTTATAGGTACTTCCAATACAAACATGTATTCAGGAACTGATACCTGGATGTTGTTGATAATGTTTGGGTGACTATTGATTATATTGCTTGTTTAGCAATGTTAGTTTCAAAGCCTCCTAGAACCACACATGCAGGACAAGAACTATTAAGGAACCTTGGCCTGCTTTTGATGATATTGTCTCAGAGAGCAAACTGTAGGTATGTATGTAGCAGATTAATAAAGTTCCTCTTTTTGTTCCATGGTCATTTCAGGACATTTGCCATTGTGCTTTCTCGCTCTTCCTCCCTCTCTCTCCTCCTCTCTCTCGCTCTCTCTCTCTCTCTCTTTTATCTGTTCTTAAATGACACCTCAGCAGCCTCCATATGCTGCCTGTGTCTCGTGTGGGACCATAACTCAGGCTGGAGAGAGCGCCTTTATAGGGGTCTTAAACGTGCCATTGCACGTACGGATATTACAAGTGTCAAAAAGCAGCCCTATGTAGATCCGATGACATTCATAATTATGATATCTGATTTGGGCTTGCGTGTGGAGCTCGCGCTGGGCCACTGTGAGAGGAGGGGAGCGATATTTTAATGCAGTGGAGACAGACTTCTCCCCGAAGGTACATCCAACACGACACCAGCTGCTGCCTGATTGGGATTTATCCTTCCTGTTTTCGATTAATATGGAGATGAATACAGGTGTTCTGTGTCGTAAAATTAGTTTAGCTCGTGCAAATTGCAATTAGGGGCTTGCTAGGGAAGAGAGGGGAGGGGAGCGTGTGCGTGGGGTTTTTCGCACGGAAAAGGGGGAAATGAAAGGGGAAGGAGAGGAGGAAAAATGGCAGGATTTGAGAAAAGGCGTAGGGGGAGGGACGGTGCGCCATCGTGCCCGTCTGGTCCCCGAGAGGGGCTTGGCATGGGCACCTGTTTGTTACGGTGAGGAGGCAGGCTGGCACGAGTGGTGCCACGCTAGTCAGGCACGGAGAAAAAGCACAACAAATACGCTTTGAAAAGCAGCCGCCTCATCAATGGAGAGGACTTCAAGGGCTTCAAGTATCAGGAAGTCATCCAAAAGGACCCTCTACTCTTCAGGGAGTGTGTGAGTGTGTGTGGAAGGGGGGAGATTGGGTAGGCATGTATGTGTGTGTGGGTTTGCTCTCATGAGTTTGTGTGAGTGCTGTTCTTCATGCATTTGTGCATGTATGCAGAACTGAGGCATTCTATGATCATAAGTTGAGTTCTTTGTGGGAAACAAATATCTTCTGAATGATGGAAAACAATTACATTTTGACATTGTGGGTACAGTAAGCTGGTCACTAACGTGGACTGATTTGCCCAGAGCTTGTTTTTTTAGCAAACACCAATATTCTAGACTTTGAATGGGGCAGAACATTCTAAAACGTTCTAGAACAGGGGTGTCCAGTCTGTGGCTGCAGGTTTTGAAATCCAACCTTGCAGGAGCACACCTGATCTTCAAACAATCAGATGTCCTCCTGCTCTGTTGGAATGAAAATCTGCTGGCACATCAGTCCTTTGTACATAAGATTGGACACCCTCATTCTACAATAGTGTGGATAGGAAAGAAAATTCTAGAATAATATGAATGTCTGGAGAACATTCTAGAACATTGTATATGGTAAAGAATGGGGTAGAAGGTTATAGAAGAGTGTTTGTGGGGAAAACCATTCTAGAACAATTGTGAATGGAAGAGAACATTTATAGAACACTGTAAATGGAGAAGATCATAGAAGAGTGTTTGTGGGGAAAACCATTCTAGAACAATTGTGAATTGAAGAGAACATTATAGAACACTGTAAATGGAGAAGATCATAGAAGAGTGTTTGTGGGGAAAACCATTCTAGAACAATTGTGAATGGAAGAGAACATTATAGAACACTGTAAATGGAGAAGAAGATCATAGAAGAGTGTTTGTGGGGAAAACCATTCTAGAACAATTGTGAATGGAAGAGAACATTATAGAACACTGTAAATGGAGAAGATCATAGAAGAGTGTTTGTGGGGAAAACCATTCTAGAACAATTGTGAATGGAAGAGAACATTATAGAACACTGTAAATGGAGAGGAAGATCATAGAAGAGTGTTTGTGGGGGAAACCATTCTAGAACAATTGTGAATGGAAGAGAACATTATAGAACACTGTAAATGGAGAAGAAGATCATAAAAGAGTGTTTGTGGGGGAAACCATTCTAGAACAATTGTGAATGGAAGAGAACATTTATAGAACACTGTAAATGGAGAAGATCATAGAAGAGTGTTTGTGGGGAAAACCATTCTAGAACAATTGTGAATTGAAGAGAACATTATAGAACACTGTAAATGGAGAAGATCATAGAAGAGTGTTTGTAGGGAAAACCATTCTAGAACAATTGTGAATGGAAGAGAACATTATAGAACACTGTAAATGGAGAAGAAGATCATAGAAGAGTGTTTGTGGGGAAAACCATTCTAGAACAATTGTGAATGGAAGAGAACATTATAGAACACTGTAAATGGAGAAGATCATAGAAGAGTGTTTGTGGGGAAAACCATTCTAGAACAATTGTGAATGGAAGAGAACATTATAGAACACTGTAAATGGAGAAGAAGATCATAGAAGAGTGTTTGTGGGGGAAACCATTCTAGAACAATTGTGAATGGAAGAGAACATTATAGAACACTGTAAATGGAGAAGAAGATCATAGAAGAGTGTTTGTGGGGGAAACCATTCTAGAACAATTGTGAATGGAAGAGAACATTATAGAACACTGTAAATGGAGAAGATCATTATAGAAGAGTGTTTGTGGGGAAAACCATTCTAGAACAACTGTGAATGGAAGAAAACATTATAGAACACTGTAAACGGGGAGGAATATAACAGAGGAGAGTTGGTGGGGGAAAAAACTTTCTAGAACTGAATGGAAGAGAATGTTAAGGAAGAGTGTTGGTGGAGGATGAGAACATTGTGGAACACTGTAAATGGGAAAGAACATTATTGAAGAGTATTGGTGGAAAAATTGTTCTAGAACATTGTGGCTGGAAAAGAGTGTTGTAAAGCACTGTGAACGGACAGAACGTTATAGAAGTGTGTTGTAAGGGAAAAACATTCTAGAACATTGGTAATAAGGAGATAACACTACGGAACAAAACAAATTCCAGAGCAGAGTGAGTGAACATTCTTGAGACCAGCAAACAAGCACAGCCCAAGAGGTCAGTGTTTTGTGTTTGTTGGGGAATGTTGGGTTGGTCATCCCAGGCTGAACTCTTCACAAGCTTCACAAGCGTCTACACTAGTTGGTTCCCTGTGGAATCTTTTTTTGGATAAATATATACTATGTATCTAGAACTCTACATCCAAGAAGCATGTACCGTACAAGCCTCTTCAAATTAGGACAGTATCTATGTTAAACTCTTTTTTCCTCTGAAAGAATTATAAAGACCTCACATATCATACTCTCAAAGACCGTCTTAAAAGGAGCCAGGCTTAAACTAAGCTCTTTAATTGAAAAGAGCATCATATTCATGGAAAAATCTGGGCCTAATACAGTCTTTAATACTTTTAGATCCTCATAGAGACCTGAAGTTCATGCACATTCCCTTCTTTTAGGCCAAGCTTCTCATGTACCACCCTTCCCTGTCTTGCTTTACCTTGCCTCATGTGCTGTCTCAGTAATTATGACTTTGCTCCGGCCCTGCCTATCATCTCGGAACATGTTTTTATCCCATTTGACTTTGGAGAGAGTGTGAGATTCCACCAGCCTTGGTAAATAAGGATTTGATTGATGTCAAAGGCTAGATGTTAACAATAGCTCTAAAATGTTAGACTATTTAGCTCACAATCGAAGAGGCGAAGCAAAAAGGTGAATTTGATTAATAGGTTTTAAAAGCACTTGAGGTTTTTCAGCATTCCAGCAGCAGTTCTCTTCAGATAAAACAGCAAGAGCAAGGTTAATAAGTTGCTTTTTCTTTTATGACTTTTTGTCCCCTCTTCCGAACAAAAGTGTTGTCCTCTTCAAGCAGTTAGCACAATAAAGAGACATGTTGCACATTCCCCCCACCCAGTAGCTGCCAGATCCTCTCGGTGCCACAGTTTCCCTGCAGAGATTTATGGGAGCTGTCTGTTTGAGCACTAAACTAATGTGATCTCCATTCATAGGAAGCACATCTACCTCCACTTACTCCTAGCCTGGGCAGCTCCTGCTATAGGCAGTAATGGAGACACTGTGGTATTAAGGCTAGACATTAATTCACTGTGTCAAGCTGTCCCTGTGGAATATTTATGATGCTAAATACATTTAATTAGCGGCCCTTGCCGGTGGAGGGAAAGTGCGTCGTCAGTGAAAGGGGTCCTTCTGTTAGCTTTTGCAGCCCGCCTAATTCGTTTAGCATGGCGTCAGAGGTACATGAATGGAAGGTTTGGGAAATTCACAGCCGTCAACGTTTTGGATAGAAGTATTAAATCATGCTGTGCCTTGGCTTCAAACGCTCTACAACATAACATAGTTTTTTCCTGGAAGAGATAGAAGAAGTGACGGAAGAGGGAAACAAGGCAGAGTATGATAGAGGCCTACATTTTCTTTCATAGGGCCTATAAATATGTGTGTGTGTACAAGTCATTCAGATGCCATCAGGACGTTTAAAAATAGTCCCGTGTACTACATACTATTATTATGAGCTACTTTCTTTTTCATTCACACTGAGAGTGTAACTCAACGTAGTGGTTTCATGGTATAAAGGCCATAAATGACTGTAGATGGCTACACTTTTTAATTTAATTCAAAAAAAGGTTCCTAAATGCTTCTTGGCTTGAAAATGGAAGCCCAATTTTCAACAGGTAGATGTTTGTAGAAGCAGCATGTCAATACACTGATTTCTTGAATATGACTGATTTCATTGCATATGTAGTTTTAAGAAAAACAAAATAATTATTGTGACAAAATGCTAAATTAATACTTTTTTAATACATTATTTTGAGATGTAAAGTCAATATTTTGAGATATCAAGGCAACTTAATACATAAATTAAAAATTCATTATTTTCATTCAGTCATTCTTTTGAATTACCATGTCAAACTACTGACAAAGTCATTATTTTGAGTTACAGAGTCAGTATTTTGAGAGAATGTTAATATTTTGAGTCGAAATGTGTAAAAGAATAGTCATTATTTTGATACATAACATGAATATTTTTGAGAAACTGTAATTATTTGGGAAAATACATAATTATTTGGAGATGCTAAGACAATAATATAGAAAATTAATCATCCTTTTAAGATAAAAACTCAAATGCTTATATTTTAAGATACTAAACAAACATTTCAAGTTTAATTGATTTCTCCATATTAGTAAATATTAAAAAAATAGATAACTTTTTAGATATTATGTGTTTACATTTTTTCTTCTCTAACTGGTGATATTAGGCTTCCAAACATTACATATACAAGAATAGTAAGATGAGTGGACTAATTGCTAATGGTAGCATCCATGAAAGAGTCTGCAGGTCAATGATTCTCAAACTGGTCCTCAATGCTATATTGGCAGATGGTGTTGGGAACTGGGATTGAGCAAAATCTGGACTGACTAAGGGGCACTGAGGGCTGCTTTAAGAACGTTGCTTCATGCAACATATAACATGGTTCTTTAATGACATCATTCCAAGGAATTCTCTATTTTTAAGAGTATAATAACTTAAATTGGGTGGATTACAGCACCAGCAGCTGTATTTTGTGACCCTGTAACTCAGTAGTAGCTCCTATTTGAAAATCTATCTGTGTGATCATAGTAACTAGAGAGATAGAGTAAGCATGTGCATGCAGGTATAATGTGCTTTCATCTAAATGCCAAGCACGCTGTGCAGTGAAATGGATGAAACATAATGATAGCAAAACTTGGGGAGTGCAGTGTTTCCATACAGTTTAAACTCCATTTCTTAGAATGAGAAATTGTTCCATTCCATGTTCTGTCACTGGAAAATTGTCACCCTGGTCATTTTTGTAGTTCAGATGAGTGCATTGAGTGCATTTGCTCCTATAAGAGCATGTTTATTTGATTCTATCTTGAACAATGCTTTAATCAACGGCTCCTGGCTACAGTGTTCGGATATTGTGTGAAATTCTTCTGTTCACTGAAGCCACAAGATAAATTGTCCTTTGTATAAAGGACCCACTGCCCAGTCCCTGCCCAAACGTCCATCACAGAGGTGTGAGTGAAGTGTGAATTTAAGGCATCCTCCCTCCTGGCAGAGCGGTACGTCATGTGTGTCTCTGATAAATAAAACACACAAAAAAAGCTAAAATAAAGACATCTTTCTATCTGCCGGACGCTGACACCTGACAGAGGTTTTGGGAGATGGCCAGTGGAGCGGCTATCTCTCCGCCGAGCATGCAGACCCACGCTGTTACAGCACTATGAATGATGCAAAATAGCCGATAACATCTGGGTCAGGCTGACTGACATTACACTGAAACCTAATGTAGCTAAAGGTGTGTGTCTGCTTTAGTGTGTGTGTGTGTGTGTGTGTGTGTGTGTGTGCGGGCAGCAGCGGCAGCAGCTGACTGACACACAGATTAAGCACTGTGACAGGCCACACAATAAAGCCGTCAGAAGCAGTGACACGGCGGACGGAGGGAGAGAGGGATGAATTGTCACTCTGTCACAGGCGATGCGTCTCCTCATCCCTGATGGCCTTCGCCACACCGTGGGAAAAAAGCAGCACCGACGCTTCCCTGCTCCAAACACAAACACGCAAACGCTCGGTGCGAGCACTCGTTGTTTTTGGGATGGGTTTTATCGCTGGGAGATTTTTTGAACACTTGTGAAATGAACTGACCCACTGCGTGGAACCTTTGACAGGCCTCTAAACTGGATGTCCATCAACATGTGGCGCTTTGACAGATGAAGACTATGCGGTCTGAACTGTCCGACTCCAGTCCGCTTAGTGTCCAGCACAGTTTGCTTCTTAAGCTATAGCTTTATCCCGCAGAAGCTCAGAGTTCTTACTTTTGTTTTGCTACTATTCAAATGAAATTCTGCCTTTCATTTTTATTCATTACGTAATTACGTAGGTTATTACATTTACATAAAATTTTCATTTTTTCTGTGTGTGCTGTTCTGACTGTTTTTAAAGAACTAGCAGTGTTCATGTCAAGGAATGACAAAAACATCCTGACACAACGATTAATCAAATAAATAAATAAAATGCTAGGTAGTAATGAAGAAAGCTGCTATTATGGTACAAAAATGGTTTTCTCTGCCTATCCTGGCAAATATCTGTCCAATTGCTGTGAACATCTGTAGATGACAGTGTTAATAGAAGAACATGAGCAGAGGTTTTATCTGAAATTGTAATACCTTTAACCCCACCTTAGATTATGTCCTCCACCATACACAATAGTCAGTTATCTGACGTTTATTCCTTTTCTTCTTTGGGAAATCTACGTTTGACTTCCATTTGGCTCTGAACTGCACAACAGCCGTATATAGAGAGAATTCTAGAGCGCTAAGCGAAATCCCAGCGATTTTTTTTTCTTGCATGACTAAAATTACATTAATTATATTTAAATCATAATTAAATATTTCCTCTCCTACTTACAAACAATGTAATGTGATGTGGACCAATATTTAAAATCTGCACTTTTTACCAGAATGTTTGTTCATCACCTGTTCAAACTAAATAACACATTTACTATCACTAAAATTCAAATTGACTCATGGATAGTGCCATCGAAGTGGTAAGAGAAACTTTAGGAAGTAGTTGGACTGTAAGCTTCAAGACGTGTACAGGTGTTGCTTGTGTAATTCTGTATTGGGTGGTGGGCCTGTTGGGTGGGGTGGTTTTTCATCTAAAGCACTGTTTTCTAATTGTTCCTGCTCTATTACTATTACTGGACTGCTGTAGACTATAGCAGACACACGCAGCCTTCTCATGTCTAATCTAATGTCACTCGACTTCACAGTGGTGCAGTTAATGAGTGAATAAATCAGCATTTGCTTGTCAGTAGCCGAGAGTTTGGGTAATGTCCAGTACTAAAATAATATAGCGTAAAATGTTAGGCTACTGAAAAAAAAAACACAGACAACACAACGTATTGGGCTTTATTTACTGTATTTGACTCCATCTTTGACTCACACATACTTTTGCTATAAATTCACTCTGACCCTGGCTGCCTCTGGCTGTTTGTGCTGTCAGCAACCGATGCTGCTCTTCCAGAACTAATGATAAACAGGCAAAACAAAAGAGTGAGAGTCTTAGTACTTAGTAATAACTGCTGGAGCACAAATAATCAAATAATTTGTTACGTATGCATCAATGAAAGTATAAATGTAATAAAGAAAGAAGTAATTGTAATTAGTTTTTCACAACACATGTGAAAAAGTACACACATTTTGTTATAGCTGGCAGTAAATGCAATTTTTTTATGTCAACTAGACTATAGTGTCTTAGTTTGCTCCAGACCTCCACCTTCAGTTTTCCGTTTTCATATGGGATGGAATTTGTTGCCAAAACCATGATCTACTCCAGTATGCTAGTATAAAGGACTAGTATCAGGAACTATAAGCATTGAGAAACATTGACCTGAGCCCAATAAACAAGTTATGATTGACCCTGTTAGAACCTCACATGAATAGTTGCGTCACATTGAGTTCAGACAAAAACTTGAGTTGTGAAAGAGTAAATAAGCCCATTTTATTTATAATCCACGTTTGAAACACATGTAAACCAAAGCACTCTTCAAAATTAACGTGACACAGACCTGCACGATTATCAGGCTGCCCAACAAAGTGGACAGAGCTCAGTCTCTGTTTTCTGTTTGTTTGAAATGTACAGATTACTGTATGTACAGAAACTCATCAGCAGACCCAGTTTAGGACTGATCAGATTGCAGAAAATATTTTGGAAACACTTTCTATGAAGACTGTATTCTCAAGTAGTTATAAATGTGCTTATAACTCCTTGTAGCTTGGTAACAATGCTTTCTAAGTATACATAATAATACTAACTAATAATATAATAATAACTCTAATAATGTATCATAAGGCTGTGATAATGTACCATTAATTTGTTGATAGTTTATGAACTTGTAACACAAGGTTACTATTCGCTATTCTTTTCAATTGATAATGAACTGTACATCACTATAGAGCACTTGTATTGCTTATTAACTGTAACTAATTTTACAAGCATTCAAAATGCCTCCACTGATGTGTTCTGGTCATGTTTCTCCACTGTAGGACAAACAAATGTCCAAAAATGTGTTTGCTATAGTCTTTTTAGAACATTCAAATTCAAAATGTAAATTTATTAGCTATAAATAAGTACATTATCATTATTATATAATGTCCTACAGCATAAGTGTTAGAAAACAACAATTAACAATTAGGAGTGATATTATATAGGTATAATTGTGCACAGGCCATTATCTATTTGAAATACATTATAATAAATAGTGACACTTGTGGTGCAACATGTTTATTAAGCATTATTAGAGTTTATAAATATGCTTACCAAAACATTTTTACTAAAATATATAAAGTTACAGGCCACTTTGTGATGACTTATAGAAAGTGTTACTACTAATGCCTCTAAGAAACTATGAGCATATATATAACACATTATAATGCACTCGCAAGGCATTATAAACATAGTTCTAAATATTTATTAAAACATAGGTTTCAATACTTTGCAGTCATTTAAATGAAGCATTTTAAATGGTCGATATGATGAATGGTGTTCATAACGCTTTATTCTGGCAGTGATACAGAAACCCATTTACGAATTCTCAGCCATGTTACAATTGCCATTGCCTAAACGAACGTTCTTTCTGTCTAATATATGTAAGTTTTACTTACTGCTGTAGTTACGGTTATTATAAGTGTAATATAATATCAGTTATAATCTATACACATCACTGGAGGTTTATAAATGTTGACATTTTGCTTAAATCTTGCAAAGAAATATGACCAAAACAGCTAAATTTCCATTCCAGATCATAAATTATTAAATGTGTATATTTATGAATAGGCAGGTCACAGTACACTATGCAAGCTGGGACAGTTGCTGTGGCACTGACAGTATAATATCTTATGAACACTGCTTATAATGCATCATGTTGGTAATTAATAGTGAATTCTAAATGTGGTTATAAAGTGTGGTGCCTTTCCAAATCCACTATGCAACAAGAAGACTACAGCAAAAATAAACTGCTGGCCGAGCCTAAAGATCCATCTCCTTCGCTCTTTTCCACTTTCCCCCTCTCCTTTTCTCTCTATCCATCTGTCCCTCTGCTTCCTGCACTGGAGCAGTTAGAATACAACAGCCTACCAAAAGATGGCAATGTTGCAGTGCTGAATTCCTAGGTCTTCTCTCTCTCTCTCTCTCTCTCTCTCTTTCTCTCACTCCCCCTTTCGCTAACTCTCTCTCTGCCTCCATCTCTCTCCCTCCCTCAGACTGACCCTCTGTGGTGGACCCTCCGTCCTCCGGCTCGTCTACTCATCCCTCCGGTCTTCTCTGTGTTCCTCCTCTAATCTGCCAAGTTATTCCAGCTTGGAGAACAGCGTCAGCGGCTCCTTCTCAGGAAAAAAAAAAAAAAGCTTTGAAAAGATTAGGAAGAGTCACTGCTCGTTGGAAATTTGCCAGTGAGGGGAAAAAGTGGGGTAAACACATGTCAGAGCCCGTCTGTGAATCAAGCATACATCACACATGAGTAAATGTGTATATTATAATAGAAATATGACAATATTACTGTTATTTTATCTTCTGTTATCATGATAAATCACATCACAGAGCATCTCGTATCTCGGGTAATTAAAGTATACTGACCAACTGTTTGTTTCATTGCAAAGAAATTATAACTAGCCTGAATAACTGACTCAATGAAGTGTTGAATAGTTGAATAGTTTTAAAATATAGCACTTCTAGTGCTTTTATCTTTTGTTCACATGTATAAAGCATCAGAAGAACTGAGTAGAGTTGTTTTGTTCAGCTGTAGCACCAAATTACATGTTGTTATCACAGAATAACTTTCAGTGTTCAATTTGACATTCAGCACATTCAACATCTTGACTTTCTTTGACTTTAAAACTTCTCTTCTCTCATTTCTTCTCTTCTCTTCTCTCATTTCTTCTCTTCTCTTCTCTCATTTCTTCTCTTCTCTTCTCTCATTTCTTCTCTTCTCTTCTTTTCTCATTTATAATTCCCCTTTTTCTTTCTTTTATAATTTCCTTTCTTCTCTTCTAACATTTCCTCTGTTCTCTCTTTTTTATTATTTCCTTCTCTTCTCTTCTCTTCTTTTCTCTTCTCTTCTCTTCTCTTCTCTTCTCTTCTCTTCTCTTCTCTCTTTTATAATTTCATTTCTTCTCTTCTCTTCTTCTTTTCTCATTTTCTCTCTTCTCTTCTCTCTTCATTTATCATTTCATTTCTTCTCTTCTCTTCATTTATCATTTTATTTCTTCTCTTCTCTCTTCTTTCATAATTTTACTTTCTTTTCTCCTCTTGTCCTCTTTTTAAATCTCTTCTCTTCTAACATTTCCTCTATTCTCTCTTTTTTATTATTTCCTTCTCTTCTCTTCACTTCTCTTCTCTTCACTTTTCTTCTCTCTTCTTTTATAATTTAATTTATTCTCTTTTCCTTGTTTTCTGTTCAGTTCTCTTCTCTCTTCTATTATCATTTCCTCTCTTCTCTTTTCTTCTACTTTTCTCATTTTCTCTCTTCTCTCTTCATTTATTCTTTCATTTCTTTTCTCCTCTTGTCCACTTTTTAAATCTCCTCTCTTCTCTTCTCTTCTCTTCTCATCTCTTATTTCTGATGTGTAATTACTGCTGGTAGGAAGTCATTGCCATGCATGTTTTTTTATATCTTTTTTTTTTTATTCAGCAGCCAAATGGACACCCAGCAGGCCGGCAATTCCGCAGCCATTACTACACTGAACTCCTCCAAAATATGTCCCTCTTAATGGGTTATGGAGCTGCATCCTGCAGGGAAAGGGTTAACAGAACAGAGTCTATCTGCCATAAATTGCCACTCTCAACTAAATTACATCCTTCTGTGCATCTCGCAGAGGTGATCGGGAGGAAAAAAGCCCCTAAAAGTGGGAAGATGTCACGATTTTATTAATTGTCACACGGAGTGCTCAGCTGAAGAACGTTAAAAACATTAGCGGCGAGTTTTAAGTCGGGGTGCCAGCGTCCTCTGAAAGGCTCGCATGTATGTGGGGGGCACAAACACTTTTGTGAGTTGCTTAATGTGTGTTCTACATGTGTGTTGTGACAGCTTGTTTGTGCGGTGTTAGAAAGGTTCAGTACAAGAATAGTTCCTATTTTGTCAGTTGTTTCTTCATGTCACATACTGCTCACTGCATGGCTTTAGTAGCTGTTGGAAGCAGGGAGTAGGAGTAATGTACTTTTTATTCAGTTATTAATTCAATTCTTTAGTAACCACAATGATTTATTCAGTAAATATTATGAACATCATTTGTACAGTCTGTAGGTGAGTAAAATATAAAAAAATACAGATCCTAGAGATAAAGTGATAAAAATCAAAATAGTCTTCCTCCCAGAAAGTACTGAATGCTTTATTTTCTGTGTAAAAATTCTAAAATACAAGAACAAGTAACCCCTTATATTAATGACCATACAGCCTATAGCAGTAACATAACCTGCTTGTTACAGCTTGGAGTTCCTTCAGAGTTTAAAGAGTTAAAAGCTCACTTGTGTCACACAGCCCTGGTGCTGAATTGTGATTGGTTGATGAAAGCAGTGACATAAATGTGTTGTATGTCTTCATCATTCTCTATGCATGTGTGTGTGTATGTTTCTGTATCTCCTGCTAATTGTATGGTGCCATTGTTCTCCTGTCTGATTTAGTCCAAGTCCAACTGAACTCCACTAATAAATAGACATGAATGACTTTGAAAATTAATTCAAAAGGTAGAAAAAAGGTAGAAAAAAGAAAATAAATAAATAAATTATGATACGTAGAAAATGTGTCTATTCTTTCCTGTGTAGCTTCTGTTCTTTTTCTGTCCTGAGAACCCCTGCAACTTGTTCCATTTGCAGATCTTTGTTGTCTATTTCTTTTTTCCCAGTGAGAGTGTCTTCATAGCTGCACATCTTTCAGTCCCATAGCATTAAGTTGTCATCTCCCTTTGGAAGAATGTGCCAATTCACACACAGACATAAGTTGAATTTTCTGTTGTTTTAATTGTTTTATTTGACACCCTTGAAGAGGAGGTCAAACTTTCTGCTCCTCTGCTTGCTGCTCTTGCACACAGCCTATATGTAATATCTTACTCAGACAAACAAGACAATGCACAGAATGTATGAATATACGTTAAACTCAAAACCGCATGCAGAATGTGGACTTTGGACTGTTTTATGCGTTGTTGAATGTTTAAAGTAAACCAGTCGTCCAGTCCAGAACAGAGCAGTATAGTCATAGATCTGTTTCTCTACAATGATGACACCTCAGTGTGCACAGAGGGACACCTGCGGATTAAAATTTTCTCCTAATGTCTATGAATGAAAGCTGTAAGCTCAGTGTATCTGAAGGGGGCAGTTTTGGCAGTCTACCAGGTGTGGTTGTTAGAGCTCTTGTTGTTTCACATATTTTCCTTTGACTTTTGTCATACATTATGCCTTATGTCTTACATCTAAACCCCTCAAACATATCTAACTGAAAAATGATGCACTCTTTACTGGCAGTACAATGAATGATGGACATTTATTCACTCTACATTTACAGTGCTGTGCAAAGGATTTAAGCACTTGGGGACAGACATATATATATTTTAAAGCTTTAAGCTTTTATTTGCTCTGCGAAACACTTAAAAAAAATTCAAATAGTATTAAAACAGTAAGCAGTGGTTTTATGTATGTCAGTGTTTATTTAACCCTTTCCAGGCTTCTCCTTGTGGAAATCTACAGTTCTCCCTGCTTTTGCTGCTCAGTACTTCATTAAGCTAAATCAAGATTGCTGCTGAAGTAACTGAATACATTCATACAATGTTTGGGGCGTCCAGGAGAAATCTGGAACTACACTTTGCTTCAAACTGGAGCTCAAGATATGATCTACTTCTCTCACAATAAGATATTGATGTTACTTTGTACTGTATGTATGATTATTTACATCTGTTCTAATGATGTCTGCAGTTTTTACTACTGAAAATACACTTATTGATCAGATAAAGACTATATATATATATATATATATATATATATATATAATTAACAAATGACAAGGTATTTACAGAGGAGTACTACAGGACAGGCCTGTTTCACTGGAACAGGTTGTCCTATTTGAGGCAGCAGTGATATTCATGGTGGTGGTGGTGGTGGTGGTGGTTGTGGGAAAGCTGGGCAAAAATAGCATGAGCGAGTCGGAGTCAGGTGGTCTCCAGCCTCAGGCAGACATTGTTTATTGCTTATTGCATTGCAGGGCCAGGCACACTCAAATAATACAATAGCATCCAGGGACAGTTCACTCTAAATATTGTTCTACCAGGAAAAAAGATGCTTGTATTTCAGAGTATTGACAATGCATTTTTCTTTTATCTCTGCTCTTGTACTGAATTCTTGTGCCTGTGAGACTATCCAGTATTTCTATTTTAGTACTATCTATAATTTCTGGATGCGTGTAATCTGTGTATATGTTTGTACACTGCTTAGTCTGAAAAATGAAACGCCATGCGGTTACGAGGCAGTTAGTTAGTTTTATTCAAGTAAAATGATTTTTTTGATTCAAATAAACATTTTAGTTTAGATCAACAGAAGCTAATTTTATCCAAATCTCACATAAAAAAATTCTCCAACAGTGTAGAGTGACCTTCTGCTGTTGCAGGTAATGGATACTAATGCCCATCTTTTGTTGTCTGATTTGGCTGAAAGAAGGAATGTATTATTTAAATTTCTGTTCTGCTCCTTGGACTGCGTAATATTAGTGATTTATATGGTCTGTGCCATAGAAATCCAGTTATTGGAAGTCCCTCACTATTTTTCTCTCTCTCTCTCTCTCTCTCTTTCTCTCTCTCTCTCTCTCTTTCTCTCTTTCTCTCTCTCTCTCTCTCTCTCTCTCTCTCTCTCTCTCTCTCTCTCTCTCTCTCTCTCTCTCTCTCTCTCTAAACCTAATCCCACAGTTCCTACTCTACCTCTCTCTTATGCCAGTCACATTTTCTAATTAGCTCTCCCCGTGGAAGAAGAAGATGGATTATATTTTAATATCTTGGGCCTAAAATTAGTTTATATTTTAGCAAGTTAGCACTTCGCAGAAGCTGATTTACTCTTGAAGCTGAAAAATCCGTGAGCTCGCAATTAATCATGCTCTGCTCTTAAAGGAGGAGGAAGAGAAACAAGAGAAATGAAGAAGAGAGATGAGGGAGGGGTGGGGTGGGGGAGAAAAAGCAGCCGCTCCGGAACTCAAAGTCAGGAGCCTTGATCACAATAGTGTAAACACACTATTCAGATCATTCAGAAATCAGCAGTCTGGCATTGTGCTGAGTGTGATCACCCACTCATCTCTCATTATTAATTACTGCCCACATTCCCAACAAAGCAAGCCTGTCTTTGACTAATTATCGACACAGTGTGGATAAAAAGTGTAGCTTGTGTGTGTGTGTGTGTGTGTGTGTGTGTGTGTGTGTGTGTGTGTGTGTGCGTGAGTATTTAGATTTTTGTGGGGACCACAATGTCCCCAGGGTGATGGAAAACAAGACTACTGTGAGGGAATATTTGGCTGGGCTCCATCATTTTTTTATTTCATTCACAAAAAAATTTAAATAGTAAGTAGAACAGTTCTGTAGCCATTGTGGCTATGGCGCTGAAATGGAGGTGTATTAGCTACTTCTTGGCTTGTTCTCTGCTCTGATGAAATGCAGATGGGAAATGGTCTAATATTCTTGTTAAATATTGGACTTATTTAAAAATCCCTCACTAATTGACCTGATTTTAACACATAGTTTGAATATACATGTAACACATATTGTTACTCACAGCACATTTTTATATGTCTTAATAACTCATTTGCATAAAGTTCAGAAATGCTCAGCTTCTATCATTCTTTCTGCCTTATGCTACTATGGCTACTATAGAAAAATGGTATGTACAACATTTAATGTACAGCATTGGAAGTGGAATAAGTGTAGTGCAGGACGTAATCTTACATTTGACTTAACTTGTAACTTGGAATTTCCAATCTGGAGAAGAAAAACACCTGTCCCTGGGAATTCCTACTGGAAATGTGGAAAAAGGTGTTCACAACTAGAAACTTAGTATATAAGCATATATAATCATTGTGCTCATCTCTACTTTGGAATTTACATTCATATTTGTTTGAGATCAGTAAATGTACAGAAGCAATGTTTGTACATTTGTTCCTGTAATCTATTTTTCTCTATTGATTAAATCACTTTGTTGCACTTACCACCAAACTTGTATGTACCAAGTATTATTTGTAAATATTTATATATTACATAAATACTTACTGTACCAAAAAAGAAAGTTCTGACCAAATATCTGCCAAATGTTTGGAGTTTGCTGCCTCAACTCTGGTTCGCGTGCGTCTTTCGGTACATGCTAGTGTTTTTTTCCCAGTCAGCCAGAAGTCAATGTGCTATTATCCGATTAGTGGCGTCCATGGAGTCCTACACACACCCATCCATCACTTCAGGGGGATGCTGGGATGCGCTGTAGCCACGATGGGCACAATGAAGCAAAGCACCGAGGAGCCACAGTCGCTACACACACACTGCTTTTCCTGAGAGGGATCGCTGAAAGGGGCTAAACACTATTAGCATGGTCATGGAAACCTCCACATGAGACTTTGCCAGCAACGCTACATCTGTTCTGATAAATCATAGACATGCATGCAGTGTTCTTCTTCCCTTCATATCTTGGAAATGTGGTTTAGGGAGAGAATGAAAGGACACATTCACAACACTTCAGCACCACAGTTGGAGTCTAATGCAAAAGTTTGAACACCCCCAGTTGAATAACATGAAAGGGGAATGTGTGTAGTTACATATTAACAATACATGCAACACAATTATAACTACAGGTGATGTATTTACTGTTATAGAAGGATTGTGTACAGTTGTACAGCTTATGTAAATACATATCAATATCAGTTTCAGTAGCTTCAGCTATCAAAATACACTTGGGTAGCTGTAGCAACACATATTTTGTTTGCTTAATTAACCCCGTCCAATAGAGTTTCAATGGTTATCTTTATGTAAGTGCTGTAAAATTGGTATTACTATCTTTAATATTGTATACTTTAATGTAGACAATTACACACACACACACACACACACACACACACACACACACACACACACACACACACACACACACACACATACATATATATATATCATTGCTGTCCATTAAAAACAAGTATCTCCAAAATTGCAACTTTACAGGAGAGACCAAAAACATACTTTACTTTTAATGTAAGTCTATAGAACCAGAATTGTTTCCAAGCTATTTTGGAGCACTTATATTGGTCTATTCATCATGAAATTTCCACACAATGTAAATGGCCATTGGCTTGTTCAAATGATGCAGAAACCTCAAAATCGACAAAAATGGACAGTGCCAATATCATAAAGGACTTAAGGAGCAGTTCTCACAAATGCAATGCATCTTATTACACCAGAGACAGTATTGATGTTATTACTATCTAGAAACGTAATTGCATGTACATTACTGAAGTTGATACTCATGTGTTTAAGTAAGCTGTTCTACTATAGACCATTTGTAACACTGAACATATCACCAGTAGTTACATTGTTGTTACATGTGTTAATACATAACTGCAGTTACTATAACAGTTATTACAGTTACTATAATGGGCGGCGGGGGGGGGGGGGGGGGGGGGGGGGGGGGCAGTTAATCCATATATTTATGTTGCACTACTGAAAAAGTCTGTTTACTAGTCCCCACTAAAACCAATAGACAGCTACTGCATAGTTATAGTATTAGGATCTCTATCATATCTGCAAATAAGATACAGACTTTTAGGGTATTCTAACTATCTGTAAATTAATTAATAGCTTCTGATCATATCTTGAGAAATAACAGGCCTCTTGGATCATTAGGGATCTACAATTACAACTACAGTTGCATCATTTAGCTCTTATGCTGCCTAAACCTGGAACCACCTGCCAGATAAGTCAGATGTCTTGTTTGATTCTCCTATGATATGTATTGAGGGTGGCACTAGCTTTGGTTGTACCTCACTTAGAGCTGGTAAAAGAAAGTTCTTTCTTGCTTATACTTAGTACTGGAAGAAAGTTAGCCATAGGTCAGTGGACTCAAGAGGAGCTGTCTCTCACTTTCTAACAGAGCCTGCCCAGCTGTAGGACTTCCCTGAGCTGACTGATAATGTTGAGACTATGGCTCCATTCGCTGTCCTCAACCGTACACCAGGGGATCAAGAGGATTTCTTTTTCTGCGTCCTCGCTGAGACTCTGTCTATCTCTCTCTCTCTCTCTCTCTCTCTCTTTCTGAGCAGCGGGGCCGGTCTCATATGTGTGTGTTGGCCCCTGGGTGAGGGTGGAGGTGTGTCGGGTCTCCGTGCCGCTCCAGCTTCATTAATCATCAGCGGCAGGCTTAGCAGCGACCCCCCCTCCACCTCCACCACCCTCCCACTTCCTCTCCCTCTCCTCCTCCTCCTTCTCCTCCTCCTCCTCCTCCTCAGCCCCCGGATTACCCCGCTCTGCCGCCGAAATGTCAGCCCAAATCTGAGTCTTGATGCAGATAATCATTTCAATAATATTTCTCCATTTGTGGCCCCTGTGCCGGGGGAATAGTGCTTTCCTCCTCTGTCAGGTAGCGCTCGGCGGCGGGGCTGCAGTTGGTGGGGGGAAATGCTTGACTCAGAGCCAGATGGCTTAGTCCCGCTCTCAGCATATGTTCAACAAGCAGGCTTGCGCCCACCGCGAGCACACTTTTTTTTTTATATTAATTTGAGCGGCATAGGGATGCATATATATTTACCTGAACCCCCTACCCAAACCACCCCCTCTCCTCCCCCCCAATGCCAACACTTCCTCTTCCCATAATCCCCCACCGCAGCCCGTAGGAGGGGCGCGCCAGTGGGAATCGATGCAGGCTGGAGTGGGCTTAAGTCGCTTTATAGGATGCTTATTACAAATGTCAAGTCATCCGGTGTGCGCACAAGAGTAGCGGAGTGGAGTCTGATTCAGAAATCAACACACCTGGTTTTATATGGATGATTATTAAACATGAACTAATGGCTCCCAGCAGGCTTCTGCATTCCAGATTTGAATATTAAAATTTGCTGGAGGTGGGGATTATTACTGAGTGAAGTAAAATTGGCATTTATGTGTCTGGGAGCGCATCGTATTGCTTTACATTCGGCACTGAATTAGACAAGACACCTTTTCATAATTGGGGTGGGAGATATGACATCACAATACATCAAGACATTTTTGTTATATGCGATATGCATGATGGTATTTAGTTTATCACAGGTTTATCACAGGTATTTACATTTACTATTAAACCAAGAATGCTTATACTAAATCCAATTAGGCCTATATAACTCAACTATATATATATATATTATGCTTGTTTTTATAGATTAGATTTAAGTTTTTAGTTTAGATTCAACTGGTCAAATTTATAATATATAAGGCCATTGTATAGTGTAACAGGCTACCAGACCAACAGTGTCACTGCAGCAGTGCTGAGAATGCTCCAGCATCACATACTCCCCGGAAGTAAGGCTTCCCCTTAGACTTACATTGATTTTTACAGATTCAAAGGTCAGAATATATCAGGATCAAATGTATTTTTCTTTAATAATATAATGCAGTTTTCTTTCAAAAAGCTTTCGCTTCGTTCAGTTTCTGTTGTGAACATAATGCTAATTCTTTCTATGGGAATCACTGTATGACATTAGTACCAATCGAACTGCAGTTTACGTTCCCATGTCTTTCACTTGATTTTGCAGTATATATTTAAAATTAGAGTCTTACATTGAATCTTATTGAATTAACCTTGTAGCATGATAGCTATTTGCCCAGCTGCTCAGCTGAGAGCTAGTTAAACAAACTATATTCTTGCTGAGCATGTTCATATGTATGCTTATGAATTGGGTACTGTTGCAGGAAAACACAGCACGCTTCAGCATTTTTGTATCATATTTTCTGCATTTGTTGGGAACATGTTAACATCATGCCTGTAAAAACTCCTGTACAGCACAGGCGGGGGTTATCAGTACAGCTGCCAAGTGGCTTCTCCTCACAGTGTATGTAGTGACATCATCAGCAGTCTTGTTTTCTCTCTCTCTCTCTCTCTCTCTCTCTCTCTCTCTCTCTCTCTCTCTCTCTCTCTGTATGTATATGTATATACACATATATCTTTGTTGCCTAGCTGTGTCCGACCGTGCTGGCTGCCCGCTTCCATTTCTTTCTTTTAAGTTGAACTTTTCCCTCCCTCGCCTCTGTTCCGCATGATCCAGGGGAGCTCTTCTCCCCATGACTTATGCGCTTCAGAGGAGGGGTGTGGGGTGGGAGACACGGTAAAATGTCAATAGAGATGGTGAGAGAGACAGGGAAGGCTTGGCTAATTAGCACCCATTTAGATTTTATGATAGCTGGGAGATGGGCTGCACTGACACAGAGCACTCTAGTTACATATTGTTGCAGCCTGAGGGAACCGTAGGAAAATGCAGATTTATTGGACCTATCATACCAGCATATTTCATTTGCCATTATGAGGTGCCGTGCCCGACGATGCCCGGTTATTTATTGCGGATGAAATTGGGAGAGCTGAGCGGAGCACTGAGGTTGAGGTGTCTGATCTTTCTGGGATTAACTGTTGTAGATGTGTTTAAAGAAAAGGTTCTTGTGCGCAAAGACGTTGTTCTCTGAATGTGTTTTCTGCTTTGCCAGTTGACTGTATTGCATGTGTTGAGATGAGGATAGTTCATCTATTGAGTTAACCCCTAAACACCCAGGCTTATTAGCAAGGTGTTAGTCTTTTGGCTTATCATTGTGTATCTACTATGTATTATTTGGTGGCTATTATTACACTAATATGAAAGCAATGTAGTAACTTAATGTAGCGCCCATGGTTTCAGGGGTTAATACAAGTTAAAACTTAAGTGTTTTCTTTTTTTATTTCGGCTAAATATTTTGACCCTAATTCCTTCTATAGGTACCCTCGTCATTTACCTGTACTTATTTTAAGGTCTCACAATACAGGTATGCTTTTTGTATATATTAGACAAATTGCACATATTAATATATTACACATATTTTTAAAAAAAGCAATTACATTTTAGGTTAGATCAGAAATAACTGGTCTTTAAAATAAAAAAAACACACTTCTGACCACTGATCACCCAACAAATGAAAATCAGCCGATTACAGATGTTTCACTGTAAGACCATTTAAATATCATGTATCACTTTTCATAAGCATCCAAATCAAATGTCACGCTGCTAGCAAACTTTATTGGTTTTCATGACACTGGAGCAGCAGGTGGAAATGGAAGAAGCAAGAAAGAGAGAGAGAGAGAGAAAGAAAGGAAAGAAGGAGAAGAGGTTGACCCTTTCTTGGTGGCATTTCAGAGTGCATGTGTGGCTGCTGGGAATGACGAGTGGTTAAAGCAGGAGAGCTTTGAGAGACGTGGAAATCGTTCACATTTCAAGACATGCTTGGGCCCACACATATGCAGCTGTGTCTGATTCGCTGCCAGTTCTAGATGGAACCAGAAAGAAATAACATCTCTTCATGCCTCCCGATCACTCTCCCTGATAAATGTTACATGTCTAAAGGAAAGCGATGTATGTGTCGTATGAATACAGCATAGAAATCAATAGAAATTGTTTTTATTGAATTTTATTTGTGAGCCTGTCACGATTGTTTCATAATCACTTGATAGCGGTTGTCTTCCACAGTTGTCAGCTTTCACAATCATATTAATGATCTCTTGCCAAGAGCTTCAGCCAAGAGGCCGTGTTTATTCATCATTTTATCAAACCTCTGCTTAAATGATCAAAATAGAAGTAGGACCTTCAATATGACTGACATAAGGTTAGAATATGCTGTCAGGGCAGCAGCATTACTTCTTCATCCTCACATGTTGGACTCAACAGTCCAATCAGTAGCTCACTATCACCTCTTGAGATACAAAGTGGTATTGTGGGCTGGGTTCTAGCTGGTTTGGCACATAGACGTCTTTGGCATGCCATTGTGATTTGTTGTGATTTCTTCACATTCTGTTGATAATTTTTGCCAATTTTGTAATTTTTGTGCAAAAAATCTTACATATTGCTCCTTTAAAGAATAAATGTAAATAGTTCTATACAGAAATAAAACAAGTTCTGTTATTGTAACCTTTTCTGGGAGTATATGGAACACCAGAATAGTTTTGTTATTAGTTTTATCAATTATTTGTATGTCTTTAGTCAAAGTTTAAGTGATGTGATCAAGACAAGCCTATTTATTCTTCCTTTATTTGTTGATATTGTCACTATCAAGAAATGCTTTTCCATTTTTTTCTTTTAGTATATTTACTATATTAATATTTTACAATATTTTTAAAATGTTCTATATTATTTGAGAACAACAGTTTCATATTGAATAGACAACTGATGCATTCTGAAATTGCTTGTATTTGAAATGTTGTACTTTAATACATAAAAAAATGTTTTTGCTTTCTCCTGGCAAGATACTAATTTAGTATCTATTTTTTTTTCTTTTGGACAGCAATAATATATTTTGCTAACCAAAAAATAGCTTAAATAGCTGAAAATATTGCCGCTCTTGTTTTGTTTGAGTCTTTTTCACTGCCCCCCACCTTTTCTCTTTCCATTTCTAACCAGCTGTGTGTTAGGTAATGTTTGTTTACTACATCCCTTAAACCTTTGGATGTTGGTATTTATCCTATTTACACATCAATATTACTTGTCCATAAGGACCATAGGAGTGGCATTTAGGTGCTTGTATGTGCTGGTATTAAAATGCACTCGGAGGAGTGTGTGGGGAGTGTGTTAGGGGAATAGCCGGAGCCCTGGACTCCTATTACCCAGAATAAAAGTGTCAGCCGCTTTAATTACGTTCATGCCTAACCTGCGCTGCTTTTACTGCCTGCTCTATTGCAGCGGCAGCACCAGGAAACTTCCCATCGTGCTGTGTAAAAGCGTGTGGCAGCCTGCGTGTGAATACAGCATGAGGCTTGACTGGTTTCTTCTTATGTGTTAGAGGTTTTTAGTTAAAATCAACACAAAATGAATAGAATGTGAAGAAACAACATATATATTATAACAGTAGATATTTGCTGATGTTAGCATGCTAACCAGCTAACACCGGCCTGTCCTGTCCTATAATAACACTTTGTACCTCAAGGGGCAATAGTGAGTCTTTGTAGCAGTGAGTCTGCCATGAGTCCAACATGAGAGGATGAAGTAGCATTGCTGCCCCGACAGTGTATTATAACCTTTTATCAATCACGTTGATGGTGCTGCTTCCGGTTAGGTCATTTAAGGACATGTAGCCAATAAATAGAAGAGTAAAGGCAAAGATTGATGAGGCTCTTGGCAAGCACCGGTGCCACTTAATCTTGGCAAGAACCCACATTTAGCAGCAAACTAAAGAAATTATGTTAATCAAATCTAGTGAACATTGGTGTTGCTTTCCACCACTGGGGATACTCTTGGTGAGTAAAGAGATGAAGGTTGATGCAGAACTCACAAAATGTTTTCTATACTGCTAAAAAGTAGAATAGGGACTGTGCATTTTCTGTAGATATGCAGCCCTCTAGTATTTGGAGTATGGTTTTTACAGGCTTATATGATTAAAGTAAATAGTTACTTTAATCATTTACATTCTTATTGGACTTGATTTTTTACCCCAGTCATCTTATCTGCAGTCCAGCTCATCTATCATCAACCTGTAGACTTATTTTGTGAAACAAAATGACCAAGAGTGTCTCCAGCAAAGGCAATGCTAGCTCTTTGTTTTACTTCTACTGTTGCTGCTAAACATGGATTCTTGCCAGATGACAGTGGTTATAATAGTCACTTGCCAAGAACTTTAGTCACTGTTGTGTTTACTATTCATGTCACTGACTATCTTTTCTTAATGATATTACCAGAAGCAGAACCCTCAACATGACTAAGGAAAGCTTTTGAAACCCTGTTGGCGCAGCAGTGCTACTTCCTCATCCTCACATGTTGGACTGATGGCAGGTTTATTGAGTGACAGGACAGACCAAAGCTAGCTGGTTAGCATGATAACTTCAGTAGAGATCTCTGCAACATGATGATATATAGACATCTTTGACATACTGGCTAAACATTTTTTTTTATTTTGGAGAGTCTTACATATTGCTTCTTTAAATAATTATGTTTGAGAAACACTTTTGTTAGTCAGAAGATTGATTTATAAGCAATTGTATAACTTAATGGCTCTTCATATAACCTTTGCGATATAAAGAGTTTTGAATATGAAGGTTCTTCTTACTTACACACTCTCATTAAAAAAAGCCTTTAAGAATTAGTCTGTTGAAATGTTTATAGGGAAAACGGATCGTTACACAAAGAACCCTTTTTGGTGTTTTATTATTAAGAGTGTATGCCTGACTAGTATCATTATAAAGAGTTCACTTATTCATTCTTCTAGGTTTCTACAGTAAATGCACTACAGTTAATTGCCCGAAGTCACTGTTATCACTGGTGATAACATATTCACTGGTTATCACTGGTGATCAAAGCTTGTTGAAATTTGTGTATCACCAGTGTTTTTGTAAGTTGAATAGTTGGATAGGAGGATATTTTATTATAAATTTATGATGTAAATTTAATAATGTTGCATTGCATTGCTGTCCAAAATAGTATTTTCATTCATTTGTATTTTCTAGTTTTCTGCAATTTGAGCTCAGCTGTCCTTCACACCATGTGAGAACTTTATGATGATTAACTCAACAGAAATATTTACAACTGTTTTTAATAAAATAACATTAATATTAACCTTTTGAAGACACTTTTCTTAGGACAGCAATGATGTTTGCTATTTGTTGACATCAAAACACATGGGAAAAACAATTATAGATCCAGAATAAAATAAGTGTATTTATTATGTGAGTAAATTAATCATGCCATTATGCAATTACTTTTTACTAGTAGAAACAACTATAGTGACTAAGCAGTACATTGACTAAGCAGTATATTGTCTAAGCAGCGTATTGCAAGAAATATAATATATGCTATGTGATGCACAGACTAATGTTTCTCTGTCATATACTTACATAGAGCAAGAAGATACAGCTTCTCCATCAGTTGGTGGACGATTCTGGATGCTGCACCTTCTCATCCATGATGCCTAATGTGATTATGAGTACCACCCCCACCCCGCCACCCCACAATCACACACTTGCCTTTATGCAGTCAGAACACTCTGTCACCGAAGGACCAGGACCAGAGGGATGTTCTGAGCAGGTCAGCGCTTCCCCCTCATGCTCTCACGGTCAGCCAGACCGTTTTAGCCACGGAGCGTCACGACCTCCGGAGTGATCCTGGCCCTGTTTATTCCTGGATATGGATCAGTGGTTGGAATATGTCTACATCCTCTCAGGCAATTTCACACGGCGGAGGAGCGTGTGGGCGGTGCGCCGGGAGTCATCCCTCACCCTGACCGTGCTCATCCACACACATACACATACGCATTCACTCATGCACTGGAGTGGCCTGAAGACAGACCTGTAGTACTGTTCAACACACAGAAAAGAGAGAGAGAGAGGGAGAGAGAGCAAGGAGGAGAGAAATAGGGAGAAAGCGAGAGAGAGTGGGGAAGTGAGAGAGAAAGAGAGAGGCAATACAAGAGAACAGAGAGAGATAGAAGAGATTCAGGAGGCAACAGAGATTGAAGGAGGGAAGGGAAAGAACAGAGTATGCGAAAAAAAGAAAAGATAAGAAAAAAGAAAAAGTGAATATAACTATAAATAACAAGTGATAGGGACGAGAGAAAGTGAGAATAGACAGAGAAGTAAAGAGAAAATAGAAAAAATAAGTAAAGAGAAAGTAAAAAGAGTAAAGAGAGGAATGAGAGGAATGGAGAGAGAGAAACTGAGAGAAATAGGTAAAGACAAGAAAATATGGAAGGAAAGAGACAGAAAGAAGTAAAAGGGAGATAAATGTACATGCAATAAGAAAAAGCTGACAGAGTTATAGACATTAGAAACAGAAATACAGAGAAAGAGAACGATGGATAGGGCAGAAGAGTGAGTATGAGAAAGAAAAAAATAATGAAAAAGAGAAAGAAAGAAGGGGATATAACAATAGAGAACAAGTGATAGAGAAAGAGTGGAACACAAAATAACAGAGAGAAAGAGAAAACAGAGTTAGTAAAAAATTGAAAAAGAAAGAAAAAGATAGAGTGGGGGACAAATGAAGAAGTAAAAAGAGAACAGAGAAAGAGAAAAAGATACATCGGGAAGAGAGAGATCGGGAAAGAGAGCTAGAGAGGAGAAGTGGCGCATTGGTCAGTCAGTAAATCTGTTTTCTTCCATAACAGTCTGCCCTATTCAGATCTGACCACTGTATGACCTCCACGTGAATGTCCTCTGTATCCAGAGCCCTATTCCTGCTGGTGCTGAAAGGGAGCAAACTGCTGCATTTTAATTCCTCAAATATTTTATTTTTTATCACCTCTGGAGCTCAGCGCTGACCAGACCGCACAGTACAGCAGCTCCAGGTCCAAGGGAACAGACACTTTTGAAGCCCCCCCCATGAAGGGACCCCAATCCCTGCTAAAAATAAAGGATTCTCCCACAGAGTGAAGCAAATGCACTCAGGTGAATTATCCATGCGGTAATGAATTTGTTTTAATGGTTTCGATCATGACAACCACGTTTGCCATAAACACTATTTATGACAGGCATTACGGCTTTTCTCCGCGCGTACCGCCGATATTCCTGTGACCGGCCGTCTTCTGTAGATAAATGAAACATGGTTTCGGCCCCCTAATTAGAAAAAGCCGTCTGCTGATGCTGCTGCCCTAACAGTCTGAAACCGCAATCAAACTTCACTTACTGATCTCACTCTTCAAACCCAAACCGTTCCAGCTGGAAAAATGCAGCCCTCCCACTTCATGCCCAATTGATCAAATTACTCTGTGTTAATTCTCTCTCTCCCTCGTTCTTCCTTCCTCTCTCTCTTTTCCCTCATTTGGTGTGGCAGTCAGACTTTGCGGTGCAGTTAATTAACACTCATGGTTTTAATTAAAGTTATAGACCGCGGAAACCTCACGCCACTTTGTCTTTCCAGACAAACTCCCGCTCCATTCACGTTCTCCATTCATACTTCCTTAACAAGCCTCTGTTTTTTTTCTCTCTCCCCAGAATCAGAGCCTGGCTGCGTTCTAGAAAGCGTTCGTGCGCAAGGGTTAGCCAATTACAGGGTGTTAATTTGGGTTCTAGAATGACCTTCTCCAGGTGTTCCTGGCTGTGACCCGCTCATAAGGACCCAGCATGTCCTGGGCCTCGGCCGCCGCTGTTGGCTCACCCTTTTTCATTTGAAGGAACTTTATGAGGAGTGATATGAAAGGGAACGGGTCGTGGAGACGCTGTGGAGGGCCGTCTGGTGCTCTTCAGAGGGGGAGCGCCGCTCTGTTTGCTTTGATTCTGTTCAGGCCACTGCTGCGGCGCAAGGGTCGCAGATTGCACACCATCACCTCTTTGTTAGTAATCACTCCCTAGATCTTACACACACACACACACACACACACACACTTTTTCCTGTCTTAACACACCCGTTCCGAGTGGCAAGGCCGTTCGATTCCAACTGTAGGACATGAGTTCAACGTCCAGTCCACATGAAGCTGAAGGTGTCATGAACTGGCCTTTAATAAAACAAAAAAACAAGGCCTTGCTGGCCAAACACCTGTTTTGAAGTTTATTATTCAGTTTCACACTTCTCAGTGATGTCCTTCATTAAAGTTCTCCAAAGCAAAGTTTTCTCTTCTTCCTTGTTGTTAAATGAGAGCGTCCTCTCTGCATCCTCTCCATTCAAATGCAGTGAAATACTTCCTTTTAATCTAATCAATTTGACTCCCCAGGGTAGCTTAATCTAGGTTTTCTTCTAATTATATAAAGAATTATTATCAATATCTTGGCCACAATATAAACTAATTTGCTAAAGTTTTAGGCACTTGCACTTAGACGCATAGAAAAAGCCAGTTTTCTAGACAGGAAGCTTTAATTTGCTGAACAAAACACTTTATTTCTTAAATATTAAACAGTATTTATAGGGTAAGGAGTGCTTTTACATACATTGGTGTGTTTATTTAACCCTTTCCAAGCTTTTCCTTGTGGAAACAACCCAGTACTATTTACAGTTCTCATCTAATACCTGCTCAGTACTTCATTAAGCTAAATCAAGATTGCTGCTGAATGAACTTAATTGCATTCATACAATGTCTGGGGCGTCCAGGAGAAATTTTGTTCCTTAAACTGGCGCACAATGTATGATCTACTTTGTATGTGCTTCCTATGCCTGGATCAGACATCACAATATTTTTGTCTTTCACAATGTTCACTATGTCAGATTTGTCAATCATACTGCCATTAATTCTGCTGTGTTTGGAGACAGTAATGGACAGTATGGACTGTCTATCCTTCAAAGAGAACTTGAGGTAAAGACTGTGTTGTTGACAGAAGATGTTTAAATTGCTTTTGTGGTGAGCTCTTTGTTTGTAGCTGCTGTAATCAATAATTAGCAGTTCAGTTTATTTTGGTAATGTGTTTGTAGGGCTGCTTTGTAGCGGTTTTAAATGAGTTGTTATTATAATAGAAGTGACCTGTGACACACTGTTCCACCTGAGAGCTGCAACAGCAGCATTGGTCAACATCAAGGAACTTGTCATAGGATCTGTCAATGTAGGCGACCAGAGGCCACAACGATGTTCTTTGATTGTTATCACGTAATCAGTCTGTTCCCAGTGCTCATATTCAGGCCTGATGCTGGAATGTTGTTGGCTTTGGCAAATTTATGCTAAAATTTGTGTTGTATGATGTGTTGCATTATAAATATATTATAACAAACGTTTGCTGTATTCCACCATATAAGCCACCCAGCTAATGTTATGTCAGCATTTTGTGATCTTGGATCGAGCAGTAGCTCAGAAGACGAGATGGAACATGTATGGCTGTGTGATCTTGATTCTCGCCACATATACATTTATGTTCAGTATATGTACACTAAGTGTTGTGTTGGTTGCTGCTACTGCTGCACAGATTGTGATGGCCATCTTCTTGTCTTTCATCAGTGGTCACAGGATGCTGCCCACAGGACACTGTTGACTGGATAGCTTTGGTTGGTGGACTATTCTCAGTCCAGCAGTGATGCTGAGGTGTTTATAACTTTGGTGTCTGATCCACTCGTACCAGCAGAACACACTCTAACCACCATGTCAGTGTCACTACTCTGTGACTTGCTCTGTGGTGGTCCTGTGAAGGTCCTGACCATTGAAGAACAGGATGACATAATGTACAGTATGTAGAGAAACAGATGGTTAGAACTACAAAGTGCTCCTATATGGTAAGTAGAGCTGATAAAATAAACAATTAATGTAAATACAATGTTATGGCTGATCGCTGTAAAGGGCTGATCTCCTCGTCTGCAAATATCAACAGCAATTAGTTACATAATTAATTAGAGAGTTACATAACACATTCTTTTAGTCACTGGCTGTAATATATAAACTACTTAAATTACTTAGAGTAAGCGCTGGCCAGGATCAAGTACACTAGATGCTTTTCTTTATTTTTCATGTGTAGGAGAGATGTGTAGGTGTATATACATTGTCATTGTCTCCAAAATATCAGCTTTACAGGAGAGGCCAAAAACAGCCTTCACTTTCTGTGTAAGTTAATGTAAAGAGATTTATTCTGTATTTCAAACAGTTGTGGAACATTTCTATTGGTCCATTCCTCATAAAATGATTAATGTAAAGGACAGCTGCACAAATGATGTACAAAAATAAGAATAGAAAAAAATGGAGATATAAAAATGACATAGAAAATGAGATACATTGACAATATATAAAACAAAAGAAAAAAAGTGTTGGTGGCTTTGTGCCCTGCTCTCACCTCTACAGCTTTACGAAGTATGAACAAGCCTCTTGAAGTCATCAAGGCCGCCATACTGTTACATTCATTTCCCTCCTCTTGACTTCATATGGTTATTAATATTAAATATTAATTGCTGGTCCTGCTGCAGCACACTGTACACACGGTGACAGCCAGGGTGTGAAGTCAGGCTAGAGTGGACTCAAATGAGGTCTGTAGGAGTTAATTTAACACTAGGGTTTTTACTGTCTATTTACAAGGTTGCCATGGTAATTTCTGACCGTGTGGGCACTGCGGTGAGGGAATATTAGAACTTCTACTTTCTAAAGTCCACAATGGCTTTTCATGAACGCTGTTACCAGTTTTGTATGTGCTATGCTGAACGAAGCCCACATTGTTTAAAGTTGAATATGTCACTGGTTATTACACCCCGTTATCAGAAACAGATTAGTCTGAACCAATATTTTAATGTTTTAACCACAGCATAGTGTCGGTAATTACACTGTAAACAAAGAACAATATTTTAGCTTAAAAAGCCAGGGACTATGCCGCCCTAGTTTAAATTTCTAATAGTAAGTTAACACAACAAGAATTCGTGTTTTATGCCAAGAAACTTAATATTTCAAGTACATTTCCTAAAGGAAACGCAGGATAAGTGCGCAGTTTAAACAGTGCGAGGAACGATGGATGAATAAACATCAAGTAGAGGAGTGCGGGTTAGTGTGTTTGGGGACCTGCCCTGAATGAGTACATGCAGTTTGCTGGATGTAGGTTCAACGAAACCATAATGTTTGGCTGCTCTTAAAAAAGAATAGGACTCTATGGGAGAAAAAACGGATGGAGAGGGATGGAAAAAAAACACAAACAGACAAGTGCAGGTCAACCCAACACTGCAGAAGTTCAGTAGATTGATGTTCATTTCTGTATCCTATTCATTCTCTACTAGAAAAAAAAATGGGGAAAAAATCTGTTGTTAACTGAAATCCGTGTATTCAATCAAAAAGCTGTGTACAAGCATGAGTCACACAATCAGACCAGAGAATCTGGAGTTAGAACAGTGTTGATATTTTAAACATAATAACAACATAATAACAACATGATAAGTCAAAATACTAAAGAGACCCAGAAACATTTTCTAAACTCCACTTTTATTTATTTATTTGATTTTGCTAATGTAACTTTTATAGTGAATGATGACTATTGGAATGAGCATTTATAAAAAATTAGGTAAGGATATGTCAGCTGTCATGACAAGCTTATGTAGGTGTCATGTTGCCTGACAAACAGTACCCTGTACAGTAGCCAAATCAAATTAATTCACCATATTTATTCCACAGAAATCTGGTAAAATGATTATTAAAAAAAAGAAATCATATGAGATGTGTGAAATGTAAACTTAATACATTTGAGAGTTTGGAGGCCACACATAAATAATAAGCCAGTGGGCTTATAACATAAATAAATATTAGGCCTTATTCACTGATATTTTCTAACTTTTCTCTTAAAAATGTTCTTGAGAAGGGTTCTAAGAAAAGTCAACATCAGATTTATGGAATGTACTTAAACCACAGAATTGGTTAAATCTTACTGCTTTCGAATGTGCATATATTTAATTCTTACCTAAGAATATATTCCAAATAAGAAAACATTGATTAGAATCTGCCTGAAAACTGTTGGAAAATTCTTCAGTAACTCTTGCTATGAATCCTGTATTTATAATGCTTTATAAATATAAATGTATACATTGTTATGCCAGGCACAATGTTGTATAATTACTCACAGCTAATTCTAATTACATGCATAACACTTTATAAAACAAAGGTGTTATAAATCTATAATGCCAGGTTTGTTGTCAACATATGCCAACATATTCACACTGTGCTGTTAATATCAGTTCACCAATCTCACTTCAATTAGAGCCTGTAAAGACCATTTATAAAGCTTTATAAGCTTTGATTTACTAAAATGAAATTTCTTAACAACAACAAAGAAAACTTCAGTTAAAGCCTTCGTGTCTAGAATGTTCTAATAGGCAAAAATCACATGAAATCTTTCTTTATGAAGTATTATGCATGTCATTATGACTACTTATTATACAAGAGTATGACAGGCATCATAAGGTGTTATGTATGCTATATGTATATATTTATTCAGGAAGTCTTATCATATCTTCTTAGGTTTTGTCTGCTGCAACATATAGACATCATAACAAAATACTATTATTTGCAGTTTTTGATTTATTTTGTTCATTTGAGCTCAATTTTGACCATATTATATTATTTCTTCAAGGTGAATAAAGTAGATTCTAAGAAGATATTCCTTATGTAACACTTCCTAAGAACCCTGTATTCATAAAGCTTTATAAATACATTCAGAATGTGTTATATGGCATATATAATACCTTATAATGCCAGGCATAATAAACAACTAATTCCAGTTACATGAATCACACTTTATAAAACAAGAGTATACAACTTTTTGATGCCAGATCAATGAGATCCATTGTTATTATCTGCTGTAATATATATCACAGCAAAATACTATTTATTTGCAGTTGTTGATTTTGCTCTATTAAGCTCAGTGTTGACTAACTTGACCACATTGTTAAAAACATTATGACACTGAATGTCCGGGGCCCAGTCCACAACTTCTACAGCATTATATTGTCATCATTTCAGGCATTTTATTATATTCTCTTGATACCGTCTGTGAATTATGCAAACACATGCAAGGCTTTTATCCTTTAGCCAGGACGAAACAGGCCTATCTCCACCGTGCACAGCTCTGGCAGTAAGGGACAATATTGTGTGCTTCTTTATTGGCACTTTTCTTGAACACTCAGCAGTAGTTATGTGTATTTTTAACTTCACTGAAATAGGAGTTTCTAAAGGACATTGGTAGCGAACGTTAACTAGACTTATGTGGGCAGCGAGGAGAGAGTCAGTCCTGACCAGGGATTTCTACAAACTGGATCACTGAGCTGTTCGTCTGAAACACACACACACACACACACACACACGTACATGCAAGCACTCTCCACGGCAACCCAAACCAAGACAGGAAACACACACCTTCTGTCACCGCCTCCAGCCTCGCTGCCCCCGGCAACCTGCTGCCGGGCAACGCAGTGCCAGTTGCCGTCTTTTAATTGGCCATCTGGGGAAACCTGGATCCAGAGGCGGGACGTTGGTGAGGAAATGAACTCCGCCATAATCCAGCCCTCCCTCAGGACGGCCGCCAGCTGCAGGCGGAATCAGAGAGGACTGTGGGATGCTGGAGGAGCCGCGGTGGGAACGGCCGGCGCTGTAGGCCGCTGATTGAACATGCCCTCAGTGCCTGGTGTTATACCCAGAGCGTCTGTGCCACTCTGACCCCCAAAACTGTCTGCAAATCACACGAGGGGGATTTGTTGTTGGAAACCTGGCAACCCAGATGTCACAGTCAGGTGGATAGGTTTGGTCAGGGTGGATCAGACATGGCTCTTAGGTGGCCTTCGCTTTGAATGAACCAGCACGGAAACTGACAAGACAACGATTACAATGTGTGTGTGTGTGTGTGTATGTGTGTTTATACCAGGTTTATGCCATGCTGTGGGAACCAAAACCTGGTTATATACTCATATGCCTGTACGACAGTAAAGGACAGCTATCTTATTTAGGAATATAGCTGATGGTATGACTTTAAATTAGCTTTGCTAATTAAAACGTTAAACAGTCTATTTGGAAAATAGACCAGGACAGCTCATGCACACGATATGACCTGTAATACCAGAGAGACGTGATGACCTCACTGCAGTTATAGCCTGTAAAGAATCCAAACCATAGTGCTCTTTAATGTACCAAGTGAAATTCAATTTCTTTAACATTTAAAAGACTTACTTCACCAAAAACTGGTAACAGTCCAGTACAAAAGTTCTATGACTTATAGTGCGTTATATCATTAATGCCTACAATAATTATAAGAACAAATTATTTCATTATTAGAATTACAGCTATTATTACAGCTATTCCGAGTATGTTATGTATGTCATATAATGTCTTATAAATACATTATACTGCATTATGAGTACAGGATTCATAGGAAGTGATACCCAAAAGGGTGTTGATTCTGTAGCTTTGTAGGAAAACGACTAACCTGACATTGCAAAACACTTTGTAAGATCAGAATCACCCTTTAATTTCAGGGCAGGGAGTGAGAAAGCACCCCACATAGTGAGCAGTTAAATCACATTGTTTTGAGATAAATGTTTCCCAAAGTCTAAAACTCTTTGTGTATACTATAAACTGTCACTACTGAAACACACTAGCTATATATATATATATATATATATATATATATATATATATATATATATATATATATATATATATATATATATAATGTAAATTAGTAACTAACTATACTAACTATATAATAACTAACTACGTAATTATATAGTTAGTATGTCTATTATAAGACATGCAGAATTAACAGGACTAATAATGGCTTTATAGAATCGCTCATCAAGGGGCTGAAGATCTGTTTCTTAAATCTTCATGAAAAAAAGCCCACTCGTATGTATAGAGACAGTGAAAACAGATCTTTACCACAAAAGCCTTTACAGCGTGTTCTGTTAATGTGAGCTGATTATGTGGATGTTAATATGCATATAGTCACATTACCGCAGATCAAAGCAAACATGGGAGCACTTGTCTGGTGCTGTAAAACTGAGCTTCAGCAGAAGAGACTGTGGACGGCAGGTAGATTTCATAAAGCTTCTTCATCAGAGAGGTTTTTATAGAGGCTTTGAAGGCTATCTGCTCCCACTGAGCAGTCAGCCTTTCCACTGAGACCACCGTTAAGCAGCCCTTTGAAGGCACAGAGGAATGGATTACGGCAGTAATAGGGAGTAATTGAACGTTTATATGATCTGAGATGCAGAAGTACACTTTGCGAGCTACAGCAGAGTCGTGCGCACTTATCACACTCAAACTTCATCATAGTCTAATTTCATCTTAGTTATTTAATCTTACAGCGCACCCCATACTTTAACTTAATCTAATACTGCTTCAACTAAAGTCTAATCTCTCTCTCCCTCTCTCTCTCTCTCTCTGTTTTTCTCTCTCATACTTTTTCTTTTTTCTGTATTAGTCTCTCTGTCACTTTCATATTCTGTTTTTCTCAATGTTTTCTTTTGTTCTTAATGTTTCCTTAAGTCTATTTTCTCTTTCTCTTTATTTCTTTTCATTCTCACCTTGTCTCTGTCACTTTCTGTCTCAGTCTGTCTCTGTCTCATTTTTTTCTTTCTTTCTTTCTTTCTTTCTTTCTTTCTTTCTTTCTTTCTTTCTTTCTTTCTTTCTTTCTTTCTTTCTTTCTCTTTATTTCAGTCTTTTCTCTTTCTCTTTACTTCCCTTCATTCTCTCTCTGTGTCTCTCTCTCTCACTTCAAAGTTGTATCTTTCTCTTTTATGTTTCTCTCTTATTGTTTCTCTTAGCTCTTCTTTCTTTCTTTCTTTCTTTCTTTCTTTATGTCTTTGCTCTTCATCTTTTTCTCTCTTTCTTGTTGTCTTTCTTGATCTTTTTCTTTCTCTGTCAGCGCTTTTATTTCCTCCATTGAAACATTGGCATTAGTATTAAATGGAACTAGAGGTGGAGGGCGGTCCCGCTGTGATGTCATACACTTCCTCCCGTCATAAACGAGCGGTCACACATTTCGGCGGCGTGTCAATAAATTCTGGCCGCCTCTCAGCCGTACGTCTCCATTTCCTCTCCCTTGCACTTTAGATAGACAGCGAATAATTGCCATGCAAGGAGTTTTGCGTTTCCCTTTCTAATTTTAAGGGTCAACAGCATTTTAATACCATTTTAAACACACAAGCCAATGTTTTTTTATGGCACATGTACAAGTGGCTTTGATAGCCAAACCAGCCAAGCATGGTTAAAGAGAGAGGCTCAGGCAGCTGCCGCCGACCGCCACTTAATTTAGTCTCCTGACCCAGGCTCACCTGGTCCCGCATGGAATTCATAATGCAATTCAAGTGTGAAGAAAAATGATATACAGTGTATTTACCCTAAATATTTATGCAGGGCCTGACTAACAGACACGCTCGCTTCTAATAAAAGGGACAACATTGCCTTGTAACGTGGGCAGCAGGAGGCTTGAGGCCGTGCTGCCCAGGGGCCATTCTTTTCCAGCAGCATTATCATTTTTACATTTTCATTGTGAGCGTTGGAGTACACCGAGCTTTTAAAGCTGTTTTCCTTTTTTTTCTTTTCATGTTTTCCTTTTCATCCTTTGTGGGCTGATTCCAGTATTTGCACTCATTTTCAGGTTCATAAACCAGAGTTGCACACTTTGCCCCAGATATTAACGACATCCAAATGATTTTTTAAGTGATGCCTCAGAAGAAACACTTTGTGAATGAGATGTGTGAGCATGAAGAGCTTTAAGGTTTATTTAATGCAGAAGTAATGTTTAAAGTATAATGTTTGTATATATATATATATATATATATATATATATATATATATATATATATATATATATATATATATATATATATAATGTGTGTGTGTGTGTCCCTTCACCATTAATAGATAAAAAATAACATTTAAAACCAAAACCTTCTTCAAACGCTGTCTCAAGCAGCAATTCCTCACTAAAAACTAAAAGTGCTAACTTTACAAGAGAAAGCAAGAACTTTGTTTACTTTCAATATACTTTCGTTATGAGCAATTTTTGAGTATTTCTATCGGTCCAAGACTCATGCAGCTAAACTCAAATGACAGTATTCACAACAACATATATATATACCCCTTTTACACTGTTATTTAATGACCAGGACCACCACAGAGCAGATTTTCTTTGGGTGGTGGATCGCACTGCAGTGACATTGACATGGTGGTGGTGTGTTAGTGTGTGTTGTGCTGGTATGAGTGGCTCAGACACTCAGCAGTGCTCTGTGGTGGTCCTTTGGGGGTCCTAATCATTGAAGAACAGGGTGGCACACCAAGTATGTAAGACAGTCTGTAATATATATATATATATATATATATATATATGCTTTCTATAACCACCACTGTAACAAATTTCAGTAGAGCAGAGCATTTTACATCAAATCACAGTGAATTCCTTTCTTTGACTTGTGCAGAAATGCACCACACAAAGAATTTTAAGAATGTAGATTTTGGTGATGTAGTATTTGTCAAAGACTTCTTCTGAAATTTACTAAAATCATTTTCATTAGATTTTTTTCTTTGCATTGGATTTCTTCTTTCTTTTTTCTTATTTTTGCCTGCAAGTGTAAAAACACAGTGTTCTCTTTTACTAGAATGCACAATCACATTTAACAGTTTCCAGTCTCACACGTTAAAGCTAATTTGATTTGACAGCCGCTGGAGGGAACGAGGAATCTGATGCATCTGTAATTCCCTATCACGAAGCGATCAAACCCTAAAGACTAGCGTGTGTCACCCGTCACCTGAGGGAAGACATGCAAAAAAGGCTAAGAATGACAAACCACAGAGTTCTGATTCAATTACACTGTCGTAGCTTGAATAAAAGAAGCGTTTAATTCAGGAGTGAATGGAATTTCCAGAATCAGCTTTGAAATTTTGAAGCAGTTTGGAATTTTAGACCAATTATGCTCTGAAGACTCCAGAGCTGTACACTTGGGCCTAGATTAATTCAGTCTGTTAGGACACACACACTGTAGTGCAGAGGTGTGGGTCGGATCTACAGCTTCCTGCAATAGCTTATTAGAGAGAGAGAGAGAGAGAGAGAGAGAGAGGGAGAGAGAGAGAGGGAGAGAGAGAAAGAGAGTGATAACAGGGTATCTGCTCTGGTCATTAGGTCTCCTCTTATTGAATTCCAGCAGCCAAACAGACCAAATGAAGCTAAATAAAGCTGTACATGAGCTGTAGAGGGTGTCTAATACTCCTCATTAATATTCTCCCAACCCCCTTTTAGTGCACCTCCCAGGAGCTGACACTCTCTCTCTCTCATGCTCATTTTCTCTCTCATTCCCAGACCCCCCCCCTCCACCATCACCCACCCACCTCCCTCTCTCTATCTCTTTCTCATTTGGTTCTTCTTCCTCTCCCTCTTTCACTTTCTACTTTGCACTTTCCTTCATTCTTCTTCTTGACCACCTTCTCTCTGTGCCTATCTTCCCTTTTCTGCCCCAACTACCTTCCTAGCTCTCTCTCTCTCTCTCTCTCTCTCTCTCTCTCTCTCTCTCTCTGTCTCTCTCTGTGCCCTAATGGTGTGTGTGTGTGTGTGTGTGTGTGTGTGTGTGGTGGCTCTGACACCAGACACATCTGGTGGCAGCGAGTGTCTTCCTCACTGTGCTGCTTGCTAATGAGATCCTCCCCATTTAATTAATACCATAAGAATTTTAATTCTGACTGAATCAATTTAATGTGATGTGATTTTGTCAGCTCTATTCCCCTAGTAAGAAAAAAGAGGGAGAGAGAGAGAGAGAGAGAGAGAGTGCAGAGCTGGTGCTTATTACATACATCATTTCACGGGGGCCTGCATTCCCTGCTGACTTAAACAAATTCTAATTAAGACTAATTAAAGCATCATTTATGAAAACGCTTGTGATAGTTATGCAAACATTCTGGGTGGGTATGCTTTGCATGATAATTAGCCCTTGGTTTAAATTAAGACCTGTTCCTTAGAAATTACGCCTGCTACACACCCACAACCCCACAAAGGAGACTTCATCCAGCCCCTGCAATTAAACACGGCCAGGGCCTGCATATGGCCAGTCATTCAGATGGTCTTTTCAAAGGAAAAAGGGGGATTATAACTCGTTTTTCTTGGCCCGTGCTGTTTGTAAGGTAGTATAAAGAAGGCCGGATCAAACATGTGAAATGGATGTGTTCTATGTTTAAAGACTGTTCTTTACACACAGGCCCAGATGCAGCACCACACCTGTGGTCTCCAGATCAGAAGACCATGTGTTATAAAGACGAGTTAACTCACCTCAGACAAGTGAGGTCCACGCCATCTGACTGTCACCAATGGATTTCAGCTTTTCTAATAATGAGGCTGACATGAAAATGGTCAAACTGTGTAAGAGACATTATTATTATTATTATTATTATTATTATTTGTGTTTGTAAAGGAAAAAAAATAAAAACCAAATGTCATATATTTTACACACAGACCATATATATATATATATATATATATATATATATATATATATATATATATATATATATATATATATATATATATATATATATGAAAAAAACATAACTGTGGGTAATTTGTCTGGGTAACTTACACACAATGTAAAGCGTATCTTAGCAATAAGTGTATCGCCAACAGAACACCATCATTAGAACACATAGAAATAAGCTTAAATACAAGAATCTAATTTCTAATTTTAAAAAGCTAGTTTTAAGAACAAAGTTTATATATATATATATATATATATATATATATATATATATATATATATATATATATATATATATATATATATATATATAAATTTGTATTTTTTTATTTATTATTATTATATTATATATTTATTCCTACATTGGAGTTTTGTATAGAAACAAATGCTTACTTCCCAGATATTAGTTACTGAGGTGCCTCAGGTTTTTCACAGTACTATATATACATTGTCATATTTGTTCTTATCAGCAAACAGTTTTCAGCAGCCTTTGCTCTTACAGAAAGTTTTCTTTCTGTCATTTTTTTCATTCTCTTTATCAGCCAGCTCCAGTATCCCCCTTACCCCCCTTCGTCTGTCCACCTCTACTGAAATAACACACTCCTCCAATGAGCATTGTTCAGAGGAGCTGCTACGAGTGAGCCTAAAACAAAGCTACATGGCTCAGAGACAGACAAAATATGGGTATTACAATAACAAGGCCTGATTCAGCACTTCTGCCCCGCTCCCGCACACAGAAATAGACTGTGTCACGCTTAATTTGCTGGATTGTGTGCTATTTGATATTCCACAACGCTTCTTCCTCCTCTCTCATTAATCAATTTGCAGAGGACTGTAAGAAGCATTTCTGTAATGTCTGGTATCTGTGCTATTCAGAAGGAATGCAGAGTAAAGTATCCCTACTCACAGAACACATCCAATCTGGATGAGAACACAGCAACGCAGTTATTGCCAAATGTAAATGAACTGAAAGTTAACATTTGTTCAAGTTTTATATTGTATGAATGTTTTAATGAACTTTAATGAACGAAAATAAACAAAACTTTTCTTTACAATGTAAATGATCAGTGTAACTGACTGTAAAACTTCTGCTTTTACGCTAAGTTGACTGTGATAATCAGCTGAGGAATATATCAATCAACTCCTGTGAGACATTTGCTGGTAATAATAGTGACTTAACTGTGAATCCCCACTGCTGGGGTGGCGAGGCACGTGCCGTTTGTTTATGTGTTTGTACAACCCTCATTACCTCTGTGGTGTGTTTGTTTAGGTGTCACCACCCCAACACACTCCCCCTTGCTCTTCGATTTTTGGTCCGGCTTCAGCTATATTGCTTTTCCTCTGTGCGCAGCAGCTGGGTCAATATGTAAAAGAGGGGAAAAACAAAGTATTCCCAAATCTGTGGCAGCAGGCAGGAGAGAGAACGGAAAAGAGATGGAAAAGACCACACTGAGAGAGAAAGAGAGAGAGAGAGAGAGAGAGAGAGAGAGGGAGGAAAAGTGACAAAGATGTGGCAGTGGGGTTAAGTGTGAAAAGAAAAAAGAAAGAAAAAGTATTCACAAATATAAGAAAGGAGAGAGGGTGGGCAAGAGAGGAAGCGAGAATGGAAAAGAGAAAAGGCTATGAGGAGGGAAAGAGAGAGAGAGAAAAGAGAGAGGGAAGAAAAGAAAATGAGGCAAAGATATGGCAGTGGGGTTAAGGGTAAAAAAGAATAGAGAAAGAGAGATCTGATGAAAGAGAGGGCAAGAGAGAGAGGGAGAGAGAGAGAGAAAAGAGGAAAAGAGACAAAGATATGGCAGTGGGGTTAAGGGTAAAAAAGAAGAGAGAGAGAGAGAGAGATCCAATGAGAGAAAGGGGACGAGAGAGAGGGAGAGAGAGAGAAAAGAAGAAAAGAGACAAAGATATGGCAGTAGGGTTAAGGGTGAAAAAGAAGAGAGAGAGAGAGAGAGAGAGAGGTCCGATGAGAGAAAGGGGAAGAGAGAGAGGGAGAGACAGAGAAAAGAAGAAAAGAGACAAAGATATGGCAGTGGGGTTAAGGGTGAAAAAGAATAGAGGGCGCTAAAGAGGGACAGCACACGAAAGAGTGTGAGAGGAGAAAAGAGAAAAAGCTATGAAATGTGAGAGTAAAGGAAGAAAAAAGGGGAGAGATGAGGAGAGGGAAACAGAGAGAGAGATAGGGGAAAAGAGAAAAGGCCATGAACAATAGGGCTAAGGGTGAAAATAATAAAGAGAGAGAGAGAGAGAGCATAAGAGAGAGAGAGAGAGAGGATGGAGAGTCAGAGGTTACAGCGGTGGAGAAAGCCTCACACACCCTGGTTAACGTGTCGGAGCCTCGGCCTAGAACACGCAGATGGCACGCCGCTCCCAGATTTCATTTAAGCTAATCTAATCCCCTGCCTGCTCCCTGCAGAAAGGCGGGGAATTAGCGGCCATATGTCAGCCAGATTTGTCAGATTATTCATTACAATTAATTGCTGGTCTCACTTAAGGCCTTTAAGGCTGTGAATTGCTCCGAATTCTATTGCAAACACAAAAATTATGAGTAAAAGACTTTAGCCCTGTCAGTCAAATTTCAGCGTGACCTTTAGCGGAGCACGGCTCTTTGTGAGCAAGCGTGTGGGCGAGGCGCTCTAATTGGTGTTTCGTTCCCCTTTTCTCCCTTTTCTCCCTCTGTCTCTCTGTTTTTTTATTTCTTCACCCCTCACCACCATCAGCACCTTTCTCGACTCAGGCCTCAGGTACTCTGTCCATCTTCCTGTCCATCCTGACAAAGCGGCCCTGCAGCCCTCACTATGACAGTGCGTTGTCTAATTCTTTATTTATTATTTATATAGAAAGTTTGGCCTGTTTGTTGTTTGTGGAGGCGAAGTGCAGCCCTAGCTTGTGTCACGTCCCAGTTTTTAAATGACATATTTCTCTTTGCCATTTATAGGTATGAGCAGAGACGTGCTGCGGAGGTAGAAACCGAGTGTGTTTTAGGTTTTTTAGTGAATGTGCAGTAATATATAGAAGGTAAAAGTAAGGTAAAAGATTGTTAGTTGCACTATTGATGGTGTGCAACTAAAAAAGCTGTTTTTTCAAGAAGCAGCAAATAAAACAAGAATGAACTGTTTGCACAGTGCTTACTTTCTTTCATTTATTATTATTATCAAAGTTAGTATTAACTTCTTACCATGGGTGATTAGGAAAGGATTTTAAATTTAAACATCTAAGATTTTGAAAAATTGAGCCTGTAAAAGATTCTGTATGTGGGCCAACAATTCAGTTCTGCATCCTCATAACTACACAACTTATATATTACAGTACTGAATATACTGAAAAGATAAAGATAACACTGAAAGATAAATATAATTAGCCTCTGAGAAATAAAGTTTCCTAATTGGTTCTTGACATATTTTCTGGAAAAAAGCTTTAACTGATATTAAACCTATCTGTAATGTTGCAGGTCTTCAAATTCTAAACAACCATCCATTCAAGCTTAAGTTGGTTCTTCTTTAAGGTAGAAATGGGCCATGTTTGGTGATGCTGTAATATATGGAGGGAAAATATTGGTGCTGTCCAAACATTCATCTTCATGTTTGTTCATTTTTCTATATAATTTGAACACGACAGCTGCTTCTTATATCCTGTAAAGGTTTTATAATAAATGGACCAATAGAAATGCTTTAAAATCAGTTGGAATTAAACCTCTTTACATTAACTTGCACTGAAAGTAAAAAAAAATGTTGTTGCCCACTCTTATAAAATTACTATTGTGGGGATATCTGTTTTTCTTTGGGCAGTGACTTTATGGAGGCCAAACGTCGGCTTCGATTTTTGTGGTGCATTGAGAAAATATTTTTTAAAAAGAAGCTGGTGGAAATAAAACTACTCAATAATACTACAGATAGTATTTCTTTTTTAATGTAGGTGATTAGGAGAGGCTGTATAGTCAGCCAATTCATACTCCAACAATAGGGGGCAAAATATCACAAGAAAACACACAGTCCCTCCTCCTCCCTCTTTAATTCTGACTAGTATAGAAGAAACGTTGAAGGTTCAGCAGCAAACTTCATCCCTTCACTTGCCAAGAGCATCTCCAGTGGTGGAAGCCAGCACCAACTTTTACTCATTTGGCTGACATTTTTAATCACTTTGTTAGTTTGCTACTAACTGTGGCTCCTTGTCTGGTGTGGACAGCAGCAGTTTTAGCCAAGAGTTTAGCCATTGTTGTGTTTACTGATCCTTTTACTGACCATCAGTCCTTAAATGATCTGACCTGGAGCAGAACCTTCAACATGACTGACAAAATGTTAGCATGATTGTTGGGGCAGTGGGGCAGTCCTCTCATCCTTATCCTCTCATGTTGGACTGAGTCTATGCTACTTACTATCCCAGTCCAAAGTTGTATTATGAGACAAATTGAGCCAGGGCTAGCTGAATAGCATGCCAGCTTTAGGACGTATGTCTGAACCACAGTACACAAACTTTTAACGTACTGTCAAAACTGTTATTTCTTCTGTTCAGACCAATAAAACTTGCTTCTTTAAGAAAACTCAAGAAATGTGTGTCTTCAGAGTTTGTGTGCCAACACTTTGGTTCCTACCCTCCTAACTACACAACTACACAGCAAAAAATTAGGTAGTAGGTAAAGTAGTTACCTTGAAATGTTCAGGTTATTGGGTTTGTACTATCAAGTAAACAAATATTTTTTGTTAATTTGTGGTAGTTGTTTTAAGATCAATGAACTTGAGTAAATTTAAATTTTTAATCATTTTTTACAGTTTACATATTATGTGCATAGCAGTACCATTGGAAAGTATTGTTGGGCTCTTAGAAGTAAAATTTCCTAATTTGTTCTTGGCTTGGACATGATGAAAAACATTTTTTATTAGGTTCTACTAAGGTTCTTCAAACTCTAAAAAAGGCTCTTCACATTAAAATGTCTAGGGAACCATCCTTTAAGGAACCAAGGTTGGTTCATCTGTGAGGTAGAAATGGACTGTGGGATTTTGGAGATCATCTGCAGTAATATATGGAGGGGGATGTAAGGTAAGCGTGGTGACTTGAGGTGTAGGAGAAGATTTTAAGTAGCATGATGAATGGTGTGTGAGGAAAAACAAATGTTTTCAAGAAAAAAAAGGAACAAACACAAAAAGATCTTATTTGCATAATGCTTACTGATTCACACTGGCTGTCATTCATTATTAGCAATGTTAGCATTTTGGTATGAAGTACACCTTTAATGATGAATGTCTGCGCCGTGCACATCGGCGTATATGCTAATACAGGCACTGCGGATTATACTGCATGAAAAGCTGCTACGGATTCCACGCGCTTTCCTTGTACTGCACAAGCTTTGCTCTCTCTCTCTCTCTCTCTCTCTCTCTTTCTTTCTCTCTCTCCGTCTCATCCCACTGAGGAAAAGCAAAAGATGTTTGGGAAGTTCAATAAAGCGTGTAAGTCTTGATCAAACGCACAATATCCGCCTGATTATGTGTTTCAAATGTTCATAATTTAGCTCAGTGCTCTTCAAAGTCAGAGTGTTATTTTCTCAAACATTATGATTGACACAAATCCATGTAGCTCTCTCGTAGTTAATGAGATATTTTGGTTAATTATGGAGTCGAAGGCTCTGGAGAAGTGATTCCATGCTGTTCTGATTGGTCTACTTAATTATGCTGAGATAGAGATAGATAGAGAGAGAGAGAGAGAGAGAGAGAAACAGAGAAGGAGAGAGAGCAGTAGTTATGAAGAACAGTGGAGAGCGAGAGTGTGTGCGCGAACTGCTTGGGTTGTGGAGGAGCTCTAAACACCTTTGGCTGGGTTAATGAACAGGTGAGGCTAGCTCACCGTCTCTCCTCTGCTGATGTCACAGTGCTCGCTCGTTTTCATGTTGCTAACAGTCCACGACACCACTGTTGTTATTGTTCCTCTTCTCAGATGAAAGGCTGAACCGCAAACCTTCAGTGCAGCAGTTAAACCAGACTTGTTATTCTCATGTACTACAGAAAACAGAGAGGATTTTGGAGAATTAGGCTTTTAAATATGGGCCCACATTTCAGTTCCTCGGCCATGTAACTACATTGCTTACATATTAGATTTGTCATACTTACTGAATACTAACTCTGTATATGGGTTCCAAATTTTTTTTTAGCTTGTATGTATTATGTTTTTTACAGGAAATATATATACATTTTAGGTTCATTATAGTTGCTGAATAATACATCTAATGATATGGATTCCTAATTGTTTTTAAAGCTTGAATGTATTTTCCAGGACAAAAGAAAATAATAATAATAATAATAATAATAATAATAAGGAACATTAACACTGTGTGATGTTTCTTTACACTTTATAAAGGTTCTACACGCAAAAGTGGCTCTATTGAAAAGTTATTTAGGATTACTTCAGGTGGCATCACTCCAAAAAAATTTTATTGAATAATATGGTTTTAAGTGAGGGCCACTGCTTAAAAAGTTAAGGCACAGTAACGTAGTTCTAAGTAACATAAGTTCTGTTTGTCTCTTTCATAGAACTTTTCCTACCAAAACTATTTTTCATGAAATGCCGGAACACATTCAATAAACCATTTACAGTGAAATGTAATGCTATTTTAAAAAAAGGTGTCATAGAATGTAGCTGTAATTACTATTAGGTGAGTTCACTGATGTACTGTAAACCTCAAACACTTTTGTTCCTGCTTCAAATATAAATCCAACAGTAGCAAAAGAGGCACAGTAAAACAGGCTGATTCCAAAATCATGAACTGTTAAGTAACAGACTCATTAATATCTATGACCCCAATGTTTACATATTACATCAACAGCAACTAATATGGTGGACTATGTGAAGAAATCTACTCTACTGTACCAGGCTATACAGTATATGTCAGTACTTTTTATTCCATTCCCAAGAAGCTGAAGCTCTATGAGCATGCGTGATGTTCATCCTTAAACAAAACTGAAATGGTCTTCCTATTTGTCAACTTCCTAATCAAACCGATTGTTCTGATGCCAGAATAAAGCTGGGGCATCAAGCTGGCGTCCAGCAAGCCAACATCAGCTCCCATGTTTTTTTTTACCAAGACCCTGTAGTTTGCTAATATTTCAGTCCAAACAGTTTCACTCAGTGTTTAATACTAAAGGTAGAGCAGCTGCTCCACCTTTACTAGCATCGCAACCCAACAGTAACCTGTAAGTAGCAGCCATGCTGTGTGATTTATCACTGTTTGCTGGTTGAAGCAGATCATCTTAAACTAAAAAGCTTCATAATGAGTAACTTTAACTAACTTTACTTTGTGTTAAGATCAAAAGTAAGTGGCTATAGGTAGTGTTAGCTACTATCACGCTCCAAGTAACTATTATAACCAAAAATAACTAAATAGTATGAGAACTGAGCTTATTTACACTGTGATTCCTGTCGGTGTCTGTTTAGACATGTTGCTTTTGTGTTATCATCTCAGCGTCTCGCTGTAAACCAACCAATCAAAGCATAGCTCGTCAAATAAGTCATGTGCTCAGTTAAAAAGGGGAAAACAGCTAATTTTATTCTAAATTGGGTGTAAATGTGTGTGTAAAATCGCATCTGTGCATTTTTTCAGCTCACATACCTTATATGTAGACAGCTAAGAACAATATCTGAATAAATATATTCTATATCACCTTTAAAAAACATAAGTAACAATTTTTTCCATCATTGAAATATGCCTGGGCGATATCTAAAAAATGATTTGATATTTGATATGGTCCATATGCTTTTATATGGTTAAGCTCAAATATACATATAGTACATTGTACATAATGTAAACCCTTTAGTATCTACACTCACTGTCTATTTTATCAGCTCCATTGACCACATAGGAGCATGTGGTAGCTGTACAATTACAGACTGTAGTCCATCTGTTTCTCTTTATACTTTGTTAGCACGCTTTCAGTCTCTTCTTCAATGACCCCCACGGGAGAGCAGGTATAATGTGGGTGGTGGATCATTCTCAGCACTACAATGACACTGATGTGGTGGTGGTGTGTGAGTGTGTGTTGTGTTGGTGCAAGGGGATCAGACACAGCAGCGCTGATGGAGTTTTTTGTATCCTCTCACTGTTCACTCTTTTAGACACTCCTACTTTGTTGGTCCAGCTTATAGAGTGTGTCTAAAATGGTCCACTCGTTCCCTGTTCACTACACAGACTGCTCTATGTACAACACTATATAGGGGAACAGTGAGCGCGACAGTAAAGTGAATGTGGAAAGTGGTGAACTATATAGGGAATCTAAATGTCTAAATGTCCACTGAGAATCTTTTTGTAAAGCACTAATAAGCACTAATCTACTAAGATACTGGTATAAACTGTAATTTCACTTTATCTTCTAGGAACACTGGATAGGTATTGCACTTATACTGTATGTAGTTTTGAATTTATTCTCTTCTCTGTAGGTATTCCAGTCTTGCTAGGTACTGCTCTGTGTATGATCTTATATTTTGTTGTCCTCTTTCTAGGTATCAGCACTGGCACTTGCTTATAGCAGTGTCTGAGCTTGAGTAGTTTGGATTTAACCTGTTTGTACTAGATAGAGACTCTGTACTCTGACCAAACACTAAGCACTTTTGTCGCTCTGGATAAGTCGTAAATGTAAATGTAATTCGGACAACACCCTGATTAGAAAACTAAATAGTAACTAGGGTGTGATTTCAGACACACCCAGAGATGTAGTCAGAGATGATATTGCATCTGTTGCTGCATAGTTTGTGTTGGTCATCCTCTAGTACTTCATCAGTGGTCACAAGACATCAGCAGCATGACGGTGCAGGCTGGATACCTTTGGTTGGTGGACTGTTCTCAGTCCAGCAGTGACAGTGAGGTGTTTAGAACTCGAGTAGCTGCTGTGTCTGATCTACTCACATTAGCACAACACACACTAACACACCACCACCGGCACAACAGTGTCATGGCAGGTCTGAGACACAGTAGAAACATGCCCAAATAGCCTAAAGACTTAATAATGATTTATTAATGTGTTGTAATACTTCATAACAGCAAATGAGGAGTACTCTGTTACATATTATTAAATATTAGTTAGCAAGATGTTCAGTTCAGACTATTCAAGACTACTCAATTTGTCTTTCATCACCTTTCACGCATCATCATAGAGTTACTTGTTGGTTGTTGCTAATGTACAGAGTCATTGCCCTGTTAGCCAGGCCTACATGGAAGTGGGCCATGTAATCATGAAGAACCACCGCCTTTACTAATGAACCCTTAAAGAAACCACTCATTTTAAAGGTGTAGGCTATTTCAGTTAAAACTAACTTAAAAGCAATTAATATGATTTGATCTGTCCTGGGTAATCTCTGCTGTTAGTTCAGCGTCTTCAAGCTCAGATGAAATCTTTGTTTTTACCAGATGCCCTTAATGTGTCTCATACATTGCATGCAAACTGCTATGCTCCACTTTCAGCTCTTGATGTCAGCACCAGAGTTACCTTTAAGGTCCTGAGTAATATAGCTGCGGTGGGGGAGGGGGTGTGGCCTTTTGGGTCTCTCTGAGCTTCCTTGTTCTCTATCTGTGTGACAGCAGAAGGATGGAGTGAGTGTGAATGCTGGAGGATCAGCTTCTCTCTCTCTCTCTCTCTCTCTCTCTCTCTCTCTCTTTCTCTCTTTCTCTGCACAGTGTAGCCTCGCTGCTCCAGCTCCTCATTATGCTACAGTATAGCTTCCACTAAAGGTCATCCTCTCAAAACATAATCACACACAATCAAACGCACAAACTGCATACATCACGCCGACAGTAAACAGCCTCCAGCTCTATTTTCCACTGACAGAGGAAGGCTCGCAGCCTATTTATAATTTCAGCCTCTTGCATCAATTAAAAACCAGCTAGCACATCCGCAGCCCTCTCGGACCGTGGTCGCACCGGCAGACGGATAGTGAAGGGGTGCTTCATTAAAGTATGCTGATCATACGCAGAGGTTGCAGCGTGGCTAAAGAGCCGCGACACCTTTATGGAACTTGGTTCTGTACCATATCTGGCCTATATCAATAGAAAGGGTTACTCTGGATGGCTGATGAATCGTTAGGCTAGAACTTTGGATGCCGCTGCTAAGTGCTTCTCGCCAGAGCTGAAAAAGCGATCTCCTCTCTGTGGCAGACAGGAGCTTGATGCTCTGACTCTTTTGTTGAAATGACAGGAGCCTGTCAGAGAGGGAAAGTGTCAAAGTAAAGAAGGGAAGCATTTCCCCTCTCCGGCATATTACCATAATGAGGAAAACACACTTAGTGGGCCATGACCCCATGTCATCTGATTAGAGCTATGATTAATGATATCCTTTTACCAAAACTCTCTCTCTCACCCCTTCACCACCCCCTCTCTCTCTTAAAAATCTCAGAATTAATGCTATCATATGAATGAAATGTACTGTTACTACATTTTTATTAGATATATTTGGAAATAATATTTTTCTGGTGCAGTTTCTTCATCTTTATGTCTAATCAGACCAGTGATTATACTACAGTATGTACATAATGACTACAAAATGTTAAATGCTAATTCAGGGTAGCAGTGCTGCGTTAATTATTGATGTTATTGCCATGAAATATGTCCGACTCTATATTCATTATTCCTAATTTAATGCCAGATTCCACATAAAGTGCAGTAAATGCCTGCATACATGCCTTCATTATCGAGTTGCGTTCAGTGTAACTGAGCTTGGGAAAGAATAGATGGTTTTGATATATTTGCTATGTTGAAATGACACCCAGCCTTTAAATCTATAATAGAAAATGTATAATTGAATTTACAATTGTATAATTTGCAGTTGTCTATTGTGCAACATCTGCTTTGTTGGCTTGTATTGGCCTGGTCTGAATATAATGTAAATGCTAAGCTTTTTAGAAGTCAAGCACAATATTCCAATTTCTTTTTGCTGTACCTTAAAATGAATTTGAATGTCTAGGTATTGTATGTTTCGGGTAGAACAGAGTCTAATCTGTGTTAAAATGTAACAGAAATTTGCATGTTAAACAAAATAAAGCAGAATCTGGGAAAAGCAATGTCATTTGTGAATACTCATAGCAATCAGACTCTTTTCTAGAATCACCAGCAAGATTGTTTTCGTACCATACATAAGTATCAACGTCCTGTAAAATGGCACTATTTTAAATAATATTGTAGTGTTCACCACTATTACCAAGACACTTCACTGCACGAGTCATTGGCCACAAGTTTGCATTGCAGACTTTAAGTAATCTAGGATTTTAGGGTTGTAAAAGGCTGAAATACAAAGAGAGTTTTAATGTAATACTTCATCCTAGACCTAGTCTTGCCTCCTTAGCAGTCAGCGATTGGCTGAAGCAGTGCTTTCTATTCTAAGACAACTCAGTAATACATTCTAGACAAATTATTGTGCTTAACATTATGAACACACTACAGTATAACCAACCCACAGTGAGAGGTAGCCAGACTAAAGTACAGCCGCCACACCACAGGGTTAGTCTTAACACAGTGTAACCACTAAACCTCTGAACAAGTTCATATCCTCACATATAATTTCATAAACTCATTATTTGGAACTTCCTTATTTGCAAATGTTTTCAAATGTGCTGGTATTTGCTATCATGTTCTGTCACCAGCTTTTTTATGAATAACTTTTATTTTGATGCATATATTTGTATGTATATAAGTCGGAAAGCTTATTTACATAGTATTGTATTGAATTATTGGTGTATTTATTAGCAGCTATCTCCTCTATCTGTTTCAAACATCTACACTGATGCCATTTTCACCTTTTGCTCATTCTATGTTCCACACAGTCAACAAGAACCAGACGAATTCTAATAGATAAAACGGCATTAAAATGAAGTAAATGCAGATACTGTTTACTGTGGTTATACAGTACTTTACTGTGGTTCATATGTATGCGCCACGCTGCAAATGTTCTTATAGAAAACATCATTTGACAAATCAAATGCTTTTGTGTCTCAAATATGCAGCTGAACAGCAGCAATGCAAGATATTGCACAGAGGGTGAGAGATAGAGAGATAGAAAGATAGACAGACAGAGAGAAAGAAAGAGAGAGAGAGAGAGAGAGTGGAAAACCGCCTCTGCTTTCCCTCTCTCACTCTCAGAGAAAAGACAGTGACTCTGAGATAACTGAGTTTTGTCTCCAAAGCGAGGAGCAAACAACACGAGTGGTGCTGGTGACTCATCTAAAGATTCTTTCCTCTTTCTCTCTCTTTCCAGACGCCCTGAACCACAAAGCCCGTAGTGTTTCCTGGGTGAAGGGCACAATGGGCCACTTGTGCGCTTAATTACGAGTGGGATGCATGTTAAAACACGGCGTTTAAAAACCCCCTCTTTGTGGCGCTTTAACAGCCGCAGAGGTGCAGATTTACAGATCCCGAGGACACAGCGATGGTGTTTCTGGCGATTTGACGAAATGTTGTGTCTGCATTCTTACACTTCCTACGGGCTTGCATTGTTCCCTTGTCCTGAGCTACCTCTGACCACGTGATTGGCTGCTGGGCATGTGGAGGCGGGGCTCAGTGACCTACATGTGAACTTGGGCACAAGGGCAAGCCTGCAAATACGGCTTCAGTGCATTCCACTGAACAGAGAGTGAGCTTTCAATCAATTTATATTTCTAAAGAATGAGGGATGCTAACTTTTTGTGGCCACGTTTTTATATATTATATTATATTTAGATTTGTACAGCATAAAATTCAGCAAAGGAACAATAAATAGTTATTGTGTATTAAGTGATGGCATAAAATGTATATATAACTATAGAAAATAATGAATTGTCATTTAATGGGGGTGCCAAAACTTTTACAAAAGGCTATATGTTGATGGCAAATAAATAATCTGCCCATTTTGCCTTTTTTTATTTACATTTAGTGTCAAAAAAACAGCACCCAGACAGGAAAATTCTCTTAAACCTTTTTACCACCGACACAAAATAAAACAGAAACTGTAAAACCAAAATTACGAGAACAATCCAGCGTGAACAGAAACGTTGTGTAATTTGATCAGAAGTGGTTTCGGCCCCCGGGGGAAAACTGTGCTCCTGAACACTCATACATATCCCGCCTGTATCTTATGTATTAAGCCTGTCAAAAAATTAAATGAGAAGTCATTCTAATAGGCAACCTCTGACCTCTTCCATATTTTCTGTCAATTACAAAGGTATAAAGTCATGCATAATTATGGGCGGGCCTATTAAAATGCACAAATAATTTGTGTTTATGCAAAGTTACTGCATCCCACTTTATTTCCCAACTGCTAGCCATGCATAGCTAATGCTTTTTAACACCATAAAATGGGCAAAGGCCCCAAATACGCTTCTCCTGAAGACCAGATAATTACGGTGAGCGGCGGTGGCGGAGTCTGGAGGTTGGTGTTTTAAGTGAAACGTTTCGAAGGCTGGCCTTGTTGACGACACCAAAAGGCAAACTGTGTTTTTGCTAATGATCCCTATGTACTTTAGTGAATGCTTAGCAGGCCTCTTGGGCCCTGCTACAACTCAGGTGGGCATAATTACATTTCTTAAGGTCAACCTCTCACCGGGATGAATTAGTGAAATTACATAGTTGACCACTCCAGGGCGTAGATCCAGATGCAATTAACTTAGGTAATAGATCCCCAGTAGCCTAGGACGCAAGACAATAGGAGTGAACGGGGACTCAATCAGCTCGCAGGCCGTATGAGTGAAACCACACACGGGGCCGCTCCACTCCGAGACATTTTCGGACTCGTTCATGTGATAATTCATTGCCCTTTTTTAGGGGGCGCATGGGAAACCTTGGAAACGTTTGAATCCCAAGCTGAGGCGCTGGCGTCTGAGGCCCGCAGACGCAGGCAAACACGGTGGGCCGCGCTCCGGCACGCGTTTGTTTGTTTTCCTGTGCAATAGGGAGCAGGCTATGAGATATTGATCAGACCATATCCTGATCAATCGGAATAAATGATTGGCTGTAAGCACAGGGATCTGCAGCCGGCTGAGAGGGAGCTGGAGGGGGGCTGGAGCGGGAGGGAAGGAGACACATAGAATTAGAGAAAGAGAATGTGGGCGAGGAAGAGTGACAGTGGATGAGAGAGCAACAGAATATGAAAAGGCAAAAGAGAGAGAGTGAGAGAGAGAGAGAGAGAGAGAGAGAGAGAGAGAAAGAGAGCGCTATGGATTTGGTGGCCGCTGATAGTTTCCTGCTGTCCGGCAGAACAGAGCGATGCAAATGCACTCTAAACAGGCCTCAGCACAGCGAGCTCTTTCAATCATGAGAGGCCAAGAGTTCACCCCCCTCTGTGTATAATCCCTCCCCACCAACCCCGGGGACTCCTCTGCGCTCCCCTGCTCAGCAGCACACAGATAGCAGATAGCCATATGTAGATTCACATGGCAAACAGTTCCTCCTGATAACCAGGCCCGCTTGCTTTCCACTCAGGAATACATTTGAGAGGGAAATTCTGCTTTCTTCAGACGCTCGGCTGAAATTGAAGGCTTAGTGATTTTTTTTTTTCCGACGGCTGTGTGTGAAAGCATGGTCGGCTTTGTTTAACATCATTGTTATATGTCTTGCTGGGATGAAATTGGTATCTCTTGCCTATGAATTGCCTACCCAGCATGTTTGTATTAGGGCCCAGCATACTCCAAAGAGGCGAGAGAAGGAGGCCAACAGGGTTTTGTTTGGAGAGACGCACACATGATATAGAGATGTAAAGTGCATTCCAATTCACTTAAAACAATTCTAGCTGGTGGAGGACCTGCTAATCTCTGTGCGTGCTGCTGTAGTTGTGTACAACTCTGTTCTAAAAAGTTCTTGCAAATTGGGATTTCTACTCTGAGAACGGCAGCAATGGAAAGAGTTAGAAATGACTTTTAAGGGGTTATTGGTTACATTTACAGATACTAAGCTTAGAATGTTTTTTCTCCTTCCATAAAATCACATACAAGGGTTACAGCATCATCTCCGTACAGCTCTGGTACTCATACAGAAGCACTCCAGTAAAGGGTGCAGATGTGATTTATTATTTAAATATTATAAAAGGGTTAAAAATAATGATACAGATACAGATGCACTAAGATACACAGACACATACAGCTGAATGGAGTGAAGAGGGGGATGGGGTGCATGATCCAGGCCCTTTGTCCCACTCTCTGAGGCTCAGCAGGACACTCTTCAGGCTAAAGCGTGGACGCTTCCGGCCCGCAGGGCTACAGTGTGTATGTGTGAGTGGTCTAAGTGTTGGGTGGGAGATATAGGGATGTTAGAGAACGGGGCTAGAGAATTAAGCACAATGATGTACCAAGACTTTGCTCAAGCTAGAACTGAGCTAATCCAGAATGACAATCAGATACATTCTAGGGTTTTCCAGAATTTTACCTGCACTGTTATTAAACTGAACCTGGGTATTTACAAAAACAGGACAAGCCTTGTTTAACATGACAATGTAAGAGCTAATCGTGTTTAGGCTTGGACAGCAAGTGTTCCATTTATTGCTTGTAGTGTGGATAGTCTAATAGTGTGGAGAAAGAGTTGTAAACATGAATGCATATACAACTCCACTTGAAATCGAGTTGATTTTAACAATCCTGGTGAGTTGGGTTCACTAGGTTCAGCATCAGAGGTGGCAATACTTTGGCAATGCCCCACCAACCAATCATCAAACTCCTCTAAACTCTCTCCATATTACTCCTACATTGCCAGACATGTTCCTACCTAACGTCTAATTTGAGAACTGCATTCGACTGCAGGAACAGGATATTCAACTGACAGGCAAAACAACCAATCATAAGCCTGCTATTTGGCACAAGGTATAGACGGACTAAATCTTGAAAACCCAGTAATTACATAAACAGACCCTACAGTAAGATGGGTATAGTATCTGTGGCTGAGACTACTGTGAGCTAGGCTGAATCTAGATGGAACAAGCAAAATTATTATTATTATTATGCAAAAGCATATTTATAGTTTTTATGGGATTTAGTTTTTGAATAAGCAAACATATAAAAATATTTGCTTTAGTTCCTTGCTTTTGTATCCTTTAGTTGCCTTGATTGTCACTGTAATGAAAGAAATCAGGAATAAAGGCTGTATGGTACTTCTTTTGTATATTGACAGACAAACTTGATAGCCCAACAAAAGCTCCTAGTTTACACACTGACCTATTTTATTATGACCAACGCAGGCATGCACCATCTGGGGATCGCCCCTTCAAACTAATGCGGGTTTTAATGAGTTGTAGGAGACAAAACCTAAGTCTGTAAATGTATCACTGGTGACACATTAGGTAAGAAAGCGTTAATTCACGACCTCCTCCCCCACCCACTGTCAAGGACTGCACCGTCTTTCAATTTCCAATTTTACCCCTGATAGTTCTTTGTAGTAAAATAACAACACAGAATGGAGGGACAACATTAAGCAAAGAAGAAGGATTCATGTTTAGGTTCACTCCAAACATCCAGGCTTCCACTCCAGTGACTGAGCATTAATGCCTTTATGACTATTAGACTGTCCTCTCCTTCAGCCCTTCTCTAGATTTGATGGACAGGAGAAATCAGGGGTGAGAGTTTAGGGAGGGAGGAGGGGGGGCATTTCCATGTTTTAGCACTTCTCACACAAATCCCTAACACACACACGTCCACACAGACTAGAGCAGATAGCAAGATTTGACACTGATCAGCCGCTCCATCTTGTCCATTATCTCCGACAGTGGGAAGTGACGGGGGGAAATCATCTCCGTAATCCGGTAGATGAGCCGCCTTTTTGTTTGCACCCAGTGTAGCAGAAGGAGCTGCAGGAGATCATATGTTTCTGCTCAGGTACTCTATTATAACAGCTCACACCTCCACTCCCTTCCCTCACGCCGCTGATGGATCCGAGCAGAAAGGACACATTCAGCCGTTTGAAATGCAATTGCAGGAATTATTGTAGGATTAGAATGACTGCTGCTGTAAGTGCGCTGGCTGCGATTGTGATTAGTGAGAAAAAAAAGTCTACCTGGTCCTTCATGGATTCCGCTTCTGAGCGCCTCCGACTGTTCGTATCATTTCAAGTGTTATAATTCATTAAATGGGGCTTAATGACACATTAGGAAGGTATGGTAATGCTTTACAAATGAATGCATAGTCACTTCATGCATACCTAATTTTGTGTATATCCCCCAGATGTGCTATTTTATTTATTGTCCTGCTTTAGAGAAAGTCAGAGGACGGCCTAGTCGTATCCGCCTCGTCCTCGCTTGTGAAGTCAGTGTAAATCACTTGTCAGGCTGTACCGAAACGCGAGCACTCAGGACTGGTAATGACACTATAATAGGATTCTATTAGCCGCTGCATTTTCTTTGCATGCCTAATAATGATCGTAATTGAATGATGCTAATTCGCTGAGAAACCGAAGCCCCAGCGGTGGCGGTGCAACCTGTGTTTCCAGATGCTGGTCTGAGAACAGCCATGTGAAGCACCTAATCGCACACACCATCTGGGGATTTCCCCTTCCAGGCAAGGCTGGCTGATTATGCTCCTGGATCTTTTTTTTTTTTTTTTAAGCATTCTTCTGATGCTCAATCCTCTACCCATTAACTGTTCCCGCTTCAGCCTGTCGAACGGACTAGCGGCGAGCTAGCTAAGCAGCGAGGCCCTGCTTGTTAAGCGCTGGCGGCGCCTATGATTATTATTAACTTCCAGTTCATTTAGTCGCTCTAATGCTAATTCCAACTTTGGAAATTAAAATAAATAAGGTCATTAACGCGCGTGCAGGGGATATTTGCATATCTCGCAGGTGTACCTCTCTCTGAGTGTTGCGTCGCGTAACGTCGCGCGAGTCAAATCAGTCAACTCCGAGAGCGACAAAAGCCGAGAGGCATGCGCTCATTTAGAGGCCCCCAAAAAAACGTTTGCACCCAGCACAAAAAAATCATGCAAATGAAGGTGCGGCTCCTCGATTGGAAGACACAGCGTTTAGGTGACATTAATCAGAACTAAACAGGCACACAAAGGTGAGAGCAATCCCAGCACTGCTCAGCACTATCCGTCTCCACCGCTCAATCCTGCTCCAGCCGTTGGGGTGCTGGAGCCGCCGAGAGGCTTTTCAGACCATTCGGTCGATTTCTCAATGAATATCATACACTGAACAGAGATTCTGCTGGGCCCAAATAGCAGCCTGTTTGGAAATCTTGAGGTTTGCTTATAGCGGCACTCTGAATCTTTGAGATAGCTCTCCAGTCTTTCTTATGCGTATACTCTGCCTGGCCAAAGGTCATCACTTGGATTTCAATAAGCAAATACTTTATACTTCAGAGCCCTTGATTGCGAAATTACTACAGTGATTAATATGTTCAGCTGACAGTTATTTTAGCCCTAACTGATGCAGTGAGTACTTTTTTGTCTTTATTAGCCATGTGGGAAGCCCTGTGGTTGTGGAAAGGATGTCGATGCTGAGATGGCTGGAACTGGATTAAGAACTGTATAACACATTATTAAGCATAGTGGAGAATCGTCAACTTTGTGGAGGCATCTTAAACACCTGGTCACTGTATAAAATTACTGTATAACTCCTGACTGTGTGTAATAGTGACAGTACGAACATTTCCACATTCACAATGAATTCATACGAGAACGGAAATTCATAGGATTGTAATTAAACAGCTGTGTGGTCATAAGAAAACCACTTCAATCATGAAGATTGGACTCTGGAGCGATGGAAAAAGGTCATGTGGCCTGATGAGTCTAGACTTACCAGAGCGATGGGAGAGCCAGGGAAGGAGAAAACTTACAGAGTGGTTCGACTCTTGTTGTCCATACAAGATGTCATCCAGAAATGAATGTAGCTCTTGATTGAAATAAATATAGTGATGTTGCATTAGATTGTCAAAACATAGCATGGCCAAAACCAGAGGTGTTGCAAATAGTGTAAAAGCTGTTGTTAAATTTACATTAGCATACTATTACTATTACTAACTTGGTTCCATTCATTTTGACCTTATTTTTAATCATAAAAAATAAAAAATACTTTAATTTGATTTACTTTAATATATTATTATACTTTATATATTTTGTATATTTTTTATTATTTCTTTTTTGGTTATCTTTATCTATTGGTGAATGGAGGAAGAGCAAAGTAAGAATTTCATTGTATAGTGTAACTCTCTTTCTGCTGTGCATATGACAATAAAACTCTTGAAGAAGCATCTTGTGGCCACTTGAGCCATTTAACCATTGGTAAAGTATAATGTATATTGTTCTGCATGTTGTTAGCACAACATAAAACTCATAGTGGACACTTTGATTGGAGAAAGTCTGGAGAAGACTTCCAACCAGACAGCACTAAATATGCCTGAAAGAAAATCACAGTCTTGGAAGGATTTGTTGGTTGATGTTTTGTTTCCTAATTAAATACATGAAATTTTTTAAGTTTGGCATAAATGTTCCAATGATACTTGGGCCCAAAGTACCTACTGATGGTGTGATAATAAAATGTTCTTATTAACTGCAATGTGCATTAATATAACAAGATTTTGTTCAAGCTGGACATGCATCACCTGGAGATTGTCGTTCCAGGTACTGTGAGGGCAGATTTTAATGAATTGAGAGGGACAAAGCCAAACTCTCTGAATACATCAGTGGTGGCTTATTAGGTAAGTGTTAATTCACAACCTCCTCCCCCACCCACTGTCAAGAGATGCACCACCTTCAAAACCAATTTATCATCTGCTTGAAAGGAACTTTCTCTTTCTAATCAATCTTCAAATCAGCAACTACATTGGATGGAGGGATGAAATAGAGGGGCAACATTAGCAAAGCTGTTGTAGAAGAAGGTTAGACAAAATGTTCAGGTTGAGTATATTTTTCTGTGACATATGTGGTGCTATATATAAATGCTCAGAACACTGCAAGGTATGGTTTCTTAATGTACTGTACACACACAGAGTACTGTGCAAATGACATTAAATACAAAAAAATATACATTTGTAAGGCTTTGTACTGTATTGTGAGCTGATTAAGACACTGGTTTGTTTTCAGTTTTCTTTGTAATGCTCTCAGCCATAGAATTCATTGAAATCCACCACCAGCACAGCTGATTTTATTTAACAAAACAATGATTACACTATGTATCAGATGATAACTTTGATTTATATTCTCAAGGATGGTCAAGAAATGTTAACATAAGCAACTGACATATATAAAATCACTGTTTACTGTATTCTGGTTGTTAAAGAAGTAAAGATTCGGCGGGTTTCACTGTTCTGTGATTGACTGTGCTGGCAAATTTCTTTATGTTAAACAGCAAAGAACTTGGAAATTGCATCATCGAAAGTACATAACATCATTTAAATATTCAGAGTCTAAAGAATTCTCTTTATGCTTAGGACAAAATCAGGATGGCTATGATCTTTGGGCCCTCAGACAGCACTGCATTAAAAATATACATGATTCTAAAGTGGAAATCACTACATGGGCTCAGGACCTTTTCAGAAAACCATCATCTGTGAAGATCACTGCTTTACAAGTTTAAACTCTACTATGCAAAAACAGATCCAGAAACTTCGCCGCCTCCCGAGCTCATTTAAGATGAACTGGAAAAAGGGTCCTGTGGTCAGGTGAACCAAATTCGAACTTGGAAATCATGGCCGCCACATCCTCCAGGCCAAAGAGAAGGACCACACATTTCAAAAATCAGCGTCCATGATGTTATGTGAGTGCATTAGTGTGTGAAGAATGGAAGTAATGTGTTAGGTAGGTGCTCTCTTATAGAGGTTGATACTTGATGGTTTGGGTACCTATCTTCCATGGAGAAACATACTGTAAACATGTCATACAGAGTTTTGGAGACAGTTAAATAAGAAAGAGAGCACTGGAACTTCGTCGTCACAAACTCCCAGATAACAGAAGTTGGAGAACCTAGGCTACAACCTGTACACCATGTGCACATCCTCTTACTACTACTCTACTCTATGTTACTACTACTTTCTCTCCATCACTCACTCTGGTTCCCCCGCACACATGCACACTGCAACAAGCCTTTTGTGACTGTTACAAGTGCACACAGCATCTAAAGGGGCAATGAATGCTAAGTGATATATATATATATATATATATATATATATATATATATATATTGTCCAAACCACATTCAGTATGTATAAAATATTTCACTTTAAAAACTGCAGCGGTCGTCTCCTCAGTTCCCAAACACTTATAGAGTGTTGTTAAAAGAAGAGGTGTCCACAAACTTTTTTGTATCATGTTTCTGATTTTAAATTCATATAGGTAAATATAAAAAAAAGTAACATTTGATATGTTGTCTTAGCACACTGTTTAATTACATATATGGTTTAATAATTCACACATCATTGCATTCTTTGTTTATTTACATCCTGCAGAGAGTTAATTCAACAATGTTTTGATGAGACGATGACAAAATATATTGGACTTCTAAAAAGCTGTTTACTTTGTAGGACGATGGGAGGAAGAAATGGAAAAAGAGATGTGCTACGGTAACCACCTATGTTAAAAACGTGCATCAATGAAGGTAGACAGGCCTATTTTCAGTATCATTGTCAATTAAAGCCGATTAAAAAGCAAACATGTAGAGAGAGGCTGAGTGACAGCACTGATAATGGGGGTTGATCCAAGTCATCAATCATCATCTTCCTCAGCCAAGATTTAGTGTCTTCATACAAAATAAACGTTATTTCGTGCAACGTGGATGCTATTTGGAGGTCCGAGTAAGGTTTGGCGCCCATAAGCGAAGAGTGAAAAGTGGGGCCAGTGCTGCGTAACCTCTGACAACGTGTCCAACAGGCCATGTGGAGGAACATGCTACTTACAGCAGTGTGACCACAACACTGCCTGCCTAATCCCTCCAATGGAGCAGTGTGGACCGCCTGCTATCACTGAACACGCCTCACTCGCTCTCTATCTCTCTGTCCTCCCCCCTCCACGTGGACACTGCCACAAACCAACATCATAACAAAGAGTGTTTATGGGGGGAGCGTAGACGGAGCGTTTGGTGCAGCGGAGCAGAAAGGGCTCGGTGGCGATCAGAGCCCTCTTCCACCTTTCCCTGCCGACACCTCGCATTGAAATGCAAATTCCCAGCCAGGGTCCCCCACCCCGCGTGCCACTCACAAATTGAAAAGCAGTTTTTATCTATGCAAATGCAAGCATGGTAATTGAAGTTAATCAATCAATGCTAGCTTTCACTAAAACCTCGAACATGATTGAATAAAGTAATTATCATTCAGAGGGGAGAATGATGAAGTTGTAGACAGCATGAACCTTATTAAAGAAGGATTTTTAGTCACAATGGCTTAATTTAGCCCGCATTCCTTCTCTCCTTCTTTCTTGGCTCATCATTCTGTGTCCATGCCTTCTTTGCCTCTCTCTCTCTCTCTCGCTCTCACACAAATACACTGTAGCAGAATTATTATTTTGGCAGAAAACAGAAACATATGAGCCAGAAGAACTCCGGTTTATGTCATTAAGGGGAAAGATTTCCTGTCTGTGATGGCTAAGGTGACCTCAATTAAATCCCAAGCTGTCAGATGTTGTCTTAAGTGACACCTGCCCTGGAAGACTTGTAAAATTCCCCCCTCTTTAAGGAGACGTAACATCCCCTTAAGCTCGGCTACAAGCTCACCCTCTCTAATTCACACTTGATGTATCCGTGCCTCTGGGGTAAGATGACACAGCTACACTGCTTCAGAATTCGGGCCGCGTGAGAGAGATGTCTGTGTCAACCGTCTTCTCCCTCCGACTCCCTCCCGTCAGCCGTAATTGAGCCTTTCCTCACCTGGCTGCTGGAGCTCGCGCTTGGCTACCTGGCTGCCATCTCCGCTCCATCCCCGGCTCTGGCCCTGGCCCTCTGCCTCTGGCTGGGTTCAGTTAAAGAGCCGGCTCTGCGGTTTGTCACTCGGTTTAATATGCACCCTACATAATTATGCAGGATTCACAGTGCTATCAAACTGCAATTCAAATTAGTTCAGGATTAAAGGCATAGAACAGTACTGCTGCCTTAATTGCATTGTACTGCGGTGATCACATTCAAATACCCATTACTCATTGCCTCTGTGGAGCAATAAGTCAGAGGGATTAATACGCAGGCAGGTGACAGGGCCAGGCCATTAAAAGGCAGTTATGCAGAAAGCATGGCTGGGTTTTATTCACGTTAATGAAATCAGCGAAATGAAACTGTAATAGATTTATCAAAGCTCCGATGGATTTGCAGTAAATCAGTTTGATTCAGGCAATCAAACTGGACAATAGAGATAGTTTTCAGCGGCGGGCCGCGGGCGTCGCGCAGAGGCGTGTGAGAGGAGCTGATATTCTTCTCTGGGAGGATTTGGGGAGCGCCGCCGCGGCTAGGCCCTATTCCCAGAGCTCGGCGGCTCATTTCAGACGGCTAAACGGCACCAGTGCGCTGGCTGATAAAACATACCGGCTTCCAGTTCATCGCCATACACGTCCCCCCACCCGCCCCTCGCCTTCTACCCTCTTCAGTGCTTCCTCGCAGCTCTTTCTCTTTCTGTGTCTGTCTCTCGCTCTGTCTTTCCGCCTACCCCCCATCTTCCACCCCTTGCCAGTTGTTTCTCTCTGCCTCTTCTACTCGCTTTCTCTTCCTCTTCATCTCTCTTTTTTTCGCATCTTCATGAGCTTGGCTTGGGAAGACATGTGAAGGGTTAGATGGATGTGTTGTGAGGTCCAAGCCTCCATTCTTTCCATCCTTAATGGAACTGGAATAGCAAATGGAGCATACTGAATCTGCCCCTTGATTGCCAATAGAGGGTGTTTCGTATTGCATTGAAAGCATATGTACACTCAATGATTTGATTACTACTCCAGAAGCTTGATATCATGAAATACATTGGCTTTTTTCTTTAAATGAGATGGTCAACCTGATGAGGTACACTCTTTCTACTCTTTCTATGTAGTGTTGAAAAGGGGTTTATTAACATAGGGGAACCTTTTTTGGTGCTAAAATGTCCCATTTAATTTCTTTCTCCCAGAAAACAACAGATTTTTCATTATAGAGAAGAACTAGCTCTTTATGGAAAGAACCATTTATGCACTCAAATGGTTCATGGTTCTGCAAAGAACTATTGCTTTTGAAGCTTTGAACCTTGAAGAACCATTTTTTGAGTGTAGGTTCATTTATTAGTGTCTCATTAGGCCCAATCATTTACTTGATCAAAAGAAAAAACAACAGCAAACATTAACACTTTACTGTAGGGCAATGTTAATAAGGCTACATAACACCTACATAAGCCCCTAATGACTACTGACATAGACCCACAGGAACATTTATAAGTCATAAGTCATAAAACTTGTGTCTGCCAACTTTGATGGCAAGTTGTATAAAGTCTATGTCAGGTGACACTGATGGAGTTTGGACATTAGGTTCTGGGGTGAAATGACATAGACTCTACAGGCCCAGTGTATCTCACATAATGTTGATAATATAGTTCAGTCAGCCAGACGATGCCAGACTGTCTGAGCATAAATGAGCATCCCAGGTTTCACTAACATTTCTAAAATTTAAATAGTTATATTATAAACATTACGTTACTGTGATACATACTAAGTTCATTACACAACCTGTCAAACAAACAGTATCAGTGTTTTGACAACTTAACATCAAAGCTGACAAGCAGTCTTTATGATAGACATTTAGATTAAGCCTAAATGTTTATGTATGTTTTATGTGATAGTGTTATGACAAGTTTATGGAAGTGCCACATAGTCTTATAAATAAAGTGTAAACATTGCTCTGCTGTTATTTCTGCATGCTCTATGAATGCTGTATGTAGGCATAATGCAGTGTGTTCACATGCATTTATTTGTCTAATAATATCAGATCAGATTTATCTGATTATTCATCATGTAAAAACATACTCTGAATTCTTAGATTGGATTAAAGGCTAAAAATAATTTAACTCTTCTATTCTGTTAAGGGTCAATTTGACCCGTTTCCACTTTGAGTTGTCTAAAATACTGGTTACCTTCTCTAAAGAAGAGTTTATTAAATAGTATATATAGTATATAGTTTTTTAAAATAGTATATACACCATATGTTCTCATATTTCATCTTAATGAATTTCTAATAAAATGTTACTGTTTTTACTTTTTTCTTGTTTTTGTGTGTATGTATACTGTTCAGGTTAGTTATGAATGTATTTTTTTAATACATAATATGAGGGTTAAATTATTTATTTATGCTCTTTTGTTCTGTTTATGTGTGAAAAATGACTGCAGTGCCAGAAACTGTGATTTCACAAGAAAACACTTTGTGTGAGTAAGGCTGAAACTAAATGCTTGACAAAAGGAAATATTTGAATATTCCTCATCTTCTACATGATGTATGTATATATTTTCCCAGAGTTTCCCCACTATCTGATCGCTCAAGTGAATGTAAATGCAATGAACAGAACAAAATCTCTTTTGATTTTCTGCAGCTATCGGATTAGTAGCTGTTACATTTTAATTTACATACAGTTTGCATTGGCAGATTTCTTAAAACTATTGATGAAAGCATTCACATTTGAGCCAACTGAATCACTGATATTGACACTGCTGTTGCACTACACTTAGAACCGCCTGAACAACCTCCACCAACCTGGCATGGGATTAATCTACCATTATGTACCATGTACAGTCAAAGCCAATCAGAAGTAATTGCAATGAATGTTTTTCACCTCCAGCACTGAAACGATTGCATGTGAGCAATAGCATATAAGCCTGTTGACCAGCATGTCCTCTATTTCTAATAGCAAATCTCTTTTACCTTATTATATTTTTTCTCCCCATGACCACCTTTTCCCTCTTCTGACCATACTGGTTAAATGACCTGAACTCAAATGACATTAGTTTTCAATGTGTTCTTAATGAGTCGTCTACTGTATAGTATAAATTCCAATTATATCCAATTAACCCCCAATCAGTAGCACCTCGTCTGATATCTTTTTTTCCCTTCTCTTTTTATTTTATGGTTCAGTGCTGCCTAAACCATTGATTAGGCTGAGTGAGCACCATTACTAAATGACCACCTTACTGAGGAGATGGAGCCTCTTAGTCCTAATAGAGAGGGCATGGCTATTATACTACCTCTCTCTCTCTCTCTCTCTCTCTCTCTATCTCTCTCTGTGTTTCTCTCCTTGCTTGCCAGTATCAACTTTTTATATTAAAGCCTTCCAAGCTCCATTTTGACTTTGGCCCATTGGCAGAGGCAGCGAATGTTAAGTAGAAGTCTCCCAAGCGTGGACAAAATCCTATTATTTTATAATTACTGGGCATTTAGTTTAGCTTTGGACACTTCATTGGACATGCATGACTGTACACAACACTGCTTAGATGGCCAGTTAATGAAGATCTTCCAGTCCAGCGTTAATACGGCATGGAGGGCAGCGCTGAACATTGTGCATGTTCCTAAGAACATATGTTGTACATTTGTATAGAAATGAATACGTTTATTGCTTGGCAGTGATACAAGCTCACTGAAGACCCAATTCTCCCCTATACATTTATGCATTAGACCTCTGTTAACACAAAGTTCATACCAGATGTTAGGAAGAGCTGCTAAAAGGCATTTCACTGATTATTATTATTATTATTATTATTATTATTATTATTATTATTATTATTATTATTATTATTATTGCTATGTGTGAGCTGGCAGCCAGTCCAGGGTGTTTCCTGCCTTCTGCCTAATTGGATAGGCTCAAGCACCCAAAGACCCCTCCCCTGCCCCCTGTAACCCATGCATAAGAAGTTAAGATGTTGAATAGATGAATGTATACTACTAATAAAATGGATGCACTTTATTTTAAGGAATACATAACTAATCAACGTCTTGTTATTTGTTCAACAAAGCACTAAATAGATACTTCCACATGATTTATTCACTATGCTTGATTTGTTGTGATCTGTATTACTGTGTAATTTGAGGCCTGTAATTTGAGGCCTGTAGTTTGAACATTACAAATAGTTGTACTATTAATTGTAACAGTGCAAATAACCACCTTATTATGAAAACACTGAGCCTATAATAATCATTTAAATTGACAGCATTTGATATGTGTAGGTTCTTGTTGCATTATTGTAAGTAATACTGGAGTTCATTTCATTAGAACTGATAAGAGTCAGCAGTGCTCCAAATTATGTCACATATTACAAAATAAACAATTGTTCACCATGACTTTTGCAAGTATAAAAAGTATTCGTTTTTTTTGATGAGCAAAACTTACAGGCTGTGATTATTTGAGGTATCTTCAAAGGGGAATTCCACCAATATATATATATTTTTTAAATTTTTGAATAATTCCGTCCTGGAGAAGCAAAAAGAGTCATTCCGAGCAGTTTGATGTGAAGTGGCTCGTGATACAGAAACTTGATGGAACTGATGGAACTGGGGGCCATTTTATTTACTATTTGAGGTCATTCAGGTTACATTTGTTTTATAATGTGTATAAGTGAAGAGTTCATCAGTTAGCAGCATCCTCCTGTTTCATCCAGAGAAAGATGGTCCAAGTGGTACAAGGAGAGTGTGAATTAAGACTCTTCAGACTTCATACAAAGCTCGAGCTGAGATGATTAGAACCTCACATGGAGCTTGTCTTGAGGATTGTGGTCTCCTTGTTCTTTTCTGTTGTACTTTCTGTAGTACTGCAGTAATGTGTGCACATATTCACTGGAGAGAGTGTGTGTGCACGTCTCCCTTGTCATTATATGTGATGATCACTTCTGATGTTGATTTTTTTTTCTTATGAACTGTGTTCTGCATGTTGAAAGCCCCTTTAAACAGTAGCAAGCCACAACTTAAAAAAAGCTAAGTTTGCAAGTATAAAAAGTATTCATTTTTTTGATGAGTACTAATTGAGGTCATTCGGGTTACATAAGTTTTTTAATGTTTATAAATGAAGTGTTCATCAGTTAGCAACATTCTCCTTTTTCAGTCCATTACATCCAGAGCAAGATGTGATACAAGGAGAGTGTGAATTAAGACTCTTCAGACTTCATACAAAGCTCCAGCTGAGATGATTAGAACCTCACATGGAGCTTGTCTTGAGGATTGTGGTCTCCTTGTTCTTTTCTGTTGTCTGTTCTGTAGTACTGCAGTAATGTGTGCACATATTCACTGTGGAGAGTGTGTGTGCACATCTCCCTTGTCATTATATGTGATGATCACCTCTGATGTTGATTTTTCTTATGAACTGTGTTCTACATGCCGTAAGCCCCTTTAAATAGTAGCAAGCCACGACTTTGATCTCTGAACCCTGCACAGCAAATGCAGCGGGCCAAGCCTATTTAGGCATTCGACTCTTACTCAAACCATGTGAGATGGACTGGCCGAGTCATAACATGATTCATTAGCACGCAGCAACAATCATATCTTTTGGAAATATTTCCAAAACATGAAATTGAAACCGTCTTTTCCGTATCGCTGTCATGCCAGATGCAAACACAGCATGTGTGTGAGCCCTTCTTTAACTCCACGATGAAACTAATTGTATTATTTATAGAGAGGGTGAAATTAAGCACGCTTAAAAGCCGGCGCGAGAGAATCCGCTTTAATCAGCCTGCTTGATTCATGCTTTCAATTCACACCGGATCCTAGCGGCGGCCACATTAAATAGATTCCCTTATTACTCCATAAACGAGTGCGGCTCCCCGCACAAACCACAAGCGATAAATTAATAGTAATAAAAACACCAAGAGCAGAGACAGATAGAGAAATTAAAAGCTGGCTTCTAACGCATTACTTAATCCACATTCAGTACAATAAAATGAAGCAAGACAATAATATTCCCTCGCAGCCAATCAGAGGCACCTACAGAGCCGGCTATTAGAATATTCAAAAATGCTTACAGCTGATTTGTATCTCATTTGACTGTGAGTAAATGAATCTAATAAATATTAGCGCTTTTAGCAGTCTGTTTCAAAAAGGCATAAAATGCAGGCATAAAAGTGGACATGAGAAAAGTTAAATTATTTTCCAATTAGACCTTGCTCCGACTGAGGCGGCCGCAATTCTGCATGACAGCTGAACTATGTGGCCGGCTTGGAACAGCGCTGAAATCGAATGGCTGCACAGTAACAGCAATGGTTATCAGTCAAGTGTGTTCCATGGCTTTGCAAGATGTGTCATTACAGAAGAATTGCAATACAAAACACTTTATTTGAGGGCCACATACCGTAAATTTAATGATACACACTGTATAACATGGGAATAAACACTGAATAACACAAAGGAAAACATGCAGCTCCATTTTTTTTATTTGTATTTTTCTACATCATTTAAATTCAATAGTGGCTGTTACATTGAGCTATCTTTTCATAATGAATGGACCAATAGAAATGCTCCAAAATCCATTTACATTGACTTCTATTAAAAGTAAAGTATGTTGTTTCTTTCTCCTGTAAACTTATCATTTTGGAGATATTTGTTTTCTTTGGACAACAACGATATTCATGTTCTTAAGCTAAAGTGACAGGCATGTCTTCTGTTTATAACAGTTTTAAATGCATCACTTCCAAATAATGAGACTGATTTTTCAAAATTTCTGTATAATTTAATAATCACTGTAGAGAAATGTACAGACTGTCTACAATGCAAATAAAACCATGTCCTCTGAGACTGTATATCTATTTGTGTTAAAAATGGTAAAACAAACACCTTTCAGCAACTGGCATACACATCTTCACTATGAATGGATTATAAAAAATATAGAATTTAGTCAAAGAGCTTATAAAACTGATGTAAAACTGTGAGAGAGCTTTTAGAGATATTAAACACTTTGGATGTCTGGTTACCATCACAGAACTTGTACCCTAAGCTTAAACTGGCAGGTGTTTTATCTAGTAGCAGAATTAGCACAGGATACACAGAACTTCTTATTTAGTGATGTAAATAGCAACAATTTTCAAAACCTCTTCTCCAGTTTGTTGTTCCTAGAAGGCTCCACACAGATCAGAAACTAACACAGTAGTTGAATGCACTGCCAACTGTCCAAAGAGAAGGTCAATGGACATGAAATCCTGTGGTTTTAGGACAATAAATCCTGTGGTCTCCCTCCCTCCCTCACTTTCTCTTTCTCTCGCTCTCTGTCTCTCTCTTTCACCTTTTTAATCTGCACTAATGATCATTAAATTATGTGCATAAAACCAACATACATTAACCATAAATTGAATTTGATTGCAGGGTTGATTCCATATTAACATTAATGTTCGTTATAAGTTTTTACTTGCACTGTTACTACGCGGAGATAGTGAAGTGTTTGACTGCTACTGCTGGTTTGTAACAGTTTGTAATAGGTTGTTAGAGGTCAGAGTTTGCGAACTTCTAATACACCCCTGCAAAAAATGGTTCTAGGAAAACAATTTAACAGGTAAGCAGCATTTTCAGTATATGGAGCTAAGAAAATGATCTTGGGAGCAAAGTCATGTCAGAACCACATTTGGTTCCCTACATCATTTTCTACTGATAATTCTTGAAAGATTAGTTTTGAAATTTTGGGAACCTGCTTTTAAGATTTAAGATTTAAAAACTTTTGTATGATGTTGTAAATATTTCTCATATACCATTTGATTATACAGGTGACCGTGATATAGTTTCATGGCTCAGCAGACCCTGCTGGTTTATGGGCGCTACCCCAAGCCTAGGTGATAGTTATCTGGCCATACAGGTTGAGGCTAGTTGACCTGTAGTCAGCTGGACTTAAATATGGTGTGTTTGCTTGTTTGGGGTTAGACCATTTTAAGAGCTCCTCCAAGAACGTCTGTACTGCGGTATCCTTAAGAATAAAGCTTATACTCTGAACTGGTCTCCCTCTTCATTTTTATGGCAAGAAAAGAAGTTACAACAATAGTCTAAATATTCCTGAATGGTTTCTAGCCAGGGAATATGGTTCTAGGGAAAGCATATGTGGGGGTACACCTAGTTTACCAAAATGGCTCCATAAACAACTAAAAGTGGTTCCTCTATGATGTAATTCTATAAAACCACTAACCACTATTTGTGCGGACTATTTGCTCCTGTATATTATAATGTTTGCACCACAGTGCTTTCTGGGAAAAAGGTCACTGTATAACAGACATGCTTTGCAAATCTAAGTTTGCAATGTCCCCCCCCCCCCGCCCCCCCCCCCCCCCCCCCCCCCCCCCCCTTTTTTACACAGTCCAAATCTTATTATGCTATTGGACACGAGGAGCCAGATTTTGGCAGTAATGATGCTGAAGTCCTGATTTGGCGCATTGGGTTAATGAGAAGGCAGGAAGTCCTCAGCCTGGACTGCCAGACCAGCGAAGAATGTCATTAGCCTTTTACACCTCTGCTAGACTGCAGTAAGGACCAAAGCCTGATACTTGCCACTTCATTTCCAGTTAAGCCATTCTCTTAGATTACTTCTTCAGCTGCTCCAGTGAACGAATCCTGATGAGATGCCCATTAGCCACTCTATATTCTGCTCTCAATTTGGCAATATGTTTATATGATTTCAGAGGTCACGCTCCACAGTTGGTGCCTGTTCATTCAGTGCTTTGTGCAAAGGACATTTTTTATGAGTAAATATTGACCTATAAACACACATACTGTACTGTACACAAATCTCAGGCCATCTGATAAAATGACATGTAAAGCTGTTTATCTCCAGAGATTTACACAAGTTGCTTCATGTGAGACTGAGTTAGGTCTAGAGCCTCTGAGCTGCCACTGTTGAGTCTCTGGAGTGCTTGTCTAGCCCAGAGTCTTTTTTAGTGTCATTATTAGCTGCAGGCAGTGTCATGTAGAAAAGTAACCCCTTACTAAAAACCTGTCAGGTTCAACAGAGCTTTAAATAGCAATTCCTTATTAGAAAAAAAACCTTCAGTCGAAAGGACAAGAAGTACTTTGTTTAAAGAAAATAGGCAAAATCACTGTTAGTCCAAGGTTTATATAGGCTAGAAAGTTGGCATAATAGATAACCCAGTTGAAGCTTTAGTACTTTTTAAACTAATGTGATCTGTAGCCTATTAAATCTTAAGTTGAAATTACTTTTGTGCTAAATAGCCACATGGTACACTTCAATTTGAAGTTGTTTAGCCTCTTTCCTTTTCAAAGCATTGACTGCATGTATTGTTTTATTGTGTCTAATAAAAAACACATTATTTAAAGCTATGCTGAATCAGAGACTGCTGTGAGCCACAGGAAAACCGTAATGCAGCATAGACTGCAGAACAAGTGACAAAGTCACTCACAAATGGAAGGTGGTAAATGAAAAGTTGTACTCATGTACTGCTGTTTTGCAAGTCAGTGTTGATACATGAGTCATGTAAGGCCAAGCTGAGTGCCACTACTTAAAATGCAAATACAAGTTCTAGTCCTAGTCACTGACTGAATTCCCCACCCAAATCCAGCCTTGCAGATTTATGTGTAATTGGATGCTGTGATCAAATGATAGGGAGCTTGGGTAAATCAATTGCATTAACTAAGGGAAAGAACCAAAATGTGCTTACTGTTGGGCCCCCAGGACTGCAGTTGGGAAACCCTGGTCTGATGACTAATAAAAATATATTGATTATTAATATATACTATTATAAAATTGTAAATTATAAAAACTGTAAATGTTCTACTGTAAAATCACTAAATTGCTAGCTAGTTACTTTCACAGTAATCTACTGTACCTTATAAACAAAAGTAAAATAGAAAGTGTATACAGTGACTCCGAAGTTACTTGTACCAAAAGATGACTGTGATGTACTGCTGTACACTTATGCTAATAAGCAGTAATTGAACTAGATAATCTATTTATTTTGTACAATTGAAAAAGTAATGCATCTCAGTAGTTGATACATTTACATGTGAAAAATACTTTCATTTATTAGGACCTTAAAAAACGTTATTTAAAATAAAATCATGTCGCTTAACTCATTGATTTACCATGTTTTGCACTGTGCATATGCACCCAGTTTAATACTTAAATGTCTTTAAAAAAGCAAAACTTGGGTATGTTTTAACTCTCAATTGCTTTCACATCCCATAATGCCGCAGGATTCAACACAGCATTCTTTTAACATTAAGCTTGAAGCAGTATATACAGAAAAAATCTTCAGATGATTTGATTTTACAATGAAGAAGTGAATATAATATAAAATTATATAAATGTTGTTAAATCATATAAATAATTGAGGCCCTACATTGAAAAATCATGCATTAACCATTCCCCTATTTTTTGGATTATCACTTATTATTTTATTTTACTATTTTATTCTGTTCAACATTTTACATTATAAGGCCAATTTATGCTTCATTTACACTTAAGTGACCACTATAGTTTCTGGCCATCAAACAATGCTGTATGTATAGCTCCCATCCAAGATCTAGAGTCATTTAAAAGCCCCATTTATTTTAAAATGTTCAGATACTTTTTGTGACACGGACCTGCGGTTTTGTCTGTATCTGAACTCAGACTATGTCGAGTTCTCTAGTTCATTTAATTTTGACTCCTGATATCTGATATAGTAACAAATCAGGAGTCAAACCTCTGTTGCTCTAACTGCATTCTTTTAAAGAACATAATAATGACTTTGCCTAAATTACAGAAGTCATATTACTTTTTACTGTATTGATTTTCTTTGTATTGGCTATAACATTGTGTAGTATCATAAAGTAACATGCTTACTACTAAAACATACTACTAAAGCTTCACTATAGGTGTAAAGTCCTGAAGTTCATCTGTAATTCTTTTTATTCAGTTTGAAAATGTAAGATTTATCCTCATGTGATCAATCACATAATGAGCCTTTTTCCACCAGTATGCATTTGTTAAGTAGTTGGAGGGAAAACAAGAGGTTGGAGGGCAAGCTGTTCACTAAAGAGGTTAATAAAGAGTGTGTAAAGAAGGACAAGTGCTTCTGTGTGTGTGTATGTGTGTGCTCAGGGCTGTAGGGGCAGCTAAAGAGCCCATAAGCTGCAGCTCTATCTCCGTATGGCTCTATGGGCCTATCTCTGGAGGTGCAATTAGCATTTCCTCGGGTGCGAGCCTGTTTGTTTAGGTTGACACTGTGAAGAAAGGCCTGACATTGACCAGAGCCTTCCGCTTTAATGTGTCCCATGTTCTGCATTTATCATTGTCACAATGCTGGCATTGTCAAGAGAGAAACACACACACACACTCTCAAGGGTGGCCCACGGGACTAAATCCACTGAACAGCAAAATCCTTGATATCATCTTAGATTTTGAGTGCTCTGCCAAAACAAGTCAGTTTGACATGACCGTTAGCTGACTAATAGAGTGATAATGAAAGAGTGTCTGCAGCATATTGACACAATTGACATTGGTTGTGCAACAATAATACTATTTACTTATAAAAGTTTACAAAATAATTACATTTTAAAGGTGTGATGTAATGTATTCATTCAGCATTTTAAATTACTCATAGAAGGTATGTGCCTGCTCGGGGTAAAAATGCTTAGTTGCTGTTTTACACATTCATAAAATGAACCTCTGTGTAAATAAACTAGGCCGTTGTACTTTTTAGTTCTGCTACTGTTAGTTACCTTAGGCTTGCTAGTAGCAAATGTTACCTATTCTAGCAACTTGCATTTAATCTGGACATCAACACAAAGTATATTAAGGTTGTTACTCACTTTCAGTTTAAGATGATCTGCTTTAACCAGCAAACAGTGATAAACTCACACAGCATGGCTGCTACTTACAGGTTACTGTTGGGGTTTTGATGCTAATAAAGGTGGAACTGCTTCTCTCTTCAGTGTTAAATGCTGAGGGAAGTTGCTCATTAAAGATTCAAAGATTTACCAGCTTGTTTTGTGATTTTCTGGTCCATCTTAAATGGTGCTGCAGTTAAATTATGACAACTGGACAATCTATAGCATAAGCTATAAAGTGGAACAGAACATTTGGTTAAGATATTGGTGAATAAGAAGTCAACTTCACCTTCATTGCTGGTTCGGTTCTGGGAAAAGGTACAAAAGTGTCAACATCCCCTCTACAGCCTGGAATGATGCTTTCTCCTCAGAGGCTGCCATTTTTATCGCTGTTATGCAAGAGTTTAGGGGTTGAGGAGACAGCTGAGGTTGAAACAATCTTTATAGCTTCAATGTGAATGGGTGGACTTCATTTTGGTGTAGGCTGAATGCAGTCACAAATATGATGAGTTCACAATGAACTGTTACTGCAGCAGCAATGGGCTATATGAACATAGCAGTTAAGTGTGTGTTTTGAAACATTTCATAATGTTTACATACAGCTTTTTAATTACAAAATAAAGATTTCTGTGATATGGGCCAATTAAAGAAGCACACAAATGTCAAATATACAAACCAATCTGTTCCTGTCTGTGTTTTAAAACACAAACATTTATTCTTCTGTTTTGAGGGTTCATTAAGGATTTAGGAGCTTCACTTGTTCAAGCTGACATGACAGTCATAAGACCTTCTAAAATCATCATAATACTACTGAACACTAAAAACTAACAAACACCAGACAAACACAGTATACCTTATCCCACTATAGTTTACCTACAGATTCTTAGGATGTTAACCAGCTGTGTTAAAGTTAGGGTTAGAACCAAGGTTAGTTAAGGTTTTGAGTTGAAGATAAGGAGTGTTAGGGTTAAAGGCTTATGTGTATGTGTAAAAATAATATGATATTAATATATACATAGTTGAATGTAAGTTTTAAAGAAGCAGAGCATCCACAAAGCATCTACAGCTTTGGTCACCCTCCAGCACATTAATGCATCTGATATAGCCAACGAACAAGGTTATTAGCTGAAGCAGTTATGACAGATAGTGGTTGGACCTAGACCCTGCAGCAAGGTCATTCTCCAGGACCAGAGGTGGTGGCCACTGATCTAGAGTGCACTATCCAAAGTGAGAAATCATAAATTAATGTAGACAAAATTACCTTAATTACCTTTTACTTTAAAAAATGTCCTTGCATCCATATTTATTAATCTAAATTCCACAATCGTCATGCACAGCGCGATCCTTCTGTGCTGCTGTGGCTTCCTGTGAATCCCCAGTTCATCAGCTCTGCTCCTGTATTTGAACAGCAATAACTGCCGTAGTCTCTTAAGTCAATGTTATCCCAGCGTAATTAGTGATTAATTAATGAACTCCTAATCACGGCTCATTATCTGGTGATTTGTAGCTGGGAAAAGGCTGTGCTAGCCGGCAGAGAGGCAGCCAAGAGCTGCAGGCTAGACAAACAGTAGAGAGATCATTTGGATCAGCCCAGTGTGTTCTCTTCTACATACATGCACTGGACATACTGGATCACATGACAATACTACAGAACATTAATAACCAGGTCCAGATAATTATACAGTGTTAAATGTAATCTATTCAAAATCACTTGAAATAAAGGCCTTTTTATTTAAACTTACATTCATAGTTTTTCCTGTGAAGTTACTATTTTGGAGATTCTTTGTTTGTGATGTGGACATACTGTTTGCTTACATTTACAATTATGGAATTTGACAGATCGACTTACACAAGTACTTGTGTACTCAAAGATTGTATGTTTAGCTGCTGTCCAAAATACTCAGAGCTGAAACACTGCCAGAAACATCTTGTCCTGAAATCTAGATAAAATGATACAAAATATAGAAATAAGTCATCACACAAGCGGAATACCACACACGCCAAATGTAAAATTTATATTCTTATAAATGCTTTGCCAAAAGATTATTAAAACTATAATTTATTTTAATTTATGATTTATGCTACAATATTTTGACATGTAAAACAAATTTGAGTCTGGCAGTGAGTATTGTTTGTTTATTTGATGTTTGTTTATTTAATGTTGGTTAAGAGAATAGCAGTGAGTAATATTTGTTTATTTGATGTTTGTTAAAAGGGCAGCAGTGAGTATTGTTTGTTAATTTGATGTTTGTTTATTTGATGTTTGTTAAAAGGGCAGCAGTGAGTATTGTTTGTTTATTTGATGTTTGTTTATTTAATGTTTGTTAAGAGAATAGCAGTGAGTAATATTTGTTTATTTGATGTTTGTTAAAAGGGCAGCAGTGAGTATTGTTTGTTAATTTGATGTTTGTTTATTTGATGTTTGTTAAAAGGGCAGCAGTGAGCAGTGTTTGTTTATTTAATGTTTGTTTATTTTATGTTTGTTAGGTAAGCAGCAGTGAGTAATATTTGTTTATCTGATGTTTGTTAAAAGGGCAGCAGTGAGTAATATTTGTTTATTTGATGTTTGTTTATTTGATGCTTGTCAGGAGAACAGCAGTGAGTAATATTTGTTTATTTGATGCTTGTTTATTTGATGTTTGTTAGGAGAACAGCAGTAAGTAATATTTGTTTATCTGATATTTGTTAAAAAGGGCAGCAGTGAGTATTGTTTGTTAATTTGATGTTTGTTTATTTGATGTTTGTTAGGAGAACAGCAGTGAGTAATATTTGTTTATGTGATGTTTGTTTATTTGATGTTTGTTAGGAGAACAGCAGTAAGTAATATTTGTTTATCTGATGTTTGTTAAAGGGCCAGCAGTGAGTATTGTTTGTTAATTTGATGTTTGTTTATTTGATGTTTGTTAGGAGAACAGCAGTGAGTAATATTTGTTTATCTGATATTTGTTAAAAAGGGCAGCAGTGAGTATTGTTTGTTTATTTGATGTTTGTTTATTTGATGTTTGTTAGGTAAGCAGCAGTGAGTAATATTTGTTTATCTGATATTTGTTAAAAAGGGCAGCAGTGAGCAGTGTTTGTTTATTTGATGTTTGTTTATTTGATGTTTGTTAGGTAAGCAGCAGTAAGTAATATTTGTTTATCTGATGTTTGTTAAAAGGGCAGCAGTGAGTATTGTTTGTTAATTTGATGTTTGTTTATTTGATGTTTGTTAGGAGAACAGCAGTGAGTAATATTTGTTTATCTGATGTTTGTTAAAAGGGCAGCAGTGAGTATTGTTTGTTAATTTGATGTTTGTTTATTTGATGTTTGTTAGGAGAACAGCAGTGAGTAATATTTGTTTATCTGATATTTGTTAAAAGGGCAGCAGTGAGTATTGTTTGTTAATTTGATGTTTGTTTATTTGATGTTTGTTAAGAGAATAGCAGTGAGTAATATTTGTTTATCTGATATTTATTAAAAGGGCAGCAGTGAGTATTGTTTGTTAATTTGATGTTTGTTTATTTGATGTTTGTTAAGAGAGCAGCGGTGAGTAATGTTTGGTTATTTTATTAATTATTCAGCCAGAATAGTCTCTTTTTGGTTGTATTCCATCAACAACAACAAAAAACAAATATATTGTTCTAATACACAATTCTTTATAATCCTCAGCTGAAATGTCTTGATCGTAACAGTCTCAGTGATAGTAGCTTTATTCTGTGCACTGAAACTGTTTACAGCCAGAACAATCACTGTTGTTTATCACTGTTTGCTGAGAAAGTATATGCATAAGATTTAATACACCTAAATATTTCTGTCTGGTCTTTGCTCCCTCCATGTACTGTATGTGTCTGCTGGAGCTCTAATTTACTCTTCTGCATTGTGCTGTGTGCTCACGAAAGATGATGAAGACTAATTGACGAAGAGAGACTGCGTGTTTCCATTACCTACATGAGAAGCCCAGCACCATGGTTACTGGAATAAAGAATAAATCTAGAACATCACACTCACAATACAGTCAGACAGAGGAGATCTGATACCTCACACACACACATATATATATATATATATATACACACACACACACACACACACACATACACGCACACACACCAGACAACTGAACAAAGAGCTCTCTTCACCTCCAGAACCCTCTGCACATCCACTGTGATGATGAATCCTTTATTTTCTTTGTCAAACTTGTGGAAGCTCTTACACCTGTTAAACAATGAGAGAGAGATCAACAGTTAACCCCTATGAGACTGCCAGAGGAAGGATGTTGGGAGAGAGAGAATGGAGCATAAAGTAAAAAGTAAACTGGATATGTGTTTACCTGTGAATTGGTCCAGGATAATCTCTAAGGAAAATGGCAGCTGCAGTCTTACAGCTCATCCTACAACACATAAACACACTTTAAAGCCTTACATTTCTCCTCCTTCTAAACACACATGCATACCCCCCCCCCCCACACACACACACCTTTACTCCTTTCATTACATCATACGTGAGACATAATTTCCATAAACCGCTGACTTAGATCTGAATAAATATTGTACAGTGCGTGATCAGGAGGTAAATCTTTGTGCTGACTCTTTATGGTTTATTGCCTAATCGGTCATCTGTTAAATTATAAAACGGAAAATTAAAACACACATGAGCTGTTATTTCTAAGGTGCCTCTCTTGCAGTAAGGAAAAATAAGCATCCTTGTAATTTTTCCTGCTGGTAATGCAAGACAATAATTTTGTTTATTATTATTATTTTTTACACTGTTTTATATTGAACTCTTTACACTGAGGGGGCTTATTTCATGATAAATGAGCTCAGAAATGCTCCAACATTTCTTGGAATAAAATTCTGAAGTGAAATCTGAATGGATCTTCATCATCCTCTTTATTTTATCACATCTTTTGAAGACAATGTTGTTTTTCTATAATATTTAACCAAAGTGTAATGATTTTTGCCTGCTGAAAAGCTTTTCATGACATCACTGTGCATACGCGGGCAGGGAAAAACAATATTCATATAATTAATCTCCCACTACTTCCACCATCCACCCCCTCCCACCTGTCATCAATAGTACAGAGACCCTCACTGATATTGGGCTTCAGGAAATATAAAGCACTTTGACTTTTATTATTTTTTTCTTCTCCTGTAAAGCTACCTCATATCTGACTAACACATATGTGGTAATTAGAATATGTCAGTGGATCTCCAGAGCTCCAGTTGCTCAGGTCTGTACAAGGCTTACTGTGCTGCAGGCTTTAGTCGCAACCCTAATGTGTGACACCTGATCCAGCTAATCAACGTCTTAAGGAGCATCTGAATATTGGAGGCAGGTGTGTTAGATTAGGGTTGTAAGGAAGCTCTGCAGGAGGGTAGATCTCCAGCAGAAGAGTTACAGCGCTTAGATCTATCTTTCACCCTTTTTTCCTTCACAGCTGTTTATTTATGATGCTCACTGTCCTGGGAGAAGCATCCTTGGTTGCCTTGATGTTCAGAAGTCTGATTCAGTCTGGTTGAGCAGTCATGCCTGTAAATGTACATGTATATAAGATTTTTAGAAGAGATAACAGTGTAACAATCTGTGAATCATGTTAGAAAAACTATGTGAACATTAGAAACCTTGGTGTACACTAAAGCAACAGTCTTTCTCTCTCTCCCTGTATAAATGACACATCTGAATAAATTGATGTATATAAACCATATGATAAAAATCATTGTTGTCATATCAAAATCATGTATCTGCATTTTTTAAATTTCTCTTACACAATTCATGATGAATGGACCAATAGGACTGCTAGAAAAATGTTTTTTATTGCAAAAAAAGAAAAACCTAAGAAATAAATTGACTTTAATTAAATTGGCTGGTAAAGATAAAAGCTGGCCTTTGTTTACTTCTTATTATTGTACACTCAACAACTTAACTTTGCATAATTGAAGATTCTGCTTGTGCTTTTTTGATCAGTTTAGCTTCTGGTATTTGTACATATCACCTTAGCATTACCTTAGCAGCCACCTGGGATACCATAGCAATGGCCTAATAACACCTTGGCAACCACCTGGTATGTCATTGCAGTGGTCTAACAGCACCTTAGCAACCACCTCGGATACCATGGCAATGGCCTAACAACACTTTAGCAACCCCCTGGAATACCTTAGCAATGGTATTACAACACTTAAGCAACCCCCTGGGATTTCATAGCAATGGCCTAACGACACCTAAGCAAACACCTGGAGTACCATAGCAACGCCCTAACAACAAGGCGAAATACCATGGCAACTGGCTACTTGGAATTTCTCTATAAACCCAGTTTACTTATTAACCGTAATCAGTTGTTTCATTTTTACAGCATTTTATCCTTAAATCCAACGTGTTCACACACATTTTCATGTAAGTTTTTACTTTCTAATGTAAACCAAGGTTTGAAGCGAAACATGTCAACTTAAAGTGTGGAAAATTATATACAAATGTGTGTTTAACATAAAGTCATCTTATTTTTATAAATCAATCAAAGTAAACCATCAAAAAAGTGTTTTAATGACACAAAAAGAGTTTAGCAGTAAATCATAGAAACTGAATCATAGCTTGATTTTGATATCAATACATCAAATGAAGTCTGTGAGGGACATAGAGAGCATAGAGTTCTGTAGATTACATCATTACTGATACTCAGTGTGACTTCCACACAGGGCCTTAATACATGTTCACTTGATTGCCAACTTAAAATGTAGCTAGTGTGTGAGTTTTCTCTGAAGGCTTTCAAAGGCTTTGATTGACAAGTAGGGAACTTGTAGACACACAAGCCCCCTAGGAATGCTACTCCCCATCATGAACTTCATCAACAGAATATCAATAAGGTGCGTGAGCAACTTTCTAGGAGTGTCGAGTAGCCTGGATCAGGAGGGAAAAGAACCAGGAAACTCAGTCTCAGACATGAATTCATACAGTTCAGATGGTTTATAATTACAAGGTTTTTGAAATGATAACATGTACACAGTGTCCCCCTTTCCCCCATATTCAGTCAAGCAGGTCTGGTGTCTCAGGCTTGGTTTTTTTTTATGTGGATAATGTAGGTAACAACTAATGGAACCATATACATTCTAATTAGCTTTATATCTATTACAATGCACAATAATCTCAAATACACCTGGACACAAGGTTCTTGGAGTCGTGTGGAGGAGGAAACTTACTGCACACTACACTCCACACTCATTTACTGGGGTTGTCTATATTGTGTTTTGGTAGTTTGCTATGTGTTGTGTCTTAGACTGTGTGCTGTTGTGCTGAGCTGTCTGTCTTGGAGTGGGGTTTGTGTCTACCATGGAGAGAAGTCATAGGGCTGTAGGTGACCTTTTCCTGTTATTGTGATTGTTCTTCAGATGCCTTTTCTGCTTTCTCAATAAAAGAGCAGCGGAAATCATGTGGTTCTTCTCCTCCACCATGTGATGCCATTACATTACAATACATTACATACCCAAAAGTATTCAGACATCCCTTGTAATGACTGAATTCACTAATTAGATAATTTCTGCCTAAGGGGTTCATTTGGCAATAGCACAAGAGCTTAAATCACTAGGTCCAATACCAAGCATTGGCTAGAGGGGTATGAAGCCCCCCGACACTGGGCTGTGGAGCAGTGGAACTGTGACAGAGCTTCATCCATTATCTTTAAGTTAGAGCGATCCAGAATTGACCATCCAACATCAGTAACTGACCTCACTAATGCTCTGATAATGGCTGAATGCTGTCAAATCCTTACAGCAATGTTCCAACATCAAGTATAGAGCATTTCAAACTCCCTATTAATACCTTAGATTTCAGATTTCAGAACATTTGATGAACGGACCAGCAGTCTACACAGTTTTTGACCTGTAAAGTACCTACTCTTGATGCAGTGACATGTTTCAATCTGCCCCGTTTCCTGTCTCATGAACCATTTTACTTGCCCACCATACTCTGGTGCTGGATACTGGGCCACCTGTGGACAGGTGGGTCAAAACTTTGAGCGAATCCCAGACAGAGTGAATGGCCCACCACTACAGAGACACTCGCAGACTGCAAACAGCAACTTCAGCTGCGCGATCGATGGCGCGCTTTAGCAGTCGAGTCACTGTGCACAAGCTCGCTGGGCGTAGACGGCAGGGTGTGACCGTTATGCATGATGTGGCGCAGCCAAAACAAAGAACAAGTTATTTCAATTCAACGCGGTTTTGTTACTTTTTTTCACCAAAGGTCAAGCACTGTCAAAATTATCAGCATATTGACCTTTTTAAACATTCCGGAAACATCCAGATCATAGATTGCACTCTGGCTCCGGGACACAACCAAAAACCAAGGGGTTAAAAGTGTTTCGCGGCAAGTCACAGAGGGAGGCAGACCATCTAGGCCTGTCAATGCAGGCTCAGTTCATTTAAACCCTGCCGCTGTGTGGACGCACTGGAGGTGTGTGTGTTTATTGTCAGGAGGATAAGAGGAGCTGATCAGGTATAATCACTGCTGACATGTTTAATCCACTGAAAGTTCTGAAGTGATGCATCTTTCAGACAGTGGGAGAGGGTGGCAGCAAGAAGTCGATGATTGTAAATGTTCTGTGGTCTTGCACTACAAACAAAAAAACAACAACAAAATAAACCAGGAAAGTGCATTTCCTGAAGGAAACACAGGATGGTTGTGCAGCTTAAGCAGTGCGGGGAACGAGGGATGAATAAGCGACAAATAGAAGGGTGTGGGCCAGTGTGTTTGAGGATCTGCCCTGCGTAAGTACATGCAGTTCTATTGCTGTTGAACGAAACCATAATGTTTGTGTGGGCTTAAAAATGAATTCAACCCTATGGGAGTAACGAGGGATGGATGGATAGATAGATAGATAGATAGATAGATAGATAGATAGATAGATAGATAGATAGATAGATAGATAGATAGATAGATAGATAGATAGATAGATAGATAGATAGATAGATAGATAGATAGATAGATAGATAGATAGATAGATAGATAGATTTATTGATCCCGAAGGAAATTTAGCAGCCAGTAGCAGTTACACAGTACAAAAAACAAAAGGTATATAACACAGTATAAATAAAGAAGAATAAAGAACTCCAATAGTAAGAATATATACAAGAATATATGAATACAAACTATACAACCTGACCGTAGGTAAAAAGGTAGTGCAGTAATAAATTAGGTAATGTGTAAGAGAAAAACAGGTATCAGCAGATACATGACAATACTGGGATATTTATTAAAAATAAATAAATGTGCAAAGATTGTATTTAAGTAAATGTTAAAAAGTGTTAAATACTGACCAGGAGTGCAGATGTACAGGATGTACAGCAAAGTGTCAATAGTGTCTATAAGTGCTGACATAAGATGTCCAGTAAAGTCCAGACTAAACGACAAATGGAGGAGTGCAAATGGTGGGTATGACTGTGGATTAGTGCTTTGGGATCTGCCCTACTGTGGCCGAGAAGACACAACGTGCTGTGAATTCACGAACACTGCAAAAACACGAACGCGCTGCAAAACCGTCCACAACACAACGGAAGTGTTTCAGGAGGACACTTAAAGGACGTGGGACCATATACGGCAACGCTCCCGAATCATACAATCAGACCGGACAATTTAGAATTGAAACTGAGCTGGCAGAGAGCAAAACATTTATAACAATATAGTTATCCATAATTTAATAGTTCTACATGGTTACGGCACAAATGCCAAACACTGGTTCTCTCACACAAATAGCTCTGTTTCAAGTATCTAAGTAACTGTATCCTCAACATATTCTTTGGGAAACACTTAAATTTTAGTGTATAGTTTCCTGACACCATCCTGCAGCATGTGTTTTTATATACTACACTATATATTCACTTCCAGGTTACAGTTCTAAACTAACTTTATGTGTGTAGTGGGGCTCTAGACATTAGCCCATCTAAGATCAGTCCCAGTGAACAGCTGGTCTTAGCTTTGAATGTTGGTGCCTGAAGACATGCTGCTGAGACTGCTGAAAAATAGCATTTGCCTAACTGTACCAGGGCTCCAGAAAAAGCAATGGCAATCGAAGATGATAGAGCTGACATACATAAGCCTAGGGTTACCATGTGTAGTGCCACTAGGGGTATAAATCCCCCCAACATTCTGCTGTGGAGCATGGTGCTGGAGCTCCATCCAGTACCTTTGGGATGAGTTGGAGTGATCCAGAACTGATCATCCAACACCAGTACCTCACCTCATTAATGCTCTTGTACCTAAATGCAATCAAATCCTCACAGCAGTGTTCCAACTATTGTAAAACATTTTAGAAGTTGACAAACATCTAGTCTAATAATTTCCTGGATTATCAATTCTGTATTAATACCCTTACATTTAGAAGAAAAGTTGGATAACCAGGGGTGATCTGAGAACTGAGAACTGGTAAATGAACTGAGCCTGCATTGATGCAAAAAAAGTAATTTACTGCTACGACTGTAGCACTGTAAGAAAATTAATTAAAAATATTTGTGTGTACATCTGTGTGTGTATACCAACAAATAATGTATTGTACTTTAAGCAGTTTAAACTGTTTGTTTTACGTGATTATGATGATTCCAACCTTGAAATAAAAAAGAATAATGTACACTTATGCGCAGTATTGATCTTCAGAGTGGTAGACAGTTTGCTTCCCACTACACTATGATACAAGCAAACACCTATTTACTGTTTACATAATTCAAGCTGTTGGATATGATATTTGTTGAGGTTGGATGTCATTTCTGTGATGGAATTAAGCTTTTAAAAGTGATTTTAAATCTTCATCGCATTGTTCTGTGCATGAACACTACACGTATTTATACAAACATGAATTTGTATAAATACGTGTAGTGTTCATGCACAGAACAATGCGTTTATAAAAGGATGATTATTGGCTTATTTTGTTTTTGAGACAGAATTGCACGTAAACATCAAGTTAAGAAGAACTTACCGAGTTATGAGTGGGTCGGATTACTCTTACATTTACGAACGACTTTACGTACTATGTTAGTTACGAAGGCTTTCGGAAAACATTCATAATTTTAAGAATGTTCTTAAGTATAAAGTCACGAAGTACTTAGCGTTACGAACGTTTCGGGAAATGCACCCCAGGTTTCTACAGTAGCCATTTAATGTATGATACTTTACAATAAACAGAATAAATATAATCCCATCACTGTCCAAAGAAAACATCTCAAAAAATTGTTTTTTTGTTCAGTTTAAATTTATAATATAATATGAACAAGACTTCTGCCCTTTATATCTAAGATATATATTAGATATAATCTATCCTTTATATTTAAAAGTTTCCTGATGAATGGACCAATTTCAAAATGGGTTTGCATATTAGGATTGCACAAATGTGTAAATACATGCATGTATATTGATTCATCAGGACACCCTAAATTATTTACAATTAAATATCACTCCTTAATAAAAAAAACAGTCAGCCAGAAAAACCCTCATACACTAATACAGTGATACTGAGGGTCTTTAGTGTCACTAACAGCTAAATATGCCTTAATGGAATACTCTAGATTTCTTCTTTTGCCCATTCAGCATCTAATGACTTCATAACATCATGACAATATCATGATATCACTGTTTCCAGTTGTCATTTATTCAGTTATCAGTATAGTTTAATTGGTTGATGTGATTTCAGGATGGAGAGAGATAGAGGGGCTGACAGATAGAACACACACACACTGTGGTCTGATGGAGCCATATAAGCTTAGCGTGCGTGCTGGTCCTAACCCAGTCAGTCCAGCCTTTATGAGGATGATGGACAGGTCCAGACATCAGCCCACACTGATGCTGCATGATATGGCCTCATGCCCTGCTATCTGTCCCTCACATCACACACACTTTAAGCAATGCCTAAATAGCACACACACACACACACACACACACACACATACACTCCGCCACCCGGCAACAGAAAATAAATGAGCCTCCACAACATCAACTCTTTTTATATTGCTGTGACATATAAAGAATTAAATATTAATATGGTGTTGTATATCGATCGGGACGAAAAAAAAAAGAAAATACCTGCCACTATAATGGGGTGGTTGATATTTCTGAATAAAACAGTGACAAACTCGTTATCAAAGGGCAATTTTTAAACATTCATGACAGCAGGGGAGGGCTGCTCTGGGAAGGCTCGCTGGCCTGGTAAAGAGGGAGGATCAGAGGAAGCCCAGCACACTGCTCACCATGCACACTGCATGCAGTCTTCAACTCAGTAAGTTGGGAATGGACTGTGTAAGTAAGTAAGTAAGTAAATAAATAAATACACAAATAAATAAATAAATAAATGCAACCTTTGAGCATTAAGAGAGTTAAGACAATATATATATATAAACTTAATAAGCACCTCAATAAAAAAATTGCAGTATTTCTTATTAGAAAACATAAAAATCCTGCAAATCCTGTTCCAAAGTTTTTATTTTTGTATTTAACAGTCAGTTTAAACACCCCTAGTCAAATGCCATGTTTTGTTGCTAACAGTAGGTTAACATCCTCTACAAGGAGCAAACGTAAATACTGCATACTGTAAATTTGCTGTATATTTTCTAATAATTTTTCAAAGTTATACAGGATAGAAAATGGAAAACAACTAATTTAAAGTGTGTCATAACACTTGCACAAGTTATATTTTATTTTTCCACTTTGCAAATTTCCGCAAATACATAGTAATGGTGCACATGTTCATAATATGTTCATAAAAAGTGTGTAGAGAATGTGTTAACTTACTTTCACTTACACAATCAACAAAGATTGTCCAAACATACATACAATTCTATTAAAATACACAACCTTGCAAAAATGTTCACGTTTTCAATTACTAACCAGAACATAATGTGAACATCAGTGTTTTCTATGTTACAGTGATCTTTAGGTAGTAAATATTTAAAGGCCACCTAGACAGGGGCTTAATAACACGTTTGTTAACATTAAATAACATTTCTAAAGCAATATTTGAGTATTTATGAACAAATTATGCCTCACATTATATTGACATGAAGTGGCATACACATTTCATTTATAACACATAATTTCTTAGCATCATTTTTAAACAGTGGAACAACTGAAGGCAGAAGCCTAGTTTAAACAAAGTGTTACAAAATAAAACTCTTTCTTTGTAATACATGAGATACTAGAGAGACAGAGGTGCTTCCTTTTATGTAGAAAAGCAATAAATGGATGTGTAATTTATTGCATAACGTGGCATATAGCAAAGAAAGCATTTCTTAATATAAAACATACAATGCAGTGAACATGAACATGTTTAATATTGTCTAAAAGGAAGTCTTTCCTTATATGCAGCATACGATACAGAAAAAATAGCAAAAATGGAAATGTTTCCTATTGTAAAGTGTAAATGCCATTCTTTCCCAATTTAACGCATAAAATGTAGCAAAAATAAAAGTTTTTTCCTAATATACAATGGTGGATGCAGTAAAAATGGGAAGTTTTACCATTTATAAAGCATTATGTGTAAGATTTCATTGTATATCAATATAATGACTAAAATACATGCAATATTTCATTTATTATATAGAAAGAAATTAAGTTTTTTTATGTAATGTGCAATCTTTTGAACTGTGGTACTATCATATGGACATTAACTACATTTTTCCACAAGATGTTTGCCCTTTAGATGAATCAGAATCAGAAACAGAATCATTTATTTCGCCAAGTATGTCACACATACAAGGAATCTCAAAGTCACCCAGTAAACAGAAGAAATGACCCATCCTGAGGAGGCAGGAGGGCAGTTTTGGAACAGAATGCTCTGAACATACGGGGCCGCTTTAATTCACAACACAATTCAGCTATTGAGAGACTGAATGCAGATGACTCATGAGTGGGACATGGACGGCAGAGTGGACGCAGGCCAGAAGTGAGAAGACAGAGTGAGAAGAAAGGAGTGGCAGAAAAAAGGATGTCCCTACAAGGCATGAGGAAGTAAACATAAGAGAGAGGAGAAGAGTCCAGTCCTGAAGCAGTGGCTGTGCAGTGTGGGTGTGTGTTCCTCTCTGTCCACTCCAGGCCACTCTCAAGTCCTGGGTGTCATTGTTCATATAATGTGTCAAAGCGCCCTGCAGCCCCGTCTGAGAGAAGAGTACACTCCCTCTGTCTAGAGGCAAGGACGGAGGAGTGACAAAGTCTTACCTCTGGCCTCGTCACTCCTCTTATATTCATCTCTCTCTTTCCTGCTCTCTGTCTGGCTATAGGCGACTCTCTCTGTGGCAGGTTGTGACCACGGGACGTTTGCTGGATCTCACACACAGACATACGCCAGCCGTCACTGAACTGTCCGCAGTCTCCCACTGCCCAAGGCTGGACACTGAGTCTGTCTTCATTGAGTACTGCAAGACGCAACACAAACATAGATAATGACATACATATGTACAGTTCCCTATACGTGATGTGTCATCACTGTTGGATCAAAACCTATAAAACTATAAAATGTGAAAAAAAATGTGTCCACTATTGTCCACTACTATTTGTCCATGTATCATAAAATGTTTTTACATTGTTACAGGCAGCTTGCATTTCCAAATTATGAAAACAGACCCAATTACAAGCTGCTGTTGCAGTTAAGAGATGTGTACAAGTATTGCACATGCTATGTTGATGTTGTGCTGGGTTGTGGTGTAGGTGGTGAGTGGGTATACAGTCACAGTTAGGAACTGTATGGTTGGAAGTCAACTGACTGCTCTCCCAGCTGTTCAGTTAACGCTGAGTAGCAGTTTCTCTCCTGATGCTATGTTTAATAAAAGAGCATTTGCTTAAATGTCCCCTGCATCTCCTTTTATGCCAAGATGTTACATTTGGTAAAGTTGGATCACCCCCCCACCACCACCACCCCCAGCAGACTGACTGGTGGGACAAAGGTGAAAGAGTGAAGACGCTGGAACTGGCAGCACACAATAGACCAGCAGCAGGGCTGGGTGGGACAAGAGTTAAAGAGAGGTGGTAGTGAAGATGGCTGAACCGGCAACCCATCAAGGACTGGCAGCAGGGCTGGGTGGGATGACAGTTAAAGACAGTAAAGATGGTGGAACTGAAAATCTGGCAAAGATAAGCAGAGGGGCTGGGTGGGACAACGATGAAAGAGGTAGTGGTGAAGACAATGAAACTGGCAACGACGCAAGGACCAGCAGCAGTACCTGGTGAGGCAACAGTGAAAGAGGTGGTAGTAAAGATAACAGAACGGCAGTATGGCATGGATCGGCAACAGGAGGACAGTAAAACAGGTAGTGGTGAGGACGCTGGTTGGCTGTCGACAAGGATCTGATGGCAGAGCAGTGTGGCAGCCTGGTAGCCTTGGCTGAGGGAGGACTAGTGGTGTGTGTAGTGTCATGGCTTGTTTAGCCATAGATATGTGGAAGATGTGACCATGTGGAGCAGCAATGCGCAGAGCCTCATGGTAATTGGTAGCAAGAGAGATTTTACAATGTTAATAAGTTGGTATTGTTGGTTAAAAGATTATTGCATGTGTTGTATTGTATTGTGCTGTATTGTGCTGAGTTGTGGGGCAGTTGGAGTGGATTTACTATGAGAGTTGTATGGTTGGAGGTGACCTGCCTGCTGTCCTGGCTGTTAAGTAGCGCTAGGCAGCAGTTTCTTCACTATTGTGGTGCTCAATAAAAGAGAATTCACATGTTTGAATACTTTTAATAATTTAGTGACTTTCTTTCAATGAAATATCAGATTTAGACTCATCAGCCCATAAATTAACTTCATGTCTCAACTGTCTATTTTTGGTATTCTAGTGCAATTCTATGATTTCCTTTTCTCTGCAATCTCTTCTGAACAGTTACATGTTTTCAGACCCACAGCAATGAGATATTTTCTCAAAGTGGAAGGATGGAGGTGGATCTTGATTTTTACCTCTCTCTCAATAATGAAAGCACTGCTTATCTGAGAGTAAAAGTTTCGGTGGCTGTAAAGTCGTATTTTCTCAGTATATTTTTAAATTATTTTGAAACTTTTTCTTTTGATCTTCTCTTTTCTTATGCAGGGAAATTTAAGGAAAAAAAGCTTTTAAACATTTCACACTAGTTCACAGAACATGCAGGAATTTAGTACTTTTATATCTCTGTTTTTGTAATTGGTGTTTCAGTTTTCACAGCAGAACCCAAAGCTGTAAATCATTTAGAAAACTCCATGGAGACGAGACTTTAAAGCTCCGTTGAAAGACAAACAAACGGAAAATCAAAAACTGTCAAAGCCTGAGTTATGACTGAGTAACTCTCAGGCCATGCTGAGTGATATTTACATATCTGATCTACTAAATAAACGGAAACTATAAGCGTGTGATGTTCTGAGAGCTCGGCATTATGGGTTTTGCTTTCTGTAATAACCAGAGGAATGCGTGGCCTAATCAATCAAATCACCCAGCAAACATCTTGCACTCTAAAAACAATTAGAGCCCTCGTCCCGGATCGATAAAGCTGTGCTCGGAGGAGACATCTACCAGCCATTCATTTCACCTGCTCCCAGTACGCTCAGCCACGGCCATCTGTCTGCCACAGCCACTCAGGACGCAGCTGGGCGTATATATATATAGAGAGAGTATATATAAAAAAGCTCTGCATCAATGCAACACCTAATAAAAAACGCTAATCGAAAACAATAGATTTTAACACAGCCTCGTGTCCCACTGCTCTCTTTTATCCCGGTACTCAAACACCAGACACTGTTTTTTTATTATACGCTTCTACTTCTACTGAAAACATGAAAAGAAGGAATAAATGCGATCTCTCTTAAGTTTGATTTTTGCAAACCTTCGCAGACAAGAAGACCCCAACCAGTCTCAGCTGATGTGCAGCTGCTTTAAGAGCAGCATAGTTAAAGTTCAAGAGTTAATTATTTGTACAAATTATTATATATACAGATGTGGCTACCACTTTACAACACAACTATCCTTATAGAGGCTTAAAATATGTTTATTAGTGGTTATTAATTATGTGATAAACACTTTACAAATTATTAATTAACAGTTAATTAATAAAAAGAGTAAAAGTAAGCTGTTGTATCTGATGAACATGAATGTATTGATGCTGACAGTTTTAATGCTGACTGATGGAGAAGACAAAGTAAGATCTGTAAACATCAAAATCTGAGCTTTTAACAGTTCCCTGTTAACCAAACAACAGATCACTGTTGCCTTTTTTATTATAGCTGCTTATTAATAATTTTAAAGTGTTTGTGACCTAATTATTAATCATTAGTAAACTTATTTTAAACCTTTTATGAACAAGGGTAGTCTTATTCTGAAGTGACACCCAAATGTGTTATTTGGTGATATGCAAAGGTTTGGGTGCCCCTGGTGAAAGGACATATTATATAATTTAACACTGTGTAAAACCATGTCATACTTTCATACAGATTTGCTTATAAACCATAATTGAGCACTAAAAGTTGCAGAAAATGGTCTAAAGTCAACATTTAGGCTTATGTTGAGTGCTACTGGGTGGAGACCTGAGACAAAGAAAGAGGGCAAAGGTAAGTTTTCACCATGTAGTTACTGATCACTAACACTGTACTATTGCAGACTAGATTCATAATTAATGGAAAGATTAATAGAAAGGAGTTGGTATAGTGTAGTGGGTAACACTGCTGCCCTCCACTCTGTAGCCTGGCATTCGATGTAGCCTGGCATTTAATCACGCCAGGACAACCAATGCTATACCAATAAGACTCCTTAGGCAAGAATCCCAACACCAACTTCTCCAACCTGAGTGATATTAATTGTTGCTCTGGATAAAATGGCAAATGTTGTAAAGTGTTGTAAAACTTTTAAATCCCATCATTTTTCAGTTTTACATTTGCTAAAGGAATGCAGTGCCTACTGTAGAAAGAGCAAGTTTTTGTGTGTGTGTGTGTGTCAAATATGTCGATCCCTCCAGGTCAGGATTAGTGTAGGTGTTGGGCTCGGCTGCTACGCTGCAACATGGGATTTATCATGCTAATATAGTGTAGGGAAAAGGGGTTTCTCTTGGGATTAAGCTCATGGGATAATCTCACTCCCCAAAGGAAATTCTACCACCCCTAACACTCCCAGCGCAAGCTTAATCCTGTTTTCACATGTAGATTCAGACGAGAGGGGCTTTCACTTGTCAGTAGTTATAATTTGAGATGACTTAATTTTTAGGTTCTTTAAAGTCTACTGGGCCTGCTGTAGTCTGGAGAAGACAGTTTTTAGGGGTCCAAGCACCTGTTTTCTTTGTAAAAGAGTCTTATCAGCAACAATACAAAAGGACCTTGAGTGAATGTGGCTAATTTTAACCTTAAACAAACAAATGATTACAGGAATAAATAAATTATAAATGAAATGCTTGATTCCAAATAGATGTACTTGGATATGTACAGAGTTTTCAGGAAAAATAACAACTAATATGTGATTTACTCCCAAACCACAACAACGTATATACATTGGTAAGAACCAGGGGCGGGGGTGGGGGGACATGTCCCACCCAATATCAGAAACAAGTAGATTTGTCCCACCCAAAAATGAAACCACAGAAAACTGGAAACTGTTTAAAACACTTAATTTTAAACTTGTGTTTTGGCATCGTTTGCAATTAACATGCTGTGTTTGTTGTTAGCAACTGGCTCTGGTTGTTCACTTTGTTAAGGCTTGTCCTGAGATGCCTGTTCAGAAATATCCTGCAGTCAGCAGCTTCACTGAGCCGAGCTCTCGCCTTGTTGAAGCGTCGGGTTGCTCACGCCAGCTTTAAATGCGAGGTCAGTGATGAGAACAATGAATAGGAGGGTTTGACAACAGTAGCATGTAATGTGGAGTATGTTGTTTAGTTTGTAAAGTGGTCCTAAATTGGATTCATCTAATAATAATCAGATGTACAGATAATGTTATATTTTGTTTATTTATTTGTAATTTACTGTAATTCCACAAATGCGGTTCTATGTCACTATACATACAGTGATTTACTACCTTACCTACAGTGGAATCAGGTTATAGGTAATATTTAGAGGATAGGGTGGGCTTTGATTCATTTTATCAAATGTGTCCCCCACAACGTCAAACCTGCTCCTATGCCCTTGCGTATATATAATAGAAAACATATAATTCTTAAAAGTTCTTGAAATTGCATTTTACACACTTTACAATAAACAAACACAAAGTAAATATGACAGTGAAAGAAGCAAAACATTTACATTGACATTTGACAAATAATTTCATCCAGAAAGAATGATTTACGGTTTATATTTTGTTGCTGTCCAAGTCAAAACAAGTATCTCCAAAAAGACTACTTTACCGGAGGTTAGATTAATTGAAATGTATTTCGTTTACAGCACTATTAAAACAAATTTATTGGCTCTTTCATTATGAAATTTTGATACAATGTAAGGAACAACTGTAGAGTTTATGTAGAATGTAGAAAATTAAACATCACAATAAATAGAGATACTTGGTTTACTTTAGACAGTAACATATACACTGAACCTCAGTCTACAGCATTGAGGGGAGCAGTGTAACCCTCTACAATATACCAACCACAAAAACTAATAAGCCATATAATTATCTTGTCACTTTTTTAGTTAGAAAAGTGAACAAAATTATGAATACAGATTGTTGCAGTTGCAGTTGTGGCTTTAGAATGTATGGTTTGAAAAGCAAGCTTTGTTAAGTTTCAGTAGGTGTGTTTATTAAACGTGTCCCATTGCTAGAAAATGCTGATGAACAAAATAGAGTGATAAAAAGGTCTAAATTGAATAGAGTGTAGAGGTACTACAGAGGGAGAAAAAGAAAAGAGAGAGTGAGTGAAACAGAGAAAGAAAAAAAGAAAAATGTTGTAATATGATCAAAATGTTCATTAAAGAATTAAATTAAAGGAAGCAGGGCAAAAGAGAAGGAGTAAAAGATGATGAGAGGAGGATGACTGCATTAACCTTTGCACTGGCCTGGGGGTTAGTGGGTGGACAGTAGAGGGGTCTCCTCATTGCCAGGACACTGTACCGCCCCGGCACACAAGATTAATCCACCTCATCACTATTCTACTACTGAAGCTGCTGTAGAGACCCAACGACTCACTGTTTAAAACATGACGCAAATATTCACCTGATATCGACTGGAGTCTGAACGATAAACCAACTCCTCTACAGAAGATCTTCAAAGGGCGAAGGCAATTATGCTGTTAAAAGAATCTTCAAAATCTGCTTTGAGACTTTTCATTTTTGCAGACTTTTACCCAAAACTTACAAACTCTCTACAAAACCAAACACCTTTTAATCACCTTCAACATTTTGAAGAAATATTGCAGAGCTGTAGAAGGATCAAAGCATGTGATGTTTGGGACACATCTGTGCTGTTAATGGGATTACATTTTTCTTGCATCTAATAAACATTTGTGTGGTTTTGGGTACAAAAAAAAAGAGTTTATTCAATCTCTCTAAATCACTCCACTCTTTTGATGATGTGCCTGATGTATGTACTGTATGTATGTAGACTAATATGTAAATTATTTTTGTTCTGGCTGTCCAGTACTAGGCCTTGTTCAAAAAGCAGTCTGAGCTGAAACACTTCTTATAACTTCAAATCAAGCTATCCTGTAATACACTGATTAGTCAGATATGTACAAACATGTTGTTTTTATGACATCACAAAAACTGCACAGTCCATCTCAAGAGCAGCCTGCACTCACTACAGAACATCTACCACACCAGGAGGGCCCACAACATAATCAGGGACAGTACACACCCCCAGCACACACTCTTCACACTCTTTACCTTCAGGCAGACGCTACAGGAGTGTGAAGTCCAGGACCACAAGACTGACAAACAGTTTCTACTCACAGGCCATCAGGCTTGTAAACACCTCACGCACTACCTCTCTAACCTCTCCTATCTGAACTGGTTTGAACTGGTCTGATTTTAACTGCACCTTACATTCAATGTACTGCTGTTTACATACAATACTGTTAACACTCACTGTACTGCTGTTTACATACAACACTGTTTACATTCACTGTACTGCTGTTTACATACAATACTGTTTACATTCACTGTACTGCTATTTACATACAATACTGTTTACACTCACTGTACTGCTGTTTACATACAATACTGTTTACATTCACTGTACTGCTGTTTACATACAATACTGTTTACATTCACTGTACTGCTGTCTACATACAATACTGTTTACACTCACTGTACTGCTGTTTACATACAATACTGTTTACATTCACTGTACTGCTGTTTACGTACAATACTGTTTACTCTCACTGTACTGCTGTTTATGTACAATACTGTTTACATTCACTGTACTGCTGTTTACATACAATACTGTTTACTCTCACTGTACTGCTGTTTACATACAATACTGTTTACATTCACTGTACTGCTGTTTACATACAATACTGTTTACATTCACTGTACTGCTGTTTACATACAATACTGTTTACATTCACTGTACTGCTGTCTATGTACAATAATGTTAACACTCACTGTACTGCTGTTTACATACAACACTGTTTACACTCACTGTACTGCTGTTTACATACAATACTGTTTACATTCACTGTACTGCTGTTTACGTACAATACTGTTTACTCTCACTGTACTGCTGTTTATGTACATTACTGTTTACATTCACTGTACTGCTGTTTACGTACAATACTGTTTACTCTCACTGTACTGCTGTTTATGTACAATACTGTTTACATTCACTGTACTGCTGTTTACATACAATACTGTTTACTCTCACTGTACTGCTGTTTACATACAATACTGTTTACATTCACTGTACTGCTGTTTACATACAATACTGTTTACATTCACTGTACTGCTGTTTACATACAATACTGTTTACATTCACTGTACTGCTGTCTATGTACAATAATGTTTACACTCACTGTACTGCTGTTTACATACAACACTGTTTACACTCACTGTACTGCTGTTTACATACAATACTGTTTACATTCACTGTACTGCTGTTTACGTACAATACTGTTTACTCTCACTGTACTGCTGTTTATGTACATTACTGTTTACATTCACTGTACTGCTGTTTACGTACAATACTGTTTACTCTCACTGTACTGCTGTTTACATACAATACTGTTTACATTCACTGTACTGCTGTTTACGTACAATACTGTTTACACCCACCGTACTGCTGTTTACATACAATACTGTTTACACCCACCGTACTGCTGTTTACATACAATACTGTTTACATTCACTGTACTGCTGTCTACATACAATACTGTTTACACTCACTGTACTGCTGTTTATATACAATACTGTTTACATTCACTGTACTGCTGTTTACGTACAATACTGTTTACTCTCACTGTACTGCTGTTTATATACAATACTGTTTACACCCACCGTACTGCTGTTTACATACAATACTGTTTACATTCACTGTACTGCTGTCTACATACAATACTGTTTACACTCACTGTACTGCTGTTTATATACAATACTGTTTACATTCACTGTACTGCTGTTTACGTACAATACTGTTTACATTCACTGTACTGCTGTTTACATACAATACTGTTTACTCTCACTGTACTGCTGTTTACATACAATACTGTTTACATTCACTGTACTGCTGTTTACATACAATACTGTTTACATTCACTGTACTGCTGTCTACATACAATAATGTTTACACTCACTGTACTGCTGTTTACATACAATACTGTTTACACTCACTGTACTGCTGTTTACATACAATACTGTTTACATTCACTGTACTGCTGTTTACGTACAATACTGTCTACTCTTACTGTACTGCTGTTTATGTACATTACTGTTTACATTCACTGTACTGCTGTTTACGTACAATACTGTTTACTCTCACTGTACTGCTGTTTACATACAATACTGTTTACACTCACTATACTGCTCTTTACATACAATACTGTTTACATTCACTGTACTGCTGTTTACGTACAATACTGTTTACACCCACCGTACTGCTGTTTACATACAATACTGTTTACACCCACCGTACTGCTGTTTACATACAATACTGTTTACATTCACTGTACTGCTGTTTACATACAATACTGTTTACTCTCACTGTACTGCTGTTTACATACAATACTGTTTACATTCACTGTACTGCTGTTTACGTACAATACTGTTTACTCTCACTACTCGCACAAAAACATTATTGTTTACATTTGTTACTTGCAACTTATGGCTGCTGCTTTTCATACTAGCACATAAAAGCACACATAACTTTTATTTTTTATTCTTTACCTATAAAAATACTTTTATTTACTTCAACTTATATTATTATACTTTGAATATTTTGTATATATTTTTTATTATTTTATTTATTTGTTATCTTTATCTATTGGTTAATGGAGGAACAGCAAAGTAAGAACTTCAATGTACAGTGTAACTGTCTGTTCTGCTGTACACATGACAATAAAACTCTTGAATCTTGAATCTTGAACAGACACCAGAATTGGCAGCTAATGTAGTGAGCAGTGAATAGTATGTTTAGACATTTTAACAATATTTGCATACTACATATAACTCCATTCAGTGTGTGAAATATCCCCTGAGGGTTTCTGGCTACTCAAGCATTCTCTAGCTACTAACTCACACACTACAGTGACACTAATGCTAGTTTCAACTGCAACAAAATGGTCTATTTATTAATTCTTCTTTTGGAAACATTCTTTCTAGTTTGGCAATGTAGTCTACCGCATATTCGCTTTTTCTTGGGTTTTACAAGCAATTGACTCTCTACAACAAACTCTTGTGAAATTGTGCAAGGACCAACTGGAGAACCCGTTTGACTCCACTCCACCCTGAGGCAGAGCTGAGAGCAGTGTTGCATCACTAGCTAGTTATGAATGTCTAAGACACAAGCTCAGAGATTGTGGGTAAGGCAGCTAAACAATGACCTTTCTCTGAATGTGTATTTGAGCATCTATTTCATCCTAATAGAGAACATAATGTCACAACAGGTTTATTTTCAGGGATCCACACCAATTTTGAGTGGGAGATATTCAGGGGGTCTAGGAGGTTAGTTACTAGGTCCCAGACACCCTAGAACCCAATGTATTCAGATCTTGACTTTATCGTTAAAAAAGAAAGAAAAATGTGGGTTTCTTTGGCGGCTTTAAAACTGATATCATACTGAAAATCAATTTAATTGAATGAATCGACCAAAAAAAGGAAAAAGCTTATACATACATAGCCTAACCCATCCACCCATATCTGCCACTATCGTTAATACTTAGTGAAAACTACAAATTATTAGGTTACTTCTACAATATGCTGGTTATGCAGTTGGTGGGATCATAGTTGGTGGGGTATTTTGGGGTTAAAAGCAAGAACTACAGTTATAAACCTATCTGGAATGTTTAACAATGTTAATCTAATGCAAGGGATCTTTGTATTCGAGATATTGGTTCACAATAAGAAAAAAATAAAAAAAAACAAGAAATAAAGCATACTCCTTTACCTGAGTATAAAGACGTTTACCTCCTCGTATGGTTCTCCTGGTCATCCATTTTCCTCCAAGCGTCCATGAAAGGGCCCGTGGCATTGATAACACATTTGGCCCTCGCATCAAACCGGTGCCCTATGAAAGAAAACAGCATCAATCACCGCTGCCCATTCATCTGCAGGCCCTGACAAGGCCGATTATTAATTTATCAGCCAGCAGCTTCACTGTAATGGAGTAGCTCGTCCGCCTGTGTGCGAAACTAAAGGAAGGAGTGTAATTAATAGGGAGCAGACATACCTAATTTTCCCTCTCTCCTCTGTGTGTCAAAGAGCAGCCTGGGAGCCAATGTGTGTGTGTGTGTATGTGTGTGCAAGCGTGAATGGTGTGTGTGTGTGCGTGAGAGACCAGCAGCCTATTCACAATCCCTGTGAGAGAATACTTGGGCTAATGTGCTTTTTGATGTTGACTCCCTGCATTATAAGGATCACACCAATGGCAGAGCTACAGTGCAGGGATGATCCAGTCTGACAGATATGTATGAGAGTGGCTGTAACCCAGACCAGCTGCAGAAAAGATTATCTACTGAAAGTCATGGAGCAACTGCAGCGTCATCATTCCAATATTGTAAGAAACAAATTGCAAATCCTCCAAATTCCTGGAATTTTATGATAAGCTGTTTGTCCCACCATCAATACTGTGAGTTCATCAAACCTCAAACAATGTTAATGTACTCTCAACATGACAACAATGAGCTACTCTATGTTAGCTACTCTACGTTAGGGGGCACATGTACCTTAATTGCTACTGAAATGAAAAATAAAATATAACATCCAAAGTATTAATACAGTATGTAGAGAATTTACATACATCAGTGTGTTTATTTAACCTTGTAAAAACAACCCAGTATTATTTACAGTTTTCAGGTTAAGTTATACCTGCTTTGACTGCTCAGTACTTCATTAAGCTAAATCAAGATTGCTGCTGAAGAAACTGAATACATTCATACAATGTCTGGGGCGTCCAGGAGAAATCTGGAACTACACTTTCTTCTTCAAACTGGAGTTCAAGATAAATATGTATGCTACTTTGTATTGTATTTATGCTTATTTACATCTGTTCTAATGATGTGTGGTGTATTTCCTGAAATAATTTAAAATTTTACAATTAAAATATATGACAGCTATCAGAACAAAACATTATATCTCTAGTTTGTGACACAATTTAAAAGTACCTGTTACATTTTCATTGAGTTTAAATTTCATGATAAATGGATAAAAAGAAATGAACCAAAATGACTGAGAACAAATCTGGTTCCACTGACTTGGCATTAAAAATTAAAGGATGTATCATTTTGGAGATTTTCTTCCGACACCAGAGACATAAATCACTGCACCTTTTTATTGCACTGGTACAAAGATGGACTGCATAGAGTTAATTTTTAAAAACCTTCATTCATTCCTTCATTCATTTTGTAACGTCAGAGTCATTTTTGATGATTATCCAATCTGGAAAGCTTGAAATTTGACAAATTTGAATGTGTCTTTATGGCTGCATACTTAAGAGGCCTCTCTCTTTCCCCCCACTTACTGTTTCTCTCTCTTTCTTTCTCTCTATCTCTCTCTCTCTCTCTCTCTCTCTGTTTCTTGCTCTCTTTCTCTATCTTTCTCTCTTCTATTTCTCTCTTTTTCTTTTACTCTCTTTCGCTCTTTCTCTCTCTCTCTCTCTCTCTCTCTTTATATCTCTCTGTTTCTTACTCTTTCTCTCTCTCTTTCTCTCTCTCTCTTTCTTACTCTCTCTCTGTTTCTTACTCTTTCTCTCTCTCTTTCTATCTCTCTTTATCTTTCTCTCTTTCTATCTCTCTATCTTTCTTTCTCTCTTTTATCTCTATCTTTTTCTTACACTCTGTCTTTTGCTCTCTCTTTCTTTCTCTCTCTCTCTTTCTTTCTCTCTCTCTCTCTCTCTCTCTCTCTCTCTCTCTCTCTCTCTCTCTCTCTCTCTCTCTCTCTCTCTCTCTCTCTCTCTCTCTCTCTCTCTCTCTCTCTCTCTCTGTAAATCTCCGCTGCAGCTCAGAGAAACATCAGGGGGCAGCCATGCTCTGAAAGCAAGCCCTCATGACTATTCATGAAATGTTAGAGAGACACCTCTCCCTTCCCCTCCTCTCATCCCTGCTGCAGCCGCATCTGTGTGGGTGACATTTAAAAGGTAACACAGGCCGTTCAGAGTGAGGAGTTAATTCTGCCTTATATGCCACTCCACATCTGAAGAGCTCCAACACGCCACCCAACGCTGATAAAATATTACTCTTTCTTTTCTCTTAATCACATCTTGTGTTGTTGTGCACACAGTCCAGTATGACCAATCGCTAAACACGCTAAAATCACAATAATTTGTTTGGGGGGAAATTTAGTAGGAGACGTTATATAAAGTTTTAAACATCGAAATGAGTGGAAATGTTTAAGGTGGTCTTAGCAGCGCACCTGACCTCAGGATAGCTACGTTTATTTTATTAGTTATTTTATATTCCTTCAATGATGTCACTGCACACAACAGTTGTTGTGGCATTCAACGAGCTGCAGAACTCAGCACTGACATTTCCACCAATTCTCTTAATTATTGGTATTTGCTGTGTCGCAATGTCGCAATGCATGACGGCTACTACTGCCTACTACTACTAAACATAACACGTTAACCACTAGTGTCTCCACCAGTCATCAATCTCCTTAAAGGCATCCATCAGCACAAACAAGCCATAATTTTCTCGAGTCACTGTGTATTTTAGGGCATCCTCTATCTCTTGTGCAATATTTATGATTATATTAGATTAATCTTTTTTATCCATTACAGGTGAAATCTCTGTTTGAATTCTCCTCATATGCATAAAACACATATTAGCATTGGATCTATGTTAAAAACATACATTGAAAACAGCCATTGGTACAGTAGAGCATAAACTAAGTATACAGAATCTTTTCGATAAAGAAGGAAAACATTTAAGCATCCAATCTTAAGAACTCTGTATCCCTTCATCCATTAAAATTGGGAGCTATTACTGTTATTTTGCTGAACTGCTCAAATATAATACATTGACATGATTAATAACATAGTTAGTTACATAATGCATTACAGTTACATTCTTCGTTTGTAGGCCCAACTTTGCTTTAATGTCAACCAATGACATACATATGTCACATGCATGTTTGTATTCTGTAATTCGTAATAAAATATCTCCTCAAATGAAAGAGATAAATATTAAAATTTTCATTGTTCAAAGCCGTTATACAATGTACAACACCTATGACTAACTGACAAGAACTAAAGACTGTATTTACTATTCTACATCACAAAAAAAAAATCTTTAACTGTCTTGGACGCTAGTTGCATGGACTACCAAAGTACGAAGCTGTATTTGTTCAAACTGAGGGGCTGATGACTTTACTTTCTTAACTAGAACTAGGCTGGTCAGCTAGCTACCAGGCTAAACTATACAAAACTCTATGAATTAAAGGAATTTCAACAACGTCGCTTGAATGCCTTACATGTTTCAAATGTCTGTGTTTCAGTCTGAACAAGCATCAGGTCCAGGCTGAACCTCCAATGGCTCTGTTAATAGTATGAGTAAGTTTGGCTTTGTAAGTTCTAGCTTCTACAGACAAACAGTGCACTACTTCTCAAGTGTGGATGTGGTTGAATCCCAAAAGACAGGTGTTGGCTATACTATGCACTGTTGGGCTGCAGGAGCCCGTATTTAAGTTCCTGCATAGTGTACTATGTAGGGAGCTTGGAGCCATTTGAGACCCAGTGTGGGAAGAGGAGTGTGCTGGATTGGTGGTGTATAAGACATGCGGCGGTCATTTGCTGACCAAAATAAAACTTTGTTTTTGCATTAAGCCATGCTCTGTTGTCATGTGTTCATTGGAGTATGATAAAAGGTTTAAAAGTTCATGAAATTAGTTTAGCATTCAGTGATGGGGACCGAACATTCTTTCCTCTTATCCATGAGTCCAACGTAGCTTAGCAATGATACTGTAGTGTAAAGGAATTCATTTATTTGTGGAACACTTGTTCTTTAAATTTGATCTGCTTTACTTCATGCCTATTAAAACCTTTTTTCTGTGATAAAATTGTAGCAACAAAGAGTCTTGCATGGTGTATTGCTTCATTCAGTAACAACAGTGATCATATTACATGATTTTGGGGAACAATAATGTTCCTCTTTGCTCCTGGAACCTTAAAACATATTCATGACTGAGGGGTAGGTGCAGGTGTTGTACTGCAAACTAGGCCCCAAAGGATTCCAATTTTAAAGTTAGAATCATTACCCATATCATATCATATCATATCATATCATATCATATCATATCATATCATATCATATCATATCATATATCGGAATATGCATATAGATACACTGGTCATTCTGGATAATAGATAAATCACGTGCCCTGGCTCCTATCACCACTACTGTGGAAACTCTCTACAAATAACCATTTCCCATAACACCTCTGTGAATGACATCTTCTTACATCTCAGTAATTAAATTATGCAGAAATTTTGGAAATTCTGTAGAATTCCCCTTGTATTGTAATCTTCTATTCCACCGGCCACATTGCAATTGAAAATTTGAACATGCTGTTTCTGCGGCCCACATTTATTTTCTATGCCTTATTAAGAATTTTATTTATTTACTATTACAGCGTGTAGTCATATGAGAAGATAAAACCACTTCATAAATATACCTGCTCTTACGTCTCTTGTGGTGGCCACGATGGACCCCGGTCAGCAGGTCATGAAGCTCTGGGCTCTCTGTTATGTGTGGAGGCTCAGGGTGTAATCGGCAGTGGCAGTACCTGGAAGCGGTGGGCTGGCACAGGGTTGGGCGCGCTCCTTACCGTGCCGTCCTGCAGGGGGGGACACCGAGAGGGAGGGGCTGTTGGGGGTGGTTGAGTCACCCGCTGCACACTGACTGGTGCTATGGAAGTGTGTCGGAAGCGATCTGTCACATCTGGGGCTGTCAGGTTGAATCAGAGGCGTGGAGGCGAAGGCTAACGTGCACGGACGCTAACGCAAAGGGGTCCGGGGCAGAACGGGGCAGGGCAGGGCCAGAGCAGCTCACTTCAAGTCACAAAGAGAGAGAGACCTTTTGGCCTGGAGGTATGTGCACACACAGGCAATATGCTGTCTTACTCTCTCATACACACACACACACACACACACACACACACACATGAGATACATACAATTGTATGCCAAAGTTTGAACAATCCCAGTCAAATAATGTTTTGTTGGTTGTCTAAGCATAAATGCCTACAAAGTTTGTTGCACAACTTCTGATTGGGAGAAATCAAACTGAATATATAGCTCAAAATGTACCTTTTATGTTTTATATATTCCCCCTATATATAAAAATCAGCAAGTAAGCAGTAACTTTTCATTAAAGGATCCATAAGTGTATTATCTGTAGAAAACCTGCAACTTGTGATAGTGTTGCTGGGGTTTCACTGCTAGGATAAAAGTGATTCACAATCTGAACATTTCTGCCAAAGAACTGTCCTTTTGTGAGAAACTGACAACTGAAGGAAGGCTAACACAAATTATGCATTAAAATGTGGAGACAAAACATATATACCCTTGTGTAACGTTTGAGAACCACTCAGAGGCCGAGGCGTTCTATCCGATTGCAGGTTTTATTAGATACAACGAAACGTATTATCAGACACTCAAGCACAGTTACACATGCACAAACAATACGTCCATACAATAACCCATAAAGGAAGGACAGAGAGGGAGGACTTTATACACACGCACGAGACACAAAACCAGAGGTGTCAAGTAATGAAGTACAAATACTTTGTTACATTACTTAAGTAGAAATGTTGGTTATTAATACTTTACTGGAGTAATTATTCTTCAGATGACTTTTTACTTCTACTCCTTACATTTACACTCCATTATCTGTACTTTCTACTCCTCACATTTACACTCCATTATCTGTACTTTCTACTCCTTACATTTACACTCCATTATCGGTACTTTCTACTCCTCACATTTACACTCCATTATCAGTACTTTCTACTCCTTACATTTACACTACATTATCAGTACTTTCTACTCCTTACATTTACACAACATTATCAGTACTTTCCACTCCTTACATTTACACTACATTATCAGTACTTTCTACTCCTTACATTTACACTACATTATCAGTACTTTCTACTCCTTACATTTACACTCCATTATCAGTACTTTCTACTCCTTACATTTACACTCCATTATCTGTACTTTCTACTCCTTACATTTACACTCCATTATCAGTACTTTCTACTCCTTACCTTTACACTCCATTATCTGTACTTTCTACTCCTTACCTTTACACTCCATTATCTGTACTTTCTACTCTTTACATTTTGAAAATAGCCTCGTTACTTCTATTTCATTTTAGGCTTGTTTTCATTTTTGGTTTGTTGATAACTTGCCTTTAAAGTTTGACTTTTTGCACCATTACAATACTTATAGGCAACTAGTCATCATATCTTCTGCTCCATGAAACACATGTTGATGCTCAGTAGGACACAGATATGCTTCTTTAATATATTTACATTGTACTAAACTACATTCATGTTCAATGGGCGTATATGCGGCTGAAACAGGAAGCCTAGCGCATCCCAAATTTATCAACATTAACATTTTAATATAACATTATAGTCATTATGGCTTTTTGAGGAGGTGGGCTAGTGCACTATAGACCCCTGTGGTGCAGCCTAAGCTTTTGTCTGTAGTGGCATTTTTTTTCTACATTACTTTTACTTTTATACTTTAAGTAGTTTTGAAAGTAGTACTTTTACAGAAGTATTTTTAAACCCTAGTTTCGATACTTCTACCTCAGTAATGCATGTGAATACTTTTGACACCTTTGCACAAAACACAGGACACCTGGTGAACATAGCACAAGACAGGTGGACGGCAGACACATGAAGCACATGACGGAAATGTAAACAGAACCACGTGGACTTGACAGGACAACGTAAACAACAGCGCATGGGACAGACGTCCAGACACGTGACACAGGGCAGGAGAACGTAAACAAAGACAGACAGGCTAGATAGCAGGAAAGCAGGGAAGGACGTGACACCTTGCAGTCTGGGCATCCTTGTCAGTGGACAAGAACTTTTAGTTCCCTGAACTTCCAGTATAAAATCTCTAGAGAAACCAAAAGTTGTTGTTTTAAGGGGTGTCTAAACTGTTTGCCTGGGGGTCAAAGTGTGGCGTTTGGGGCAAGTCATTCGCAGTTTGGCACATGGGCTCTGGTCAAGTGACATGCTTGGTAGATTTTCAGAGTGAAAACAACACAGAACACACTTTTTAACTGTTTAGGGTTTAAGGCATCTTTCTGGTGGGCCAAATCAAATATTCTCATGAGCTGACCCTGCTCGTTGTCAGTGCTCCAAATAATGACGGTACAAATAAGACTATAAACTACAGCGTTGTAAGACCAGGACATTGCACCGCTGAGCCACCACAGCAGCTTGGCAGCAGTTAAACCCCCAGGTAAAGGTGTACAATGGACACAAGGCCTGTAAGACCCCGTCTCTGTTGCCTTGACTTCCACATGCGTGAGACAGAGAGAGAGAGAGAGAGAGAGAGAGAGAGAGAGAGAGATTAATTCGGTGCTGGCTCATCACTAAGGCAGACGAGCAGATAGAGCAGCGAAGAGAACACGCTGATCATTGGAAATAATTATTCGCTGTGTCACCGGCAACCTTACTTCGACATCCGTCTATGTCAGAAAAGCATTTCTGACAGGCCCCCAGTGTGTGCGTGTGCGTGTGCGTGCGCTTGTCCGTGTGTGTACGTGTCTCCTGAAGACACTGGCACGGACTCCTCTTAATGAACAGAAGAATCTGGATTTAAGATTTATGGATTAATCCCTCCTGGGCCCGAAAATACCAGAGATCTATACTCCAAGTCACAAGGTCGTAAGTTTTGTAATTTAAATGAAAGGGTTTAAAAGGTGACAAATGAACAAAGCTGGGTTTCATTACGGACTGATTCCTATGTACATCTTTTAAGATTTATTGCGGTATAATCCTTTAGTTAGGGGAAAAAGGGAGAGCAGAAATGATTAATCACTTTTAATGTTGGTGTCTGGAGCAACTCTCTTTCTATTTGTTATTGCCAGGGAAGTGCAGGGCTATGGCGTGGGCCGAGGACATTGTTCCGCTGCAGGAATGAAATGGCCTAGGGAGCCCTGATCTTTCTCATTGCCTCTCTTTTCTGCCTTAAAACGACTGCAGGCTAAGTAACTGCTAGGCTCTGCTTAATGCTACCGTGCGCTCAAAGGCATTTTCAGAATAAGAAGCGGAAAGAAAAGAGAGAGAGGGGGAAAAATGCACAACAGATATAAAGGCCAAGTTTTAAAACAAATTACATACAGGAGCATGTAGTCTGCCATGATGTATTAAGGGGTAGGAAACCTCTTTTTTTGAAACTCAGTTGCATCTCAGTGCGTTTCTGCATAATCTACGCTGCTGGGAGCTCTTAAGCATTGTGTCTCACTCCTGATCCCGAGTACCACTGTTGGTAATAGTTTAGTATTAGGCTTGTAATTGACATATCCTCTGCCTACAAATGGATTCCTTCATAGCACTTTGATAAAAAATCTCATTCCACTACTTTTTTGCTGGATGACTGATACTGACACAGTGCATTATTCATTTCAAATGAATTTGGTCACACGTATACATCAGGTGTATGTTTCTATTATTCTTTTAGGAATGAAAAACCTAAACTACTATCTAACCTAGTATCAGTGGGGAGCTTGAAAACCAGGACTTGGTTTCCTGTGGCATCTAAATAAGTGTATTCAAGCTCCCAATGCTTAGCATAGCAGGATCTGGACTGAAGGCCTAAATTACCAACATAATGTCCAAAGAATATATATATATATATATATATATATATATATATATATATATATATATATATATATATATATATATATATATATATATATATATATACTATATAATAGTAATTTTATAGGAAAGGCCAAAAATGTGCTTCACTTTGAATGCAAATTAATGTAAAGAGGTTTCATCCCTAGTAATTTTGGAGCATGGTCACAGGATATTAAGGGAAGCTATTGTATTCAAATGCTATAAAGAAAAAAATCGAGATGCATGTTTTTCTCAGGACAGATAATTTTAAGAAGTGATTAAATTTTCAGCAACTTTGTGAGAAAAATACCACTCTAGGGCTTCTGGAAATACTATATATGTACATGAAACTGTGTCATTTACTGTATATACTGCAATCGTTCTTATTAAGTGAGACAGAGAAATTATGTTTCAGAGAAAACCAAATCCACTGTGAGCAGTGTTCATAATGATACTCACTATTCAGTTCTATTTAAGTATCGCATATACATTCTTACAAAAATAAAAATGTGAATAAAAGTTATCAATGCTGCTTCTTGCTTACATAAATTTTGGTTGTTCAAAATAACACCATGGAATGAGTCTCTGAGCTTTATTGATGGAATTTCTAGCAATCTCTGTGGTCAAATCAGAGGGGCACCCAAGTGTGAAACTTGTAGAACCCATCCAACTTTTGAGCTCTGTTCTCAGAGTCAGGTCTTGAGTCTCAGTTTCCAGCAATGAAGCTCACAGAATGGAAATTAAAAATACAGATATCACAACCAAGAGGGTGATTTTACAGCCTAAAGGCAAAGGGGCCTCATAGCCCCCCAGGACCTATCTGTGCACATGTCTGTGTTAATGTCTGTTGCAATCTTTTACATGCATCAAATGTATTCGGTTAATCTAGAACAGCCAAAAAGTGTGGTGGACCTACATAACCATGATTGACAGCCACTGCTCTAATAGGTACAGTGTTTGGTGCAGCTCCTAAGCCAATAAATCACAAGGGTTTCCTTAGCCGGTCCTGAAATGTATCAGTTATCAGTTATTGATAGTATGACATGAAGTCAATGATGAGCTTGTTTATTGCATTTAAAGCAGCTTTACTTGTCTACTAATTGGAAGCATGACACAATGTTGCCAATGAGCAAACCCCAGAGAAATGTCAAAACTCTTAGAGGAGGATGGATGATGGATATGGCCCTCTCCATCCTTCTCCATCTCTCTCTCTTCAGCCCTCTTCTCCCCATAGCCCCCATCCCCGTCCCTCTTTCTCTAATCGGCCTCTCCTGGAGGTAACCAAACCCAGTGGAGAGTGAGGGGGTCTGGGGCAGGACACTCTGCAGTAAAATGACAGGGATGATAATGACAATGAATTTCATGTCTGGAAGTCATACGGGGAGACGCTCGACTGGGCTGACTGCTCCGATTAAACCACTGCAGGTAGAGGAAGTGGGGGTAGGACACAGTCATTATCCTACACGCCTTTCTCATAATCGCTCCTCTGGCAAAAAGAGGGGAGCGATGAAAAAAAAAAAACAAGGGGGAAAAGAGGATAAATACATGATTTTTTTTATCCATGAAGAATGAAAAAATGCCATTAGGGAGAAAAGAAAAGGATGGTATCTAGATGATAAAGCAGGCTTTTTCCAATATAATTTACTTTCAATTTACTATAAATGTTCTATCCATTTTCTTTAAGTGTCTCTGTAAACTCTACAGGGCAGTAACTTATTTCAGAAAATAACAATGATTTTTGTATTTTTTAACACCATGTGACTAAATAATCTGCTTGCTTTGTCCTTGCCTCTACAAGTAAGGCTTCATACCTGAGAACACAGGATTCTCAATGATCTTGAAGAAATAAACTTGGGATTTTTGGTGCCCAGCCCAAAACAAAGAGGGTTAAATTGTAAAATAGTACAGTAATGATTGGCATCCACCGAATATGTAAACAGAGAACATTAGCCTTAAAAAAAGAACATGCATTTATGCATTTGAGGGAGTTTTTATATTTTTGTACAGTCATCCGGGAATTTGGGCTTATAAAAAACGCTATGTAAAAGAATGATATCATCAGAAAGTGGAGACGTATGAATAGGCAGTGAGTAATGCCCTCCTTGCCACTCTTCCCTGCTAAATGAGCAAGGCTGACAGGTCCATGCCCCCTACCCCTCCTCTCGCTGTGCCTTTTTTTGTAGTGCATGGGAATCTGCGTATCCGCAGACGCCAAATGCGGACTGACAGATAGCCTTGAGAAACAAAGTTGGGGGTTAGCGGCGACGGTGTGGAGGCTGAGCGAACAGGACATGCTATGTACACCCGGGCTAACAATGAACATATGCTTTGTTTTTCTGATGCCAACACAGAGCACTCGTAGCCCGGAGAGAGATGCCGGATTCCGTTGAAACAGCTGGAGCGAACGGCCTGCTGGCTATTTTCCTGTTTTGGAACACACGTTTTTTTTTTTTTGTATTTTTTTTGCAGTTTGTAGAAAGCAATTAGGAGTTGCAATGAAAAGCTGTACTTACTTTGAGCAAGGCTTTATAAGAGTCTAAAAGCCACCATGCTATGCGTGACCTTAAAAAATGAAGGCCTAAAATTTTAAAGGTAAATCTTATTAGATCTAATAAATCATTAAATATCATCATCATGGTTTAAGAATTAGACTCATCTGTTACTAAATTTCACTCTTTTGTATTTGTTGCCAAGAAATTCAAGTTCTGGAAGTAAGTGTTGTTGAGCTGTGTTGAGTTCATTGTACTTAAATTAATTCATACTCATTGTGTGTGTTATAAGTTGTGTATAAAGAAACAAAACTGCCCTGTTTTAGACAAATTTTACATACACCAACATGAAAAAGCCATAATTTGGATCCTCTTTAAGCAAATGTGTACAATGTCTTTGGTGACTTTAGAGAAAAGCAATTCACACACACTTTTAAAGACGGCACTATAATAGACGAAAGTTCCTGCCAATTTGTTCAACTGGAGCCGAGTGAAGAGATCCAGTATTACTCTCTTAATGCCAAGCTAGTAATATGACCCTTTCCCTGAACTCTATAGTGAAATGGAGAGTAAAAACCAGCACATTCTCAAGTTAGAATAGTTAAATGTTTAATTATATTAACACAAAAGACTTGGGATGATTTTAGCTTAGATATTATTACATTCATCTTGAGAAATGCATCTTATATATATATAGGGTTAATATATTTAAAAAGTGTATAAGTGTGTAGGCATGTCCCCACCAGTCAGGTCCAGTCTGAGGGTGTTAGTGCATACACACTCCTGGGCTGCAGGGCTGTCACCAGTGGCAAGTGCAGAGTGGCGTAAACAACACAAACTGGCATTTCTTCCTAATCCAAAGAAGGAAAAAAGAGCACAGACACACGAAAAAAAGGCTTACTGTTTATTTCTTTCATACATGCTGCATTTTGTGATGTTCCTAATATAGCTTTTTAAAAAGCTTTTTAAAAATAAAAAAAAAGTAACACTTTTTTAGTACTATATCTTTGAGAATTTAGGACCACTATCATAACATATGTATTAAAAGGGATTACACCTTATATCCATGTTTAAAATGCATTATAAATGTTCAACATAATGCATTATAAGTGCTATTTATAACATGGTATACTGTCAGTGGCAATGAAGGTTGGATAGTGCTTCATGTGAAGTGGCAGCATTTATATGCTTTTATTATGAGTATGGGTAAACATACTGTTCATAGACTTTTAAAAAACCTTTAACATGTATGGACCCACCACTGGATTCACACATCAGTTCCTAAAAAAAATTAAACAACTTCTTTTAAACCGGTATTTTTAATTTGTTTTATGCTTTTGGAGAACATTGTGCAAACATTTCATTACAACTGGACCTATAGAAGTGGCCCAAAATTACTTCTTTTTAGATTAACATACACTACTGTTCAAAAACACTTGCTTTTTAAACAAGTGCTGTTATTTTATTCAATAATACCTGTAGATTAAAAAATAACTATAAATTAGATACTGTACAGCAATTGTAGATGATTTATTTAATATTTCAAGTATTTGGAAATGTAAAGACATTATTAAGTAATAAATAGTGGTGTTATTTATTTACAATAATATCTCTCTCAGTAATAAGCTCTCTGCCTTAGGATTTGATCACCTGTTTTCAAATAATGAATATCAGTATGTATAATGACTTTATTCTCAATGTCAGACAGGTTGGCAGTTGCTACATAAGTATATACAGTTCTGTTAATCATTCTGGACACACTTAACTATATTTATAATCATATAATTATTCTGTACATGTATCACAAAATGAAAATATTATGAAAAATTGGTTTCTATTAAGTATAATAGAAGCACATTTTAATGCATAGTTACTGTTGCTGTTTATTTGGTGAACATAACTTATTGGAACACATGAACAAAAATGTTTTGCCTATTCATTTTATAGACTATTTCAGATTTTTGGTCCCAATTACAATGTACTACTTTACAAAGAACTGACTGAAGCTGGTTCTACATAATGTTCTTTTTTACTTTCAATGTGAGTTAATGTAAAGAAATTGTATTAGTGTATAAGTTAGAAAAATAAAAAAAACTACAAAAAATGTTTTTTAAGATTTGTTTCAGATGGATGTTGCACTGTTTTAGATAGACGTTCCACTGTAATGAAAAAAAAAAACATTCCAAAAGACATGGAAAATAAAGGCTTTTCACAAAAAAGATTTTATACACTATGAAATTTTTATTTAACTTCTAATAATACTAGAACCCATTTTTGGTGCTATATAGAGCAATTCTGAAAATGTTGTCTATAGGACCATAAGAAGTGGTAACATTTAACCATGTAAAGTTCCACTTATTCATTCAAATGGTTCTTTGAGTGGACAGGGGACGTAACCATTGCTTTGCACTTCACTAAAGAACACTTGAATGTAGCCTGAACTTTTACTTGTACAATTAAATAGAGGAGGTTCAGTGTATTTAAACTTTGGTACCTCAACATTTGTAATTAACTTAATAAACATATTGAATTATTTAAACATTTTTATTATTTTAATAAAACCTTTATTTCTTTAGTAATTTTTAGTAGTCTTACATATTTAATTGATAAAAGTCTGACTGCCTTCACAATAGTCTAATAGAACAGGAGCTTACATATCAATGAAATGTATAAGTATAAAGGTATTAGGGCATAGGGTGCAAGAGCCTGTCATTCAGATCCACTCCTGGAGTATCACAGCCACTTCCACTCCAACATATAATCTCATAGAACACTTGAAGAGCCTGATAATTAGCTGAAGAATTGAATGAGTAACATTAGAGCAGCGCTCTGCAGGACGAGTAGTTGAGTAACCCTGATGTAGGGCACAAGTGTGAATTGGAACCTCCCCCACGTCTCGTTAATGAGCCCCACCTGTCCTCTGCATTAAATACCACTCTGAAGGATGGGAAATGTCAGGTGCAATTAAAAGTGCTGATACTAGATGCCAAAAATCAAATCAAGACGCTCCATTCACTTCAGAGAAAACTGGGGTAACGGTGAAAGTGGTAAGGACCACTTGTGTCACTTTACATACACTTTTACTCTCACTTGGATCGGAAGAGTTGAACATAGTCTACATATATAGTATACATAACACATAAAAGCCAAAGCTTCACCAATAAACATGAATTAAACATTGCTGGACTAGCATTCATACTTAACACTAGTTAAACACATTGTTATATGTATATCTAAACAACTCAGTGATAAGCTTCAGTTTTTCACTTTACCAATAACATGTCTCTGCATTGTAACATCAACAACCTGAATGGAAACACAGTTTATTCCAGCACAGCAACTGTAAATAAACCCTCAGACAATTCTCTCACCGTTTACCTGAACTGACCATTCACTATGAATAAAGACTGATAAGCACACAACGTAATCTCTCAGCAGTGTATTGGTGATAATTAAATAGAAATATCAAAAGCAAAGCTAAGCAATTCAGTCATTTGCCCATATGGATGCGTGGACCAATCCAATATTTTTCCTGGTTTGAGGACAAATACAACCAAGCTCCCCTACTGCTTAAGACTTCAGTGAAGGCCTTACATGTTAGATTGACTGCTACCATGAAAAGAAACTGATTTTTGAATTAAATTATTACATTTCAATTTTTAATATCATAAATTACTTTTGGAAGCCCTCAGTAAGTTACTGACTGCATATATGAATGGCTGTCTGACCAACGTGTTTCAGTCAAATGGAACATTTAACATTTTTGTTCATACAAGCTCCAATACAAACATTTTACTGGATTCAAGTTTTATGCTAGCTCTAATAGTCATGGCTTGTCAACACTAATCATTTATGACTCAAAAATGTATATCTGATAATAGCTCAGTGTGCAGGACTCCATGTTGGTTGGCTATTCCAGTGTTGGTTATTGCTAACTCACTTGCTATAGCAGTGTCAGCTTTAGTGGCAACAAGATGTTTGGTTAAATAATTATTTTTCTAGTTTGGCAGTGCAGATCAACTGAGATCTTAGACTCTTTTTTGGTATGTGGATAAAATAAAAGCGTATCTATGTTAAGTGCTTTTTCACCCTATTTGAATTCGATGTAGCTCTGACTCTTATATAATTAATTGGTCGCTGTCCAATGAATATGTGTACCTCCATTTTTGGCTATTTTGAGTTTTCTACATCATTTGAACACAACAATGGATGTTTACATTGTGTGGAAATTTCATGGTGAATGGACCAATAGAAATGCTCCAAAATACCTTGGAAAAAATTCTTATTTCATTGACTTAAATTAAAGTAAAATATGTTTTTGGTCTGTCCTGTAAAGTTTCAATTTCAGAGATACTTGTTTTTCATTGGACAGCAACGATATGCTCTGAGATCTGTTCTTGTGATTGCGATGAACAACATGATCAATAAAACGATATCAGGATCAAAACATCTATCTTTGTGTGTCTTCTCTAATTAATAGTGGACTGTACTACAAACAAGTCTACAAACTAATACCAAATACAGAGATTCTTCCTCATTTAATATTTGTTCATTGTACATAATAAAGCTTGAAATACCATCTAACGAATTATTTGTTCATTTTCTAGTTATTTGGTTATTTTTCTGAAGTTTTAGTTTAGTCTATTTTTTCTCTAAAACAGAAAGAAAAAAGCCAATCCTGGTTGAATAGTAAAGCAAACATTCATCATATATAATTTGTTCAGCACAAGACAATATTTCACTGTAAATTTTGCCAAACCAATGTATGTGACTACAATTTGCCTAATATCCTCTTCCGTGTCCGGGTCTGGGCTGGTGCACTGGCCTGTACATCCCAGTGGATGTGCTGAGTGAGCAACTCCTCTCGCTGCAATCTCGCTAATTGGGCCTCTCTCACTTTCACCTTTAAGACCCCAGTATGCTCATACAGAGAGGCAAATAAGAGCGGGAAGAGGGGAAAACACAGGCCTAAAATAATGAGTTTCCTCAGAAACTCTGAAATGTAGCAGAAAACGATGACATTTCGGTTTGAACCTGGCTGACTCCTTAACAACGCGCAGACAAAAGGAGGCCCAAATGCTTCGTTTCGCACCCCCATTACTCTCATATAATTTTCTGTATTAATTCTCATTTTGATAATGACAGGGCCTCGCTAACCCTCCTGGTCTCTCTACCAAAGTACCGACAGTTCTATGAAACAACCCTAAAGAAGAAGAAGAAAAAAGAGAAAGAAAAGAAAAGAAAAAAAATAGAGAGAGGAAAAAATCCCCAGCACTCAATCCAGGCGAGCATGTCAAGACCTCTTTTGAATGAAGAATGGTGAGTGAGGGTAAATAAAGCAATATGACCAGAAGGACCAGGAATTCTGCCGGATAAGTGTCAGCGGCAGAGTAAAAAATGAAGCATTTACCTGTTCGTAATCTAATTTCATGATGGCTTTCTGTAGATATCGGACCCCGCCGTGAATAAGCTTAGTGCTTCTGCTGCTGGTCCCCGGTGAGAAATCACCCCTCTCTACCAAGGCCGTCTTCAGATCCGAGACAGAGAGAGAGAGAGAGAGAGGGGGAGAGAGAGAGAGGTAGCATCAGATCAACAGCTCCTTGATATTTGGCTACTTATTCTCTCCACCAAATATTTAGACTATATTACACATCATTTTCATATGCATCTCTCCTTCCACTGAGCTGTGCTTTAAGGGAGGACTGCTGGGGGGAGGGGAGGGGGGAGATATGGAGAGATATATTGGGACAGCAGCTGTGTTAATATTCATGAGAGCAAACTGTGACTGTTTAAAAACTCAAAACTGTTAAAGAGAGCCAAACTCGTTTTAAGATTGCAGATGCAATATTTGGTCACTGAGGTCTATAATGAAAAAATATACAAAACGGATTCTGACTCATCAGTAGCACACAAACACCAAACACACACACACTGCTGGCAAACACCAAAACTCACTCAGTGTGTGATGCTGAAAGGGGAGAGACAGAAAGAGAAAGAACAAGAGAGAGATAGAAAGATAGAAAGAGAGAGAGAGAGAGAGAGAGATAGCTCAGTGCTAAAATATACTTAATACAGTTTAACTAGATTTACTTACTTACCCAAATACTTCATTTTAAATTTTAATTCAATATCTAATTGTGGTTTCACTAGATTTTCTCAAGTACCAATTTCAAAGTTCTGCTGAATATCAAATTTGACAGTTTTACTAGATTTACTCAATACCCTATTTTGAAGCTCTGCTAATACCTGCTTTTATAGAGTTTCACTAGATTTACTCAATTTCCCAATTATTACATTTTAAACTTTCACTTTTTAAATTGTTTTTTATTTTACAGTTTCACCAAATGTATTCAATTACCCAGTTACCCAACTTTAAAGTTCTACTCAATAGTTAATTTATAGATTTACTGAATTACCCAACTTTAGAGTTCTACTCAATAGTTAATGTATAGATTTACTGAATTACCCAACTTTAGAGTTGTACTCCATACCCAATACAGTTTCAATAGATCTAATCAAAGTTTGACTCAATTTATTCAATTACCAATTTTATACTTCTGCTCAATATCAATTTTTTTCAGTTTCACTGGATTTACTCAATTACCAATTTTCTTTCTTTTTTTTTTTTACCAAACTTCAGGACAATCCCTTATTTTATACTTTCACTAAAGTGAACACAGAAAGATGAAAATACACAGCTTCAAATGAAGAAAGACCACTGTTATAATATGCATTGATTTTGTGTCACGTATGTCAAATTTCAGTGGGATGTTATTGTATGTTATTGTCAAGACAATGGAAATTTACATTTACAGTTGTTGTCTGTTGTATGCAGCTATTAACAGACATTAACTGCCTGCATCTTTTACAATAAGAGTCCTGCCATAGAACTTTGAATGGTTGTTTTTCATTCGTAATAACTGCAATAACTGGCTTAAATGCAAAAGTTACTCATTATATTTATAGACATTAATTGTATTTATTGTTGTTTCTAGGACTTAGACCTAGACTAATGTCACTGGTCCCAGCCATTGTAAATCAAAGTGTGATAGGTTGATTCCACTCTCAGTCTTTAAGGATCAGTCTGGCAGGTTGGGCCTTTAGTTCAGCTCTTTATCTTAAGAAGCTAGTTTTGTTGCATATGACTAGATACCGCAGAATAAAAAAAACTGATTGGACAACTTTTTATTGGGCAAAGCCTAATCATGGGGCCTTATTGGAAGGCCTAGTGTGTCCGGAGGGCTCCTTGCTGCTGTAATGCAGTGATGATCAAAGCACAATGTTTGAGTGGTACAGCTATAAGCTGAAATACATCCTTTCTGTCTTTATGATTTTTTATTTAGTTATGTTTATAACAAGTGTTTCTTTCTGTCAATGAAGACACAGAGAGTGAGAGAAAGGGAAATGAGAGAACTCTTTAACATTGCTCTAAACTCTTAGAGCACTGCCAGGATCTGCTCTTCCCTCATGGATAGAATCCGCAAATCCCACATTTGAAAAGAAGAAAGGAAAAATAAATATGGATTAGGAGAAGGGGAGGAAGAGTGGTTTCAAAACCATCTCTCTCTCTCTCTCTTTCTCTCTCTCTCACTCTCTCTCAAACACACACACACACAAACGCACACACAATAGTCCACACAAACAGACTGAAGAAAGCTTGAACCCTGAGCATGGATAATTGATATTTGGTGTAATAGAGGAGTCAAATTTGGTAGAGATTGATGCAGAGAGAGAGAGAGAGAGAGAGAGAGAGCTATAGTGAGTACAGTCTTTCCCTCTGCTTCAGCTGCTTTTCTGGAGGATATAAATCCCTCCAAGTTGAGCACTTCCGCTGTGTGTGCCTCTGCAGGGACCCTCAGGCGGAAGCCCCTTTAATAGGCTGATCAGCGTCGCACGAGGTTATGCAATATCCGTCCAGAGCCAGCGAACAAAAAAGAGTGCCGCAAAAAATCCCGATCTGAGAGAACGGAGGACGGAAAGAGGATTGATAGCCATTCCTCAGATGAGGAGGGAAGAGGGAAAGAGGTTCAGTATTGTTTTATGAGAGAGAGAGAGAGAGAGAGAGAGAGAGAGAGAGAGTAATAGAGATGTGGTTGTAGGAAGCTCTATCTAAAGTGTCCACTTCAGAAGTTGTTGTCAGCAAGTTTTGTTAATGAAATCCTGAATGGTACCAGTAAAACACCTTAAAGCATTATCTGAGGTGATTCTGCTCGTTAAGCTAATCAACATATACTGCAGCACGCTGCAGTCATTTGGTCAATTCTTGCACTACTGGTGGTGATGGCAGCAACAATGGCACTTCCTTGGCACACCCTTCCACACCATGCTGCCTCTTCTTCCATAGTTCCTAGCTGGGCTTGATCTTCTCCTTGTCCAGATGGAGTTCATGAAGCACTATTTCCCTCCAGTCCACTGGGGGGCACTTGTCCTACTTCTGATACCAGTGTGGTATCAGTGAAGACCAAGTCACAGGAAAGGCTATAAAGGTGAATTTTACTGCTCAGTATTAACCAAGCAGCTGGTAAAGCACAACAACACCTAACCATCTCAGGTCAGTGATGGTGTATGTGACTGTGTATGTAAAAAATAATAAGTATCGTACAAGAAGAAGATTAGTACTGCAGAGCCAAAACACTTATCCAAACTTTGCAGTTGCTAAGCTGCGATTGAGCATTTGGAATTTAGAAAATGGGGGTAGTGAAAGGTGTGATAGTTTGGTTTCATTTATTTGTAAAAGTGCATAAGTAAAAAGTACTTGTATAAGAGTACTGGTATAAGAGTACTGTTATAAGAGTACTGGTATGGAGTTGAGGTATTTTACTGTAGCCAGATTTGCTTTCAAATGTTTCACAAATGTTATGCGCATTTATGAAATTTCAGTATTTAAAAGTCTTTAAAGTCTCATTCTCATCTACAATAATAAAATTTATATAACATGATTAGGGGCATCAAAATGAGCAAGATCATGTGACCTATGGCTCCATATGTCATCATTTATTCAAAAACCTCATTTTCATCATCCTTTATTGCAGTTCGGCTTTAGCAGTATTTAAACTTTTCCCACCGTGTCCTAGCATATAACCTCATATTGTGATATTTGTGATACATCCATTCATGATATTTAAAAAAATATATATATGTATGGGAAAATCTACTTGTAACATGCAGTGAAAATTAACACCAAAAATAGGAAATGTACAAAGTTTTAGATACTAAGTGTAATAATGGAGTGACAGAGAGAAGACAGCTGGTCTCTGGATCAGTGTAACATAATAGAAAATAACTCAAAACAGAGAAATACTGAGTAAATACAAAAACAAACTACAGGCTCATACATATGATTACTTACTGCTTCTCTTATTAAATGATCACACACTCATAAACAAACACTGCTGGCTTTTCCTCTGCAAAGTAGAGGAGCAAGTAATAGAAGCCTACTTCCAATCACAATCTACCACACCTGCTCCAACTTCTTAACTTATTAACTTCTTCCAAAGTCCTTTATTGCCTAAATCTGATGCATTAGTGTGAGGTAACCGATGGACATCATGGTAGAAGGAGGCTCAAAGTAAACTCTGAAGGAAAGTAGATCTCCAAGCGGAGCTGGCGACCACTGCCTTAAACGCTCCATCACACATCAATTGTGGCTACTCACAGCGCACCCCCCCCTACCCAACACACACACAAACACTCAGCAAGAACAATCATGCATACACTCCCATGCAAATACATTCAAATACACACATGCTCACACAAACCAGTCATCCATTTCACTGTCACATGACTTCGGGGGACAGTGCACATTAATAAATTCATTTCATTATTATGCATGTCTTCATATTCTGTATGATGGATTTAAGAAACCACAAATCATGCATTTTCTGCAGAGGACAAACAAATGTGTGACAGCACAAAGAAATAAGAGATGATCAATCACATACTAATTTATTTACTTCCCCCACTCCAAACTAGTGTCCGGTATGATGAATCACGAATATGTATGCCACATGCATATATGCTTATGGTCACCAAAACACGCTTTGTGTACTCAAACCATAACAGCACAGAAAGCTCAATATACATCATATAGAGTACAGTGAGAGACCGGCCTGAAAGACCTGACTGCTATTCTAATGGTACAGTAGATTAAATGTCGAAAAACAACAGAGCAGACATAAATCCACATTAAAATCAGGTCTTATTCCAGTACTGTATGCAGTGCATGCTGCGGTTAGTAAATAGTTAGAATGAGTGATCTGGGTTTAGTGGGATACATTTGTAACATATTCATGTGCATTAATGAATGTAAACAATGAGCAACAAAGATTTTTCTATAACATAAAACTGGACAACTCACCACCTTGAAGAGTACACTAACACAAATTAATTACACACTGAAATTACACACTTGAAAAAAGAGGGTTCTTCAAGGGTCCTTCTATTTGAAAGTATAGAAAAACTTACAGAACCATATACAGCACATTCTCCGTCAGTCTGAAGAACATTTTTTACAGTTAAAAGAAGCATTTGAGCGTAAAATGTTTCATTATAGAACTCATGGTTCTAAACAGAACAATTGCCTTCTCAGCAAGTTGAGATATAATCCTATAATTTAAATATAATATAAATATAATAGGAAACTCTGAGCCACTGGTGATTTAAGCACTGGCCATATGAATGGGGTAGCTATTGGGTGGCCAGAAGAATTTATATCCATACCTATAAAATTGTTTGATAAAAAAATGGTCAAAAAAGAAAATAATATGGTATCCTTTTTATGTGAACAACAATTATAACAGACTTCAGATGAAAAGGTAACCCTACAGAAGTCAATTTTTAAACATGTACAGATACAGTGTGGTAGATATTAGGTCACCATAGGATTGCTTCAATGGCAGCAAAATATTTGCTTTACCATTTTGAAAATGTTATTTCTTCTAGTCTGATGATGCTCTCTGCCACACAGTAATTGAGATCTTGCATGTTTTCTTTTGAGAAATTAGTAATTCAGTCTTTTTACCAATCTCTTGGGAAAGTGGACCTGTTTTCAAATGGAAAAATATGGGATTTTCTAGAGGTTTTTTAGAGGTATTCCAGGCACAGTTACAGTTGTTAGGCTTTGAAGAACCCTAACTCAGTGAAGCAATTTACTACAGCACCATCCTACGGTAGACCAGTGTTTTATCTCTATAGTTATGAATATTAAAGACAGAAACTGACATTGGGTGTAGCTAATTAAAGACATTTCACTATGCCCCTTTATGGGCATCAGTACCTTACAGCTTCATTTCTTGGAGCCCTCTTCCCATAATTTAGTTTTTGAGACATTCAGGGGGTCCAAGAAGTAAATTAGGGGGAACCCCTAGGACTATTTTGCACCTTGTATGAGAGCCGTTCATTTGTTTGCCAAAGTATAGATATCCAAATAAATATACAAGGCCCTTCAAGTTTTTCAATGGCAATTGTGATAATACGTTTTTTTTATATGTGAATTTTGTAGTGAAATGAAATTACATAATGATGCATCTATTCGTGCTATCAATGCAGTTCTGAATGTTATGTAGCTGTGTGAAAATGACTCGGCAGAAAAGCTGAACAATTAGGCTAACTAGTAACGCTGTTTATCTTCTATTAGACTGGCAGTGAATCTGTTCTTTCTTTTTAACCAGAGCACAATTTAACAACTGATTGTGGCATTGGAGGCCACCTGCAGCTTCAGAATTAATTTTCAGACAAGTACAGCGATCGAGAGAGAGAGAGAGAGAGAGAGAGAGAGAGAAAGAGAAAGGTAGGAAGAAATCACACCGCTAGGATATATTGCCCAGAGACATGAATATGCAAGGAGTCAAGATATGCCAGTGGAGTCATCGCTAATGTTTCTGCCAATTACAAGGCATGCCATGTTACTGATTAATGAATATTCAGCACTGACTGATGTACAGGCTCAGAGCAGCACTGAGGCTCCGTCCTCGTTTTACTGTCTCATCAAGGCACAGGAGTGGATACCTTCATCATTCCACTGAAGAGCTGTCCAGCTATAAGACAAGCCGCTTCATAGGGTTTAACTAGTTAAATATGTGTTATATGAAGGTGTGTTAAAGTGATGGAGTACTCCCCCGATCCGGAGAGCAAGCATTAAAGCATATTAAGTAGACATTTAGTCTTGCAAAGAAGGAACCTTAAATTGGAAAGAAGACATAGAGCATAGGTCTGGGGCTGTGCAGTGCTGACAGGAAGTGCTAGGGTTCTACTGATGAATCTCTGAGAGATTATATCATGCAATCAACAAAATGTGACCTTTTGGGGATCTGAGTGAACATAGAGAAATTTCACCTTCTTTAAATCAAACTCAAGCACATTACATGTGGAAAGAATTTTGCAGTTTATCGACAATTAGGCCAAGTTGGTTGCTTTTTTGTTAATAACTCGCAGCCAAAATGTAAAAGAAAATAGAATAAATAAATAAATAAATAAATAAATAAATAAATAAATAAATAAATAAATAACAACCATTTCTATTCAATCAAACAGATAAGAGTTGGTACATATGACAACACAGAATGCAATTGCTCATAATTCCTAGCTAAATATGTTCCATTTGCAAGTCAAACAATTTAGCATCAGCTAGAGGCTAGAGCATTGGGCTGTGGAGCGGGCAACTGCATTCTCCTTACAATACCTTTGGGATGAATTGGAGCGGTGTTTGTGATCCAGAACTGATCGTCCAACATCACTACCCGACCTCAGAATGACATTTCATTCAAGTGTATGCAAGTTATATCAAGTCAATTGTTTTTTAAATTATGTTGTGGAATGATAATAAAGGCCACTTGACCTAGTGCATATATGACTGAATGCAATATTCCAGCATCTAATATAATGAATGCCACAAGAGTAAAGGCTCCTAATGGAATCAAAAGAGGACAAACGTCTTATTAATACCCTTGATTACAAAAGAAATGTTGAGCAGGTGTCTACAAACCACAGGGCATATGTTGCAGGTTCATGCACTGATTATATCTACACACATTATATGTTACCTGGGCATCTTGAAGAACGTTAATGGTCTAATTGAAATTTAGTACCTATAGCTGAGCATAACTTACACTGTGGTTAAAATTTGGTTATATATTAGTTCCAGATCACCCTACAATAAACAAAAGCTAAAAAACTTTAAAAACTTCCCATGTTTTACACCTACATATTTTGTTTGATTTGTAATAACACATTTAATATACATACTGTTCTTGAACATACAGTTCTCTGAGATAGAACATTGAAATCTATGCAAAGAACTTCTGAATTCACCACTATGAAGTGTGTGTTACATTTACCACTCTTTTACATTGTGTAAAAAATTCATAATAAATGGACCAATAGAAACTTTCCAAAGTAACTTGGAATAAAACCTTGCATTCACCTGCATTAAAAGTTGTCCTGTAAAGTTACTGGGTTTTTTAAACCAATGAAATGAAATTAAACTAAAGACATAAAACATCTGGAAACACACGTCTTGTTTTGTAAATGACTTGGAATTGCTTATCAAAATGTAAATTCAACAACTGTAATCAAAGTGTCAGATCTGGTGCAGGTTTTTGTTAGATATGATTTTCCATTGATATAAAATGTTAAGAGCTGTTCTTGAAATGACCAGTGCAGAGCATCCTGTTTCTGGATTAAATCTTTGTTCATTACTGACAAAAGGCTATTAAGCTGTGGGGCAGAATTGTCCACAGCATAAATTGTCTGTAGGGATTAAGTTAGCTGTAATTAGTTATACTTACCTGAATATTAATGTGATTGATTTAGAACTGATTACTATACTAGTTGTGTTATTATGTGTTTAATAAATTCAAATGTGGTTTGTATGTCTACCTGTGTTACCTCTAGTCTAAAAGGGTTTAGTCCAGTTTAGTCCTATAGGTTTATTAATGTGGACATACAGAACAACAGGGAAAACTAAGGAACTGAGGAAAACTACCTTAACTTGCTGCTTTGAGTGAGTGTAGGAAAGGACTACTATCTTTAAGTCATCTGTTGCCTGTAAATAGTGTGGAATGTTTTTATTCAAAAGAATTGTTTACCGTGAAGTCGCTTTTAAAGCAGTTCATTTATTAAACAATGAATGAATGGCGGCTGCTCATTGATGCTTGGATCCACAACACCACACTTGTAACTGCACTGTCTGTAATGTAATATGTTTCTGTCAACCTTCGGGCCTACTGGGCCTTTAGAGAAACCTAATGATTTTCTAATTTCGGTAAACTAACAACAGATAAGTTCAGCCACTGCTTTGCTGTAGTTGTACTTGAAACTGTAAAAATGTCTTTTAAATGATTTTTAATTTCTCTGTGGTATCTACATGGATACAGGTAAACTTGCTCTACTATAGGTCAGGCTTTAGGAACTGGCCTAATGTATCCAAAGCAACAAAAAACATCATTCTATGCTATCTGAAAGTCCAGAGTACATCACTGATTGTGATTAAAGATCATAGTCTAAATTAGACTGAACATACAATTGTTAAACCACTTTACATTTAACTGTTAAATTGGTCAAATTTATTAAATGCATGACAGTGTGTACTACAGGCTTCTAATAAAATGTCTAGAATGTGTTTTGCCAGCTTTAAATACCCATGTTTAATTTTGATCAACCAAAAAATGTTAAGATGCACTGCTATTAGTCTAGTATCTTATATGGCACAGAAATTAATGTTATTGTAGAGGAGGGTTTTTCCACACTTTTAAAAACATCTGTAAAGGCCTAGCTATGTAGTCACTAGCTTCTATACACAAACACATTTATGGTGTGCTCCAGAATTATTGTCACAGTTGGTAAAAGTGAATAAGAAAGGCAATAAAAAAGTATTTGTTATCACTGAAATGTAACCTTCTGGTGAGATAACAATTATTAGATAAAAAAACAATCAATATAAAAAAACATAAAATCTTACTGTGAAAAACTAAACACTTGTTGTAGTCCTGAAGTAAAGATCGTGGTAGCTCTCCGGGGACTGACATACAGAGATGAAAGCAGCGGGAAAAATGCAGCTCTAGAGACAAGATCCTGAAAGTTATTATCAGTGTCCTAGACTGAAAGGATTGTGTGCTTCCTCTGCAGATGCCTAACAGAAGTGTATCATCCTCTAGCTTGCTGCACCAGGTGTGTGAATGAACTTAGACATGTGGCGCTGTCCGCGGTGCTGAATATGTGATTGGGGCTAAACAAGCAGCTCCAGATCACTCAGATGTTTTGTAATCTAAAGCAGGTAACTGTGTAGTTATGTGTGTGGGTGTGCAGATATCTGAGAGTGCAAATGGCATTCCTTACAACCATGCAAGACTTGAGACCTGGTAGATCAATACTCAAGCAATACTCAAGACCTGGAAGATCAATACTCACGCAATACTCAAGACCTGGAAGATCAATACTCACGCAATACTCAAGACCTGGAAGATCAATACTCACGTGATACTCAAGACCTGGTAGATCAATACTCACGCAATACTCAAGACGTGGTAGATCAATACTCACGTGATACTCAAGACCTGGTAGACCAACACACAAACTTCACTATCAGATCTTTCCACTTTGAGATGACAACATAAAGCTGTGGGTCTGAAGGAAAACAAAACATATATATATATTTCATAACAAGGATCTGATCTGATCAGCCCACATTTCAGTTGAACAAAACTGTGCATTTCTGCAATTTCCCCCTGGGATCAATAAAGTATTTCTGATTCTGATTCTGATTCTGATCTCCATTTTTGTAATTTTTGTCAAATACCTGTTGCCCTTTATGTTGAGTGTATATTTCATGATAAATGCACCAAAATAAATGGCCCAAAATTAAATGAGAGGTCTGGTTACACTGACTTGCATTAAAACTAAAGTCTACATTTTCTCTCCAATAAAGTTATAATTATGGAGATATGAAGTTCTGTTCCCACAGCAACGGAATATCTGGCACTAAAGACTTCTAAGATTAAACCCCCCAGTCCATTTCTTCGAAAGCAAGTCTCATGAAAAGACATCCTGATATTCTATTGAATGGTTGAGGGTTCTGTGAACATTACTGTAAATACATATCGGCACTGTCCAATAAAAAACAGGCATCTCCAAAATGGCAACTTTACAGGAGAGGCCAAAAACTGTCTTCACTTTTAATGTAAGTCAAGGGAACCAGGATTTTTTTACAAGCTATTTTGGAGCATTTCTATTGGTCCATTCATCATAAAACTTTCACACAATGTAAACAGTAGCTAATGCATTTAATTGATGAAGAAAATAGAAATCGACAAAAATGGACATACATGTTTTTCATTGGACATTGACGATTTTTTCTTTGTTACTTGATGTGGAAGACATAATACGTTGTACCTATTGGCCTATTTGAGTAGAAATAAATAAATAAAGGGTGGTCTCTGATTTTATCACAGTACTTCACATAGCCATAGACATACTTTGTTTTATCTATTGGCCCTACCTCTTACTTAAACATGCCATAATTAGGAAATAACTTCTGATTTGATTGTTCTCTATTTGCTCCTTCCTCCTCCCCAATGAATGGTGATTAAGTTATGCATATAAATAAGGCACTTAGTAATTAAATGAGCCAATGGGCAATTATTATGTAATTGTACGTAATGTCTCCTCATTAAAAAGGTAAATGAAAGCAGAGCGCAGCGATACAGCGTTCCTCCATAAAAGACCTATTTAAGACACAAGTTCCCGGCTGATCACTTTGCCTGAGAAACATGCCTGGCATTCCTGAAAAGTAACCATGGGTGGAAAGCACATGATCAGTGTGTAGATATTGTTGTATACAACAACTCAGCAGCGTGCCTGCACTGTGTAAAAGCCTCACAACATTGCAGAGCAAAACCATTTTTTTGTTGACCATTGGGTGGTGAACAATGCTGTCCTCTAGAGGAGAGTGCAACACCCCTTTGGATGCTGAAAGATACAGCAGCCTCACACAGTCCACATGCCAGTGAATAAGCACTGTCAGGGAGGGGGGGACTTCAGAGGTTTGGTGATTATGAGCCAGAGCAAATCCAGTGATGGTGGCACGGAGAAAGAAAATAGAAGAGCTTCCTTTTTTTCTATCAGGTGTAAGGAGCATCTGCCCATGGCCGGTGCCATAAAGATACAATGTTAGGACACTTCTTGCTTTTAACTCTGCGAACATCCTTTGTTCGAATCACAAGAAGCACAAAACCAGAGAAGCTGGTTCTGGCTTCGGCTGCACTTGTGGCAGAGCAGAACTACGTAGGAAAAGAAATGCTCGGGACTGTTTGTGGCTCCTTTTATGCAATAGCTGCGTCAAAGGTGGTGTTTCTGCGTCAGACTCCCATTCGTCATCTCTTATCACATGTGCTGAGCTCTGTCGGAATTGGCAAGAGTTGCTAACACTGTGTTAATGAGACCCCCCACCCCACATGCTTAGGACTCGACTGCTGCGAAAATCACTGTAGTTGGGTAAAAAGAGGAGGCACTTCACAGTGAAGTAAAAGGGATTTTGTTTAAAGGGCTGTAGCAACTGAATATACACATGTTTTATAATTCTTATATAAGGCTGGGAAACAAGGCTGGTATATGAACCTACTATTCCATGCATATCAATGGCTTATGGCCTGTACATGTACCTGAGGTTTCCTGAGGATACATATCCTGTAATTGTTCTGTTCTGTATGACTGTTATGTATTTTAATATCCTGTGTATAAGTGTCCTATAAATATATATGTGGATTGTTTTCTCATGAGGGCCCTATAAATGTCCTGTACATGAACATCATATGAATGTTCTATAGTCAAATCTCCTTTATATTAATGTTCTATATATGGGTGTCCTTTGAATACCCCATATATGAATGTTCTGTATATGAATGCCATATAAATGTCCTATATTTGAAAGTTAGGTATGTTCTGTTTAAATGGGTCACATGAATGCCCTATATATGTATGTCCTATATATGAATGTCCTATATAATTGTCTACAAATGTCTTATTTATAAACGCCCTACGTAGGAGTAGCCTATAAAAGTATAATCTATGAGTGTCTGACATCTGATAAGTATTTCTATGTGGTTGTATTAGTGCGTTTGAGTGTCATGTATATTAATGTCCTATGTATGGGGGTCATATGAATGTCATACATATAACTGTCTTGTATATGCGTGTTCTATGAAAGTCCTATATGAGAATGTCTTATAAATGTGTACAAATGTATATAAATATGTATATACAAATGTTCTAGATAGAAGTGTTATATAAAGTTGCCCTATTATCCTATATATGTATATGACTGTCCTATGAATGCCATACATATGAATATGTATTTGAGTGTATACAAATATACAAATGTCTTATATGTAAATGTACTGCTCATATATGCTACTGGATTATTTGCTGGATTTAGTCTAGGCCTTTATAGGCTCCAAGGAATTAATATGTATTCTAATTTTAGCATTTGCACTTTCTTTCTATTTTATAAAATGTCCAAGCACTATTTTGAGACTTCTTTTAAATGTCAAACAGTCAGTTGAACATTGTTTACAGTCAATTAAACTAAAATATTTTTGAATATTGTAAAGAAATGAATGGAATTATCTATTTTACACTTCATCCTATAGAAGACTAAACACAGCATATGGTACAAGCCCAGCAGTTCTGTACACAGGACTAAGCACATATTTCTGTTCCTCCGTCAAAATAAGTCGTCATCCTGTATCAGAAGGGCTTCATGAATTTGGGCACTCGCGCGATGTCTTATATAAAAAAAAACACAGAACCCTGAAGTCTCAGGTGCATTTCTCTATACCCCCCCTCCTCAAACCGGATTGGTGCTCGTCCCTGACGACGCGCGTGACGTCCTCACGCGCAGGCCACGTGGGCTCGAGCTTAACGGGGCTCCCATAAACAAAGACACATTGGCGCCTCGCGCTAGTCTGCGCACAGACTCCTCTCGCGGTTGCGCTCGCACTCTGCTTTCAGCTGCTGGACCTTTGCGTTAAACTCGCTCCGCTCTTTCTCCGTGCGCGTGTGTGGATACAATGCAACTTTCTCTGATGCTGTTTTAAAGGTACGTGGTGACTGGCTCTCGCGCGACTATGTGTCTGTATCGCATGCTCTCCTTAACGGAACCAGACCGAACCAGAGCGCGTCGCTATTCAGAACGCTGCTCGAGCGTCTCGAAAAGTGCGCACATGTTTGTTTTTAAGGTTTTTAGAGGGGATGACGCTCGTGCTAATGGTGTAGGGACAGTTACATGGGACCACCGGCTTGAGCTCAGTGCTGACTTGTCAGCGTCCATCAAGGCGCACACGCACATTATATGCAAAACGGTTTAAGCTCCATAAAAAGTGAATCAGATGTCAAACTTGTTTTCGTCTCCAAGCTGACACACCTTTTCGTTTTGTTTTGGTGTTTGCGCGCGTGTTACGTTCGCCGCAGCATTGCGCAGGGACATGTGTCCAAGAAAAGTGTCGGCGAAACGCATTTGGCCATGTACGGGTGTCCTTTTGGAAGTGGTTTGGATCGAACACTGGCGCAAGTGCGAGCGGCTCCGTTACGCGCTAACAGCAGAGCGCACAGGACCCTACACGCAGGTGTTGCTTCCTCAGCATGGGCGAATACACAACATTCAACTTTTAAACAAGACAGAGAGAGAGATAGAGAGATAGACACAAACAGAGAGAGAGAGATAGAGAGAGAGAGAGAGAGAGAGAGAGAGAGAACTTTATTCGTACCTAACTGAAACACCGGCTCCAGCGCGCTGTGCGCACTACAGCGCAGCCAGGCAGCATGCGGGGGGGACAGCAGGGACGCCGCTAAAGGACCACTCGAGTCAGAGCTGTGTGTTTTTACCCCCAGGGGGAGATCCAGATCCAAGCCGAGCCGAACCGAGACCTGTCTACATCCCGCTTTCTCCTGCATTCAACACCGCCATCCAATCTGAGTGGCGACGAAGACAAAGCACGCGGCTGAAGGTACGGCACAGCCGCTTCTCTTCGAAAAGACCCCTGAACATGTGATTATACAGCAGAGTCTAAGTTGTTGAGTGTAAAATTGTTCAACACCTTTCAGAAATTATTCAAAAATGCAGTTTATTTCTGATGACGCAGTGTTTATGTCTTTGCTTACTGACTCTGGACTTTAAGAAATTATAATTTAGTCAAGTGGTACGTTTGCCAGAAGGTTTTGCTCCCAAAGCACTTCAAATGACTGTTATTGTATTACAAGAAAAATCAAATTTTTATTTAGAATGACAATTATTATGAACAATATTAGAAAAAAATCATATTACTGTGATGTTGGTGTGTTTATAAAAGCTAAATGTTTAAATAAGACAGATATAATCAAATACACTTGTGTTAATTCTAATCTTTGATCTGTAATTTTACTCATTCTGGCCTTAATTGATAAGACATGGAACAAGTTGAGGTGCATCAGTGGAAACTGGGGATAAAACTCAGTAGAGATCAGAATACATTTCTCTAAAAACTAAACAACAAGATTCAGTGTAAACACAAGTCCTCACAGGACTTTGCTAAAGGTCAAAATAAAAAAAGAATATATGAAAATAAATCTTTTGGTGGTCTACTGTGTGACAGCACTGCACAGTTCAGTGCCTTATTTGATCTAATACAGCGGCTAAATCACCATGGCTGGGTAATTTACTTTGGGCTTAATTGAACAATGTAGGTGTAAATTTAACTGCAGGTATGAAATTGGCTCTGTAGGTGTAAATTCAGTGCTGGGAATCGTATGTTATTCCTGGTGCCCGATCTTTGGTGAGCTTTCATTTGATTAAAGGAATTATAGATTATCTCAGTGTGATGTTCGCTGAATGTTTATTTCCACCTCTTGTACTTTACACAGTGTACCTTACAAAAAAATCGAATAGTAAGGATAATGTATTTGCAAATAGATGGAGGACGGCTCTCGAAAGATTGTCAATTTCACAGCAGAAGATTTAAAATGACTGACTTGTAATATTAACATAGCAAAACCTTCTGTTTGGATTCATGTCCAGTTGATCCTGAATGAGGAATGCTGTTGTGTATGACATACGTGAGTGCTGATAACAGTGAAGTTGATGGTTTCCTTGAGTATGCTTAATTTCGTATGGTTCAGTCAGAGACATGATAAACTTTGGCTCTTAGATTTGACACTCCATGTCTTAGTGCAACACTACAGGTGTGAATTCACCTCTGGAGATCAAGATTTGTGGCCACACAGAACAGCAATGCACTAGTGATGTTGGTTTGTTTGAATATCTCCTAATGATTCACTTTCTCTCTGTTCTGTTTCTGTGTATGCTTTTCTTGCGTTGTGCCCATCACAGCCATGCCCTGCGTCCAGGCTCAGTACGGCTCCTCTCCGCAGGGCGCCAGTCCGGCGTCCCAGAGCTACAGCTGCCCAGGGAGTGGCGAGTACAGCTGCGACTTCCTCACGCCCGAGTTTGTGAAGTTCAGCATGGACCTAACCAATACCGAGATCACAGCAGCCACCACATCGCTGCCCAGCTTCAGCACATTCGTGGACAGCTACAACGCAGCGGGTGGCACCACCAGCGGCACCGGTGCCAGCAGTGCCAACCTGGGCTACGACGTGAAGCCGCCCTGCCTGTATCAGTTGCCCCACTCGGGTGAACCCTCATCCATCAAGGTCGAGGACGTGGCCCTGCATGGTTACCCCCACCACCACCACCACCACCCTCACCCCCACCACCCCCACCAGGGCCACCTGGGCCCCCAACCCGAGGAGATCATGGTGACCCACTCGGGTTCCGTGTACTTCAAGCCGCCCTCGTCCTCCTCTTCCTCCTCCTCCTCTTCCTCCTCTTCATCCTCCTCGCCTCACGCACACGCGCCCAGCACCCCGGGCTTCCAGCTTCAGGCCGCTCCCGCGTGGGAGGACCCGGCGGGCCCCCTTCACGCCTTCCACCACAGCTACGTGCTGGAGCAGCGCAAGCACAACCCGGTTTCCAGGCTCTCCTTATTCTCCTTTAAGCAGTCTCCGCCCGGCACGCCCACAGTTTCGAGCTGCCAGATGCGCTTCGACGGCCCGCTGCATGTGGCCATGAGCCACGAGCCCTCCGCCCCGCCGCCTCCGCACGGAGCCCCGGGCTTCGCAATGCCCGGCGCCCTCAGGAAGCAGGCGGCCGTTGCCTTCCCGCACGCGCTCCCGCTGGCCGGCCACCACGCGCACGCGCACGCTCACCAGCTGCTGGACGCGCAAATCCCGTCGCCGCCGTCGCGCGGCTCACCGTCTAACGAAGGCATGTGCGCCGTGTGCGGGGATAACGCCGCGTGTCAGCACTACGGGGTCCGCACGTGCGAGGGTTGCAAGGGCTTCTTCAAGGTGTGTGTGCGGCCGCGCGATCATTATTAACGTTTTTCTTATTATTATTATTACTATTTTTTATTATTATTATTAAATAACGGAGGAATGAGCGCAGACACGTTGGGCGAAGCGCTCAGGGAAAGTGTGTGGATGTTACGGATCACGGATGTTGAATAACAGTCATTACTGTTAATTAGCTGTTAATTATTAAGAGAGGAAATAAAAAAAATATTAAGGGAGAATCTATTGGTTGGGTGCGCGCGGCATTTCGCTGTACAGATTTTTTATTAGCAGCTCTAATAAAGGCTTCAGAATGCGAGATTATCATTAATATTAATATATTATTAATAATAGCGTCAAACGAGAGAAGCACGCTATTTCTTAGAAAAATTATTAATTATTATAAAACATTATATTATAGAGTATTATTGTCAAGCCTAAAAAGAACATCCATGAGGTAAATCATAATCCATCCAGATGAATAACCTTTCCTTCACTATCAATTAAACATGAATATTTGTTCTAGTGTTAATAAATAATATATATTTTTAGTCTCAGTATTAGCTCTAATAATAGTGCTAATAGTAGTCATATTGATATATGTATTACTGATGGTAATAATATTAGTATAAATAAACAGGGCAGGATTGCTGGAGGGCATCTATATCATCTGTATGGAGTCAGCTTCTGAATTTCTTTTGTGTTCATCATAAACATATTGCAATGATATAAGTAACTAGTTCAGATGTATTATCATTCCAACAAATCATTTGTTTCTTTCTCTTCTCATATCCAGCGCACTGTGCAGAAGAATGCGAAATACGTGTGTTTGGCAAACAAAAACTGTCCTGTGGATAAACGCCGGAGAAACAGGTGCCAGTACTGCCGCTTCCAGAAGTGCCTTGTTGTCGGGATGGTCAAAGAAGGTACATATGCCTTTTCAATGGGCTTTTCTTTTAAAGTGCATTAACACTACAAGAAATTCATGTCCAGCTGTTTGAGAGTAAGAAACAGTTGTGATACCATACGACTTGCACATGCATCCCTAATAAACACAGTGCTCTGTGTCATTATGTTGTACAGTCGTTCGGACTGCCAGTCTGAAGGGCCGAAGAGGCCGTTTGCCGTCCAAACCCAAAAGCCCCCAGGAGCCCACTCCTGCCCCCCCACCGGTCAGCCTCCTCAGTGCACTGGTCAGAGCCCATGTGGACTCCAACCCCTCCATGTCCGGTCTGGACTATTCCAGAGTGAGTCCAACTCTTACTTCTTTCAGTAGTTCTTCTGTCCTTGCCAGGCAGTGCTGATGAATTCTCCTTGCTCCTATGTGATGTGCTCGGTGCCATGAGTTATCGCAAAGCAATACGCTTCATGATAAACTTTAAATATGTTAAGAGGCAGCATATTTTTCCTCCCTAAATTGCTTTCGAAACAGAGAGTCTCAATAAAACACAGACACAAGTTAAAAGGGAAGAAGGAGGGAAAAAAAGCATTCCCCCTCCTAGAAATGGGCTTTGCAATTTCACGGGTGATATATTTTAGAGGAACTCATTAAGGTCGTGTTTAAATTAAATATCCCAGTTCCACGCCAGCCCTGACTACCAGCTGAGCGGAGACGACACGCAACACATCCAGCAGTTCTACGACCTCCTGACGGGCTCCATGGACATCATCCGGGCCTGGGCTCAGAAGATTCCTGGCTTCACGGACCTCCCCAAGCAGGACCAGGATCTTCTGTTCGAGTCTGCATTTCTGGAGCTTTTCGTCTTGCGTCTGGCCTACAGGTAGGACCAGCTCTGAGCTCTCCTACATTTGCTTGAGTGTTTCAAAAATTACAAATCATTTCATTCTTACAGTCAGTTTTATGTGACTCTTTAAAATATAGTCCCAAATCCATGAATATACTTATATATCCAGTGTTTAATATGACTGCCTGTATAGTCTGGCTTTTCTGTTTACATCCATACCAAGCTGTGCTGAACAGCAACTCCAGCAACTTTGCTGGGTGGCGGTGAAGCATATTGCATGCTATATATCAGGCTGCAGCATGCACTCCTCCTCTTGTAGACAGTGATCAGTAACGCATGTACGTAAACTGAATTGCAGGTCCAACCCGATGGAGGGAAAGCTGATCTTCTGCAACGGTGTAGTGCTGCACAGGTTGCAGTGTGTGCGCGGCTTTGGTGAATGGATAGATGCTATTGTGGAGTTTTCCTCCAACCTGCAGAGCATGAACATAGACATCTCAGCATTCTCCTGCATCGCAGCCCTTGCCATGGTCACAGGTATGAATGTGTATATATGTGTGTGTGTATTTGGGGGGTGTGGGGGTTACGGCACATGCCTCAGCTTCATCTACTTACTGCAGCCACTGAGAAACATTAAAACAGAAACAAAGCTTAGATGTAGAAACTCTAGTTTAGAGTTAGAGTTAGAAACTATAATTAGAATTTATTTAATTGATTTCTGTGTTGTTTAGATACCAACCTATATGTGTTTGTCCATTTACTTTTGGTAGTCTTCTTCTTTATAACCACTGTTTAGTCAATTATATATTTTTCTTAGCTAGTTTTTAGAGCTCTTTTACAGTTGGAGCTATGAAATGACTGTCAACATGTTGAGTTTACTTGTAAAAGGTTAAATGACTTACTAAGTAGGTTAATTCTACATATTGCTGCTAGTAAAGCTGAAATTCCTAAAAACAGTCAGTAAGCAAGCCTGTTTATAAATGTACTATTTCCATTTGTAATGTATTTTCGTAGCTTCACTGCTGTTATCTAAGTCGCTGGACGTGATGGCGAACTCGATCGCTGTTCTCTAAACGTTGCTCCGCGTTTATGTCTGCAGAGAGACACGGCCTGAAGGAGCCGAAGAAGGTGGAGGAGCTCCAGACTAAGATCGTGAACTGTCTAAAGGATCAGCTGGCCTTCCCCGGGGGAGGAGGAGGCGGGGGTGGTCCTGTCCGTCCTGCCCCCCTGTCCCGCCTGCTGGGGAAACTGCCCGAGCTGCGCTCTCTCTGCACTCAGGGCCTGCAGCGCATCTTCTACCTGAAGCTGGAGGACCTGGTGCCCCCGCCCGCAATAATAGACAAGCTGTTCCTGGACACGCTGCCCTTCTAGAGACTCTTTCACACCGACCTCAGAGAACTGACCGCTTCCACAGACTCCTCCTCTTCAGAGCCTCTTTCAGTCACTTATCGCTGTCACTGATTCCACGACTGATTCCGTCGAGCTGTTGGGATTCATCAAAAAAAAAACAAAAAACAACAAACCAAACCAAACCAGACGAAGAGAGATAGTCTTCAACAAGTGATGCATCTCTCTCTCTTTTTTCTTTTCATTTTTTATTTTTTTATTTCATTTCGTTTTCCCCCTTCAAACCCTCGAAACAGTCAAAGATATAAATAAACGACCTGCGGGGGGGGAAACGGTCCTGACGTACTCAGTTTTTCGTCGACAGAGATATATGACTCCTTGCTGAGATTAAGAAGGAAAGAGAGAACTCAAATAAACTCCCTGGAGATCACCCAGTCAATGTAATATACGCCATTTATATATACACATGCGATAGATTTATTCGCCTAATTTTTAAGTGTATAAAGAGCAAAAGTTGTTTTTTTTCTTTTCTTTCTTTTCTAACTTGTGCCTGTGTGTTTCTGTCAGGATCGAAGAGGAAAAAAGAAATAATAAAACAAAGGAAATTAATAAATAAATGGAAAAAAGCAGGCATGTTTGTAGAGGACTATAGGCCCTTTGCTATGGAGGTGATGTCTATATAATCCAGCAGTAATCTTCTTATTCCGGACACTATGTAGTCTGCTAGATTTTATAACGATTCGTAGAACTGGGGAGACATTTCTTTTCTGTATGATGGCACATGTGGAGAAAAAAAAACAAAAAACAAAAAACAAATCAATGAAGAAGAGTATTTAATCTGTATAGGTGAAAGAAAAGGGACCCATAGTGTTTGTAAAGCTGTCAGACATTCCTTGTTTGTATGTGTCGTATGTATTGTTGCTGTTTTAATATAAAAACGTTTCTATATTTATTATTATCATCATGATTACATGTTTTCTTTTCTGGAGCTAAGAGGTTCAGTCTGGAGGATTTCAACAAAGCATTCCAGCCTCGCCCTCCTTCTTTCTCCTTTTTTATTTACTTATTATTTATTTATTTTATTTTTTTGTTATATTCCACGTCAGCAGCAGCTTTTCGTTTTCATATATTTTACTGAAAAAACGTCCGTCCCATATGATATATACATTATATATATATTATATATATATTATATATATTTATCCATAAATATATATTCATATAGTCATATATTTGTGTGCAGAGCATCACTACCCCTCTTTTTTCTATGGTGTATTGATTGAGATATGAAAGCAATCCGGAATAAAAGAAAGTCCGCCAGTAAGAAAAAAATAATGTTTTACAAATAAATGACTATTATTATTATTATTATTATTATTATTATTATTATTATTATTATTAGCGAAGAGCTTCTGTTAGATTTTAAAGAGGCTGCAGCAGGAGGAACAGTATAAAGACAGCAATTTGTACAAAGACGGAAAGAAATTAATGCTCAATTGCTGTTTGACCTTAACGTCAAAATCTAATCACATTTAAAAACGAGCGATTTAAAATCATTCTGTATGACATAAAAGTCTCCGACTCATTTAATACATAATGCTTTGTGGCATATACGTGATATTATTTTAAATTATTTCTAATAATAATAACAACAATTTTAGAAACTATAATACAATCTGTACATTGTCGTAACTTTTCTGATCAAGGCTTTTTCATTAACGCCGTCCAGCAGAATATTTCACGTGTGATCTTAATTTGGTCAGATAGGTTTCTGATCAACACCATTTAAAATAAATACAATAAGAAATAAATATTTTTATACATGTTTAAATCAACATCGCTATTTATCGGGTCGCTGTTTCTCGAGTTTTTTTATTTAGCTTTGGCGGTGTTGATTAAAAATCCTTTGCTGTCGTTTAATATTTTTTTACTGTTATTATTATTATAATTATTATTTTAATGATCGCTATTTTTTACGGCATGTTAAATATTCGCAGATAGCCGCGCAGTGAAAGCCTGAAGTCACAAACTAAACAATCGTTTCAATCATTTTTTGTTTTGTTTTAACTTTGGCGCGTTGCATAAGCTTGATTTATAATGAAATCAGATGAATATGTTCATTTCAACGATCGACTGCTGGCTAGAGAGAATGAGCGCGTGTGCTTATATAACAGGCGGTGAAGGAAGGCGAACCCCTCCCAAAGATTTAATTGCGAAGTTTCACTTTTTTATATGAATTAATTATTTTCTCTTTTCCTCCTCAGAGAGAATCTCTATCTGAGCCTTACATCAGATCACTTCGCAGTAGAACACTAATTCTGCACTTGTTATGTGGCTTGAAGCTGCTTTACAGTTGCGAACTTTAACTTTACCCTGAACTTATTTAGGCCTGAGGCGCGAGACCTGCTTCCACAATCAATACAATTTTTTTTTTTTCACAATCGCAGCAGAATGATTTGTTTTTTATCGTTTCTGGTTTTCAGATGTCCGAAATGTCATATTTTCGTTAGAAACGGCTTCACCCTCTCAAACGGCCTCTGCTCTCCACACTACCCGACTGTCCTGCACTTCTTCCTCACCATCGCTCCACAAGCACGCGCGCGCACTCCGAACACTTATCCTATTCTCTTCAGGCTGGACACGACGGCGCGTGCTTGAAATCCACAGCTCTCAGCAAACACGGCGATTTTGAAGGAGTGACATCATAAACACATTTTTCAGCATCACACCGAAATCAGTGGCGCTGAACGAGCGGCACGCGCTCCGCACGCGCGTAAGCGCTTTCTGCTGCGCTCGCGCTCTGTTCACTGCCAAGCGTTTGGGGGAGCAATGCAGCTGATGGAGCTGATGCAGCAGGCGCGCGCTCCTCCACTCAGGTTCTACGGCCGGCGCGCGTTCTAAAGTCTAAAGTGTCCCGGTGTGTGTTCTAGAGCAGCTGCGCGCGCCGAAGCAGGTGAGTGTTCTGAATGCGCAAATGCGTGCTCTAGAACAAGCATGTGTTCTAAAGTAGCCGCGTGCTCTCTAAAGCATGTAGGTGCACTGAACCAGCAGCGCGGTCTAAAGCAGGTGTGCGTTGGTGCTCTGAAGCAGGGCGATGTTCTAAGACAGCTGAGGGTTCTGAGGTAGGCGAGTTGTTCTGAAAGCATGTGTTCTAAAGCAGAGAAAAGCTCTACAGCATACGAATGTTCTAAAAAGGACGTGTTCCAAAGTTCTAAAGCTAACAAGTGCTCTAAAACATGTACTACCAAGCTGGAAAATGTTCTAGATCAGGAACGTGTTCTACGTGCACATGTTCCAAAAAGCTGGGCCATGTTCTAAACCAAGCGAGTGTTCTAAAAGGAACGACCTCTAAAGCAGGGAAAGGTTCTACATGTTCTAAGTTGGTGTTTTAAGAGCATGTGCTTTACAGCTGATGCGTGTTCTAAAAGCATGTGTTCCAAAGCTGGGCTCTAAAACAAGTCCTTTAAAACAGGGAAACGTTCTAAAGCAGGTGAGAGTTCTCAAAAGCATATGTTCTAAAGGTGAGCAATGTTCTAAAGCAAGTAAGTGCTCTAAAACAAGTCCTCTAAAGCAAGTGAGTGTTCTAAACGCATGTGTTCTAAAGCAGATGAGTGCTCTAAAAGAATGTGTTCTAAGGCTGGGCAATGTTCTAAAGCCGGTCGATGTTCTAAAAGCATGTGCTGTAAAGCACGGGGCTGTTCTAAAGCAGACGAGAGTACTAAAGGCACGTGTCTTAAAGCAGGCAAATGTTCTACAGCAGGCAAATGTTCTACAGCCGGCGTGTGCTCTAAAGCCAATGCGTGTTCTAAAGCAGGAGCGTGTTCTAAAATCCTCGTGGGTACTAAGGCAGGCGCGCGCATTCTACAAGTCCAAAAGTAGGCGCTCGTGGTCTAAGAGGCGCAGGCTCTACAGCAAGAGTATATATCGATGTCTAAAACGGGACACGTCTGCGCGCGCTGGACCGGCAAAACAGGCGAATTTGTGCCTTCGTGTCCTCGCGCGCATGCTATGCACGAGCGTTCCCCCGTGTGCTCGCGCTTATCCTGCTGGACACCTGCGCTGGTGTTAAAGTCGCGCGTCCTTCGCTCCGCCATCCTCCTCGTGAGACCAGTGAGTCAGTGACCAAACCAGCAGTTCACCAACGCTTTGCTGTGCAGTGCACAACAGCCACTATTAATGTGTTATAACAATATAATTATTATCTTTTATTAAAGAATAAACTGCTGAGACAGAAGTTAAACATCCAGCACTGTCTGGTTTCACACCAGACAATCTGGCTACTCACTTCAACATACTGCCCGCTGCTTTAGTGTGCATGAAAGCTGCAAACGTTTATTACACCAAAATCTGCTGAACTATAAAATAGAAAAGAACTGCGGGTGTGATGTGCTGCTGTTTATGTCATACTCCATAATGTCAGATGGTCAAAGGCAGTTTACAGCACTCCCTTCTGTTAGTCACACCTGCCTACCGAGCTACACACTTACAGATAAGGGAAATAAAGAGTCTGAAAAATGTAAAGCATACAGCTGTATTCCTTCACACTGTCATCCTAAGAATGTTCAGGTTTTATCCTCAGTTACAGAACGCCCCTCAGGGCCAAGCATGGCTGGACTACTGCTCATCGATGAATTTACTGAATTACAGATATCAGATATAGAGTCGTATGAAGTCTTATTTCTCTGATGCATTCAACCTCGGACAGATCTTCTCATTTTACTTGTTTTGAGAAACACTGCAGATAATGTTGTAAGCGAGTTATATATCATTGAAACAGATATAGATAAGCATAATAACAATACAAAGTAGTTGGAAAAGAAGCTGAAAGAAGTAGATCATATCTTGTGCACAGGTTTAAAGAATGAAGTGTAGTTCCAGATTTCTCCTGGACGCCCCAGACATTGTATGAATGTATTCAGTTCCTTCAGCAGCAATCTTGATTTAGCTTAATGAAGTACTGAGCAGTCAAAGCAGGTATTACTGCAACTGCATAACTGCAAATACTACTGGGTCACCACAAGGAAAAGCTTGGAAAGGAGTAAATAAACACAATGACATATATAAAAGCACTACTTACTGTATTAATACCATTGAAATTAATATATATATATATATATATATATATATATATATATATATATATATATATATATATATATATATATATATATATATATATATATGCAAATAGTATTATGTTGCAGTATGTTACATTACAGAGTTGCTGTAATTCTATAAAGGAGGTTTGTAGGAGGTGGTGTCCAGGTGGGGTCATTATCTCATACCTCAAACTGAGTTGTTAAGTAATCTCAAATAGACTTGCCTATGTCCATGTAGTTTCTGACTCAGGGCAAAAATACAATGTATAGCTAAATCATTGGTGGCATGTTTACTACTACTTTGGTCCATGTTTATCCATAAAAATGATCTATCACTTTAAGTAGATTACATTTTGCAACATTAATTTGTTAAAATATAAACAAAGTAATTCAGAGTGGTTTGGTGTTTAAAGGTTTGTTCTAAAAAAAATCTTTGCAGTGGTAGTGATTAAAATACAAGTATATAGATATATATATAATATATAATACCTCCAAAAGCTATCTCACAGAAAGTTCTCAGACAAAATGTCTGAATGTAGGTTGTCTGATGTCTGGAACGTTCTTTTCACATCCATGCACAGAGGAGATGTAAATGTAAATGCAATATATATATATATATATATATATATATATATATATATATATATATATATATATATATATATATATATATATATATTAGATGACACCAAATATATATCATATATTGGTCGCCATCAAATTTCACTGCTGTCAGAATAAAACACCATATCTTTAAAATGATCCAGATGTTCTTTTCCTTTTCTCCATTTATCTTGAAACGTATGCAGTATGTAAAAGGTAGTAGGTACTTTCAAATAATGCTACAAACTGAACAATGACAAACACTGAGACAGGGTTTTGTTCCATCAGCAGTGATATGGTGTGTAGGTTGTGTTTTACATGCTGGTATGCCGGTCAACCAGCATGTCTATACTGAGTTAGCAGTTAAACCAGTACCAGATCAACATTAGACCAATATGAGTCAGCTGTTTCTGTATTTTGCATCAAACTACTTTGACATTGTTTACATCTCAGTGTTTTAATAATGCAGGAATTCTGAAAAGAATGTGTGGAATGTTTCAGTGCAGTCCTGTGTTTCTGTGATGCCATTTAAGAGCATGACGCTGAGGGCCGTCGCTCACTGTTCCTGTCAGACTGACCTGAAGCAGAGCTGAAGGCCTCGTCTCACTGTGGGGCCACATCCACGTCCGCTCCAGCACCACCACACAAGCGTCTCTCTCCCTCATCAGCTCTGGCACGGCTGATCTTTTCACAAAAAACCTTCTTGCCAGGCAAAGAATTGTCTGAATAATTAGATCTTTGGCACAAAAAAACGTAGAAGAGACTAATTCCAAGTCAAATTAAGATTACGCTCAAAAGCGGTTCGCTGACATTTAGCAGATCTGTTCGAGAGGGATGCTTTGAGGTGTCACAAGTTCGTTCAGTGTTGACTGAAGTAATCGTTTTGGGTTGGTGAAAGCCTAATCTCCACACAATGAAAAAAAAAAAAAGAGGATGGGACGCATGTCGACGTGGCTCCGGTTACACATGTTGAGGGATTTTTACAGTCGGGTCACATTCGGCGTCGACAAGTTTACGGTGAGCAAATGTGGCTGACGCTGAGCTTCCCCCCCCACCCCATTCGCGTTCACTCGCTCTAGCAGATTGTGGAGTGAAATAGAGGAAGCTCTTCCGCCAGCACTGCTGCCGCTGCTGCTAATGCAAAGAGCGAGGTGACACCAGAGGCACAGAAATAACACACTCAGCCTTCGTTCAGTGCTCGAGCAGATCTCACATCCACTCTTTCCTAAGTGCCTGGAGCAGCTTGCTGGAGAGGCGCTAAATTATAACACAGTACCCCACTTTAAGAGCCAGAGAAAGGCCTAAACCACTGTCATTAAAACAGTAAGATGTGTCCTGTGCAGGCCCCCCCTGTGACCCCCGAGGGCTGAGGTCATCCTGGAGTGACGTGCAGTACTGCTTAAAGTGGTGTTATTCAGAGAAAAGAGAGAAATGTACCAATGCAGAACAGAGAAAAGTTCAGGTGCTTTTGTGAACAGGAATGCACCCGAAGCTAGAAGTTTTTTCTTTGCTGCGTAACAGCTCTACAGATCTGGAGCAGGTTTAGGAGAAATGCTGTGTCGGAAACCAACCGGAACGGGGTGCTTTCAGACTTCGTGATCCGCTGTCTGAGCATCATTAGGAGCCGATAGTAAACATACTCCTCTAAAACAGATGCTGTTTGTTGGTTGAGCGCTCTGCTTGGCTTACAGGCAGCTGCTTTGCAGGATGCTGCTGAATGAGGATGGATGTATCATGCCAGAAGTCAGTATATGTGAACGACTGTCTTTTTTTGCGTGTTGAGTTACGCTTTTCATTTCGCTTGGCCCTTTTAAACCCCCTACACTTCATTTGTAACAATCAGGGAAACCGATGTATAGCCAATGGATCAATAATTACTTTTGTCATCCATAAATCTGGAAAGCGTGGTGGTAAAATCAAAGAATGGGCTTAATGGGCAGGTTTTAGCGAGAATGGTTTGATTATTTGCCATATTTATTTATTTATTTATTTATTTATTTTCTCTGTGTCATGTGAATGATAGTGTGTTTATGTTTTTTTAGATTAGTTACTCACTGTTAGTAAAAGCGATAGATCATTTTTGGTTGTTTACTCAGTTAACCCTTCAATTCCTATCTTTTACTCATCTTGAACTTTGACCAATGATGTAAAAGCCATAAAGCAAAATAGCAGTAACATATAAAGCATCTGACCTCTGCATTTAACCCCTCTGTGCAGTGAAACACCCACATATACACACACACCAGGGGGCAGTTAGCCCACTTACCTGGAGCGGTGGGCAGTGGGGAGAAGCTGGGGTTTAGGTGCCTTGCTCAAGAGCACCTCAGGTGTGTTCTGTCAGGTCAGGGAACCGGCGACCTTCCGATCACTAGGCTAGTTCCCTAACCTTCAGTCCTCAACTGCCCTTTAAATAATATGTAAATATGTATTTAGGCCCATTATGTAAATAATAAACATGTGTAAAAAAAACAATATCACAGTGGGCTCAATAAGTTGATAAAAACATGATAATTCAGAATATTTCACATTCATCTGAAGTTTCTTATAATGTAAACTCATTTCAGAGATGTTCTTTACAGTGAAAACCAGGAGTTATAATTCCTACATCTCAAATATAGGTATTTTAATTACTTCCCAGAATTACCAAATATACTCTCTAAACATCTTCTGAGTTTTTATATGCTTTGTGTATAAAACAGTGGCAAACCTGAAAAAAATGTATACAAACTGTATACAAAAGATCAATTTTAGATCAAAATCATAGATAAAATGGCCTATCATAAAACAATGGCCCAGTTATTGGGCAACATCTTCATAGCCATTACATGTAATAACTTTCTGCCATGTAGCTTCTAAAGACATTAAATTCTTCAAATGTCTGGTGCCTATCACCACAGTAAACAACTAATGTATTTATTATACTGACTTAAATCATGTGAATCTTAACCATTTAACACATCTTAACTATTTAATTGTAAAGACATATTGAACATAATTTAATTCGTTTAAATTAGTGTATGTGGTGTAAAGCTGTTATTATTAGCTGCTAGCTAAGGCATTAATCCCATGTATTGAGACTGAGGTTTTTGTTGTGTTTCCTCTAAGCTCTCACACATGTAGACAAGGAGACATTCTTCCACTGACGTGATTATAGAGCAGAGAGCTGCCATATTATAGAATGGATGTACAGGTACAGACTGCACATGGTAAGATAAGTCTATTAACAGCTAGTATGTAAGACGAACTGAATTTAATTTGGAATGCAGGCAGTCATTGCAGTAAACTTGCTGTAGATGCAACGGAAATGCAGTGCATAATAACATAATCCTCAGTGTCCTAAGAAAAATATGTATCTCTAAAATTGTAACTTTACAGGGGAGGCCAAAAACAGTCTTTACTGTCAATGCAAGTTTGCAATTTGGGAACATTCCTATTGGTCCAATCATCATCAAATTATGCTGCAGAAAACTAAAAATCACAAAAAAAAGTAATATTTTATATATTTATATAATAATTATAATTAATATAATTATATCTTTTGAGCTTTCTTTTGGTGTTTGAGCAGTGATGCATTAAAGAGACCCCTGACCATTAAGACCGAAATATATATTGTACATGCCCAATATCGTGACATCCATATCACAGTGCAACAGAAAACAAATATAACATAATATAATCAATTAGAAATTATTTGTTAATAGTACTGGTTGTGTATGCCTTTTTTAGACAGTCCTAACAGTCAGGATTTTCATTAACAGTAGCAATACTACAGTATAGAGTTGAGAAATTGGTGATTAGTATATGAGTATTGGAGGGATTTACTGTATTTATAATATTTCTAACTAACACTGATTTCATTATAAGTGTGTGGAAGGTTAATATGTGTGCATGTGTGTGACTAAAAAAAGCAGTAGCGTTAAGGAAGAACTTGCTCATGCACCTTGCATGTCCCGGTTCCTATTTGCGAGTCTTTTATCATGTTAGGAGAGTGTAAATCATTAAAGTGGGTCAGAGTTTGGGCTCTGTGGAGTGGAACTCTGTGTCTGCATGAAAGAGGAGGACACGGCACACATTCCAGTCTGTAATCTGCAAATACAGTTAACCCACAGTCTGCTTAAAGCTTTCTAAATGTATAAATTACAATACCAATGGAAACTGTACACAATGCTGGGTGCAATGTATATTCAAAACACACCAGAATGTTTCATTTAAGAAATTACAATTTACTACTGACTGTTGTGTGTTTCACACTCAGTAATCCAGCAGAAAAAATATTTACAAATTAAACTCTTAAGGGTCTCTGTGTCGCTCCACATTTCAATTCCTCACTCCTATAACTCTCGACTTGTTGAGACATGACGTACTGACCCAAGCTCAAAGCTTGATCCGGATGGCTTGACAAGCGGATTGGAGCTAAAATAATTTAGACTCTTTTAACCCTCAGTGGTGCCTGAATAAAGAAAGAAGTGAATGTTCACAGGTTCCACCATTGTTGTTTGCTTTTGGGGTCTGAAGGAATGTTGGAACCTATTACATCACTCATGAGGTCAAACTTAGCAACTGGATATAACTTGCATATGAGTTTTATAGTATTTACTGAGTATTTACATTTAGAACATGTGTGATTAGTAATATAGTAAATACTGAATAATATAGCTTTAGATTATAACCTTAATATTAAACTTGGAGTTTAAAAGGATAGCAAAACAAAATAATAAACAAGTCTAAAATCTACATTGTGAATGAAATAGGTGGATCCATATGATCAATATACAGAAAACAAGCCCTTAAAATCACATAATTATTACTAGGGATGCACCGATACCACTTTTTCCTTACCGATACCAATACCGATACCAGCTTTTCAGGTATCTGCCGATACAGAGTACCGATACAGATACCAACTCTGACTTAAATGCTGGATATATGGCTATAGATCCTGATATTTATAGTGTTCCACTTTTTATATGTTGTATTTTTTTGTGTCTTATCCTGAATAAGATATAATAACCTTGAAAGAACACCGTTTACTGGTTAAGTAACTGCACATTAAAAAGTTTCAGAGCTATGAAAAAATTAAAATTGCAACGATGCAGAAACACGGGCAGCCATTTAGTCAATAAGCTTCATGGTATCGGTGCTCTCTATTGCGATACTTATTACATCTCAGAGCTATGAGATTATTAAGTAATTACATAAATAACAAAGAAAACTGGCAAGTTGTTCTTATGCTAGAAAACTGTGTAAAACTAAAATAATGTGACTGGCAGATTCTGGACATTCAATGGGTTAAAAGCTACAGATCACAGTCTGAGACTAATCACAGCTTCAGTTATCACATAAATCCATATACTGCTGAATGATTCGGCAAAAGCTCACTGTGTTTGCAGCAGCGTGGAAGCCTCAGAGCTTACTAGGCCTTCAGAAGAGGACTAATGGTTACTGTACATAAACTTGGCAGATGCTGTCATAATACCCTTATTTCATTGTTAGGTTTTAGTTGTAAGGTGTTGTATCAATTGTATCTTGAAACTTCCAACAGAAATGATACAATTAGATGTTACTTTCCTCCATTGGGTCTACAATCTCTCCAAGTGGCTGGGACTTCAGGAGCTGAATTGAAACCCTAACTTCTGCTCTAGACCTTCTGGAAGTCAAACATCACTGACTGTGAATATGTAGGGGAGTCTAAACCATGCATTGGTCATAGGTTATGTTGAATTAGAAAACAATGGCAGCCCAATGAAAGAATCACTGTAAAACTAGTATATACAATGTTAAATATACACTGATCTGCCACTTCTTTAAGTACTATTACTTCATTGAGTACTATTACGTGTACACTTGTTACTCCTATAGTTGCATTTTGTAGTTCTACAATTACAGACTGTAGTTCTGTGTCTCTGTATACTTTGTTAACCCTCTTTTATCCTGTTCCTCAATAGTAAGGAACCCAACAGGGCCACCACAGAGCAGGTACTATTTGGGTGATGGATTGCAGTGACACTGATACAGTGCTGGCACGTTAGGGTGTGTTGTGCCAGTATGAGTAGATCAGACAGAGCAGTATTGCTGTAATCATCACAGTATCACCCAGCAAAGCATGAGGTAATTCATGATGGGTAGAAGTTTTCCAAAGTGTTTAACATCAAAACACCAATAAATAACTAATTAGGAAATATTCCTATAAGAAAACACCCCCCACCAACACCTCTGGCTCCATCTGACTCTATCCTTCATAGCACTAAACAGACAATCAATCCGGCAGCCATGTATGGAGAACGAAGGCGAGCGACAGGCTGTGAATGATGGCGCGGCGCGTGGAAATCAAACTGCGCTGTCCTCCCCTGCCTCCGACGGCCATTAGCAGCAGGGACAGCTCCAGTGCAGCGAGCTAATCATTTCGCCATCTCCCCGTAAAGAGATTGACTGGGCCAGAGGAATCAGTCACCGCCGCTCATAAATATTTACTTCATAACGCCAACACTGGCTCACCCTGTTGCTCGCCATTGATTCCTGATGGATGTTGTCAAATTATTATTTCAAGAGTGGTCAGCAACATCGCACTGCGCAATCCATTAATGCACTCAAGCGCACACACACACACAACAAGGTTCATACTGTTTGCTGGATATAGAGAGCTGTTCAGGCAGCTATAAACTCTTAAAAATGAGGGTTCCTAAAAGGATACTTTGCAGGTCCATGCACAGACATTCTGGGGGGCAATAAAAAAATCACAAAAGGTGAAATGAAACTTTGTTTTCCAGGTGGCTGGGAATTCAGAAGCTGAATTGATGCTCTAACATGAAAATTTCCACTCTTGACTTTCTGGAAGTCATACATCACTGACTGTGAATATGTAAGGGAGCCTGAACAATACAGTTCTAATATGTTATGTGGATTTAAAAACACTGGCAGCTCCATAAATGAATCACTGCAAAACTACCATATACAATGTAAAATATACACTAATCTGACACTTCATTGAGTACTAATACTTACACACTTGTTCATTGTATCTACTTTACTTGGGGCAGTCATGGGCTGGAGGTTAGCGAACCAGCCTTGTGACCATAAGTTCACCAGTTTAATTCCATGAACTGACAGGACACGACTGAAGTGCCCTTGAGCAAGGCACCTAAACCCTGACTGCTCCCCGGGTGCTGTGGTAGGGCTGCCCACTGCTCTAGGTTTCACTGCACAGATGGGTTAAATGCAGAGATCCTGAATTTCCCTCTGGCATCAATACAATATCTATCTTGTTTTATTGGCACACTTTGTAGTTTTACAATTATAGTTTAACTGTATACTTATATTTATTTATATTTTTATCCTGTTCCTCAATGTTCAGGAACTCAACATACCCACAAAGTGGATATTTCCTCCACTTTTAAGACAGCACTTATGTTTCAGAGGTAACTAAGCATTATGATAAGCAGTCAAACACACTAGTTTTATTACCCAAATCAGGTATTTAGATGGAATGTAAAATGTGGCCTGCTACAGTCTCTAACTGCAATGACCCTTAGAGAAGTGACTCTTTTTAATAGCTCTACAGAGCCTGGAATAAATTCTCAAACCATAACAATAATTTGGTTTAAAAGCACAGACATTCTGATCTGCTGCAGACATTATATTTGGTTGTTGACCACATTATGTACTGTGATCAGCAGCAGTAGGTTACTTCAGCTCTTCATTTAAAATGAATTAGTTCCACTAGTTCTCCATATGATTGTCCTCAGCAGACAGAACATCTCTAACTCTGAGACTTCCACATGTGAAATAGCTTAAACAGGTTTTAAGTAGAATAGCTTTTGTAATCTAAACATTTTAATTTTGTTCTTTGACCTTATTCAACCTTATTGGCAAACCTAAAGAGGACTTTCCCGTCTAGCCAACATGCAGAAAGCCTTAACGCTTCCCAGAGCAGCTGCGTTTCCGATTCAATTAGCTTTAATGAACCTTTTCCTCACTGCTGAGTGAAGCAGAGAAAACAGCCTCAACAGAGAGAGAGAGAGAGAGAGAGAGAGAGAGAGAGAGAGAGAGAGAGAGGGCGGGAGAAAGAAACAGAGAGGGTGACAGAGAGAGAGAGAGGGAGAGAGAGAGAGAAAAAACGCAAGGGATAGAAAGAAAGAGAGAGAGGGAGGAGGGGAGGGAGAAAGAGGAAGAAAGAGAGAGGGAGAGAGAAAGGAAGAGTGAAAGAGAGGGAGGGAGAGAAAACAGAAAGGGAGAGAGAGAGAGGGAGGGAAAAAGAAGAAGAGAGAGAAAGAGAGAGATGCAGAGATAGAGAGGGAGAGGGAGAGAGAGATGCAGAGATAGAGAGGGAGAGAGAAAGAGAGAGGGAAAGAGAAAGAGAGAGAGAGGGAGAGGGAGAGAGATGGAGAGAAAGAGAGGGAGAGAGAAAGAGAGAGGGAGAGAGAGGGAGAGAGGGAGAGAGAGGGAGAGGGAGAGGGAGAGAGAGAGAGAAAGAGAAGGAGAGAGAGGGAGAGAGAGGAAGAGAGAGAGAAAGAGAGAGAGAGAGAGAGGGAGAGCGAGAGGGAGAGAGAAAGGGAGAGAGATGGAGAGAAAGAGAGGGAGAGAAAGAAAGAGAGAGGAAAAGAGAGAGAAAGGTTGACGATAAGAAAAGTCTACAAGAGTCTAGATACAATAGTATAGTAAGACAGACTAGAGGCAGTGAGTCGTGTAACTTTTAAATGATGCATTAACAGCTGAGAGGCGAGCCTTAAGGAAGAACCCACACACACACACACACACACACACACACACACACACATATACACACACATACTCATGACTAATGAGAAAAGCTTTTAAAATTCAGCAGCACATTATACTCATCAGGTCAAACACACACACACACACCCACACAATTATACGCCCGCTCAAACGAATACTGCCCATCAAAAGTTTGGGACATCCGTTGCAAATTCTTACATAATGCTCCTAATGTGTTCCAAAGTTTAGTTTACAAAACAATTAAAAGCTGCAGAGAAAATTGGGCTCCTAACAATTATGCAAGACCTGCTAGACCACCAAAAGTGAGAGAGAGGAGAACATCAAGCTCTTGCTTCAGATCTGAAAACCAATATCCTCAATAACCTCAATATCTTTAAATGTGTAAAAAATATTCCTGCAGATTTCTTAGAAAAACTGAAAGCAAGCCTCCTGAACTTCATACTTTAACATTATATTTAATTATTAATCCACATATCTTTTTGCTTCATGTTGAAAAAAATTAACAGGTATCCAATAGTCATTTTACTGAAAATGATATGAAGTGGAATCAGATTTGTATGCAGGACCGTATACAAAATTAATTCTAGACAGACACACATGCCCTCACATTATACAACAGAATTACAACCTACAGTAAAAATCAACACCAACAAGAACACGTTACATGTACGTTCACGTGAAATGCACCACACAGATACTGCCATGTTGGGATGACTAGGATGAAGTACAAGCTTGTCTGACTCATGTCTATGATCAGAAGCCCTTCCAGACGGTATCAGCATGCACTTTTATTCAACCTGCCGTGCAGCCTTAAACACACCCCTCTCCACCCCCACCTCTCTGAATACACTGGTGCAGGAGTAATGCGCCTCTGTGCAGTAAATTGGGCGGGCTTTATGTCTCACACAGTTTCTGCCCAGAGCAAAACAAGGTTTAAAACTAAACACGCCTCATTTCTGCCTGATCATGTAAACATTCGGTTTAATCTCTCATATCATTGCTCATATATTGCTTATATATAAATATAAATAGCAAATAAACATGGGGATATGGTTTATGTGTCAGGTGTAGATGCATAGTGTCATTGTACTGATTTGCTGTTATTTTTATTTTATTTTATTTTATTTATTAGGTATATGTGATATTTAAAAGTGTAAGCATTAATCTAAATATATATATGTGTTTGTCCAAGGGCGTGCAGTGCATGTGTGGGCTCATACAGTGTGACCAGCTGATTGGTATGCTTACTTGATTGTTTTGCACTTTAGTGTTCATTTTTATTTATGTTTTTCATTTGGACTTAATGTTAAAGGGACATGTTGGTGAAAATAAACAAATAGATAAGAAGTATTATTGCTAGATGTGTACTCAACCCCTGCAGTGGGTCTTTACACTGTGTTATAATTTTTTTAATTATTATTTTAAAAGATTTTTATTAATATTGAGTTCAATTTATACAAGTAACAGCAGTCAGTTTACACACTTTTATGAAAGGTAAATACACTAAATTAAGTTTTACAGTCCAGAAGCCATTTATAAGCCAGCATGCATTTTGAACTTCTAAAAAATCTATTACTACTGATGGATTGGGGTTTTGGATTATATAAATAACAAAGGAAGTTAGTCGTCAGATAAATAAGACAACAAACTACAAATTTACCTCAGTAATTCACCTCAGGTTGGCTGAAATTGTAAAAAAAAATGTTATTTTTTTATTTTTATTTATTTTTAAAAGAAAAGATTTTGTATAACATGACATATAACGTAAATAAGTACACTCTTAAAAACATGGTTCTTCAAGGGTGGTTCTATAAAGTGGTTCTACCATGAACACTAAACTAGCCATAAAAATGGTTTTAAATAAATAATTTTAAATCAAAGTATTCTCCCAATCATAGTAATCCCAAACACATTCAGTGACACTCTGAGATGGTCAGTAGTTTGATCTAAGACCATCTTTGTTTGGTTTGCAAATGTTATTCTCTTAAATAGTACCAGCTTTTTGGTTCTATGTAGAACCACACAACACATATACTTAGCAGTGAAGTTTCAGGCCCCCCCCCAAAAAAATCAGAGGAGTGAATTTAATTGTACATGTTCATTTGCAATGAACATGCAGTGTCCCTAGTTATTAATTAATTTATTTGTTTGTTTGTTTCTATGGAATTCCACTATCTATAGCTCTTTGGGAAAAGACATAGAAAAAGAAAAGTTTCTCACAACAGCACTGAGCTGTCCGAAATAAGTCAGAGTGTTTGCTTACTTTATTCTTACAACTCTTTCTAAAAGCAGAGGTGTGTGTGGTGTGTGTTATGTATGTGTGTGTCTGTCCACGAATCCGCCGAGTGCCACACTCAAACACAACCCCTCCGGCCAGTACGGAGGGTGGTGGAGGTGGTGGGGGCGGGATATTTCCCTGCTTTGACATGGCTGATTTTGAAAGTTCAAGCAGAAAACCAATTATAATGAGCAGCGCAAAGCCCGGAGCCCCTCCTTCCGCTCCACACAGATAATAAAACAGAGAAAAATAGGAGAAAAATGACAGAGAGAAAAGGAGAAAGAGAGGACCTCATGGAGCGACAACAGCCAGCTAAACGGCCTCCGTACAGACACCATCAGATCCTCTGGATGGTCCTGGACTCACCGCACAGTTTCCTAGTAGCTTTACTCAAATGAGAATCAAATTAAGTTGGGATTAAAGAGTAAAAGCGAGCGGTTTAAGGTAAGCTATCCCACCGGGGCCACAGTCCTATTCATCAAACGAGTCTTAAACCAGCATGCTGTGAGCTGCCTTATTACCTCTACTGTACTTCAGAGCCACACACTCCAGAATAGAAAGGCTTTTATTATTTATTATCATATACACTGCAGTGTGGAGAAATCAGAGACCACCATTCAAAATGTCGTTCTATTTAAAAAACAAACATTAAAAAAACATTTATTATTTTTGATACATTTAACAGACAACAGACAAGTAAAAACCTTAAAAACTAAATATAATTTTGTATCATTTATAACTTTTACAACTAATTACAGCTATTTGCTCTAAGGAATCTGCAGTGTTGTTTTTCCACACCTTCAAAATCCTGTCAAAGTATTCTCCAATCAAAGTAATCCCAAACACATTCAGTCACATTGAGTAAAAAGCTTCTCAGCTACATGTTCCTAAGACCCATAGTGTTGAGCTATCTTCTGAAAGGACGAACAGAAACACCTGTAGATGTTTTCAGAGTTGAAGCAAGAGTGGAGCTTGATAGTCTACTTTCTCTTAAACATGAAAGTACTGCTTATCTGAAGAGGACAGTTTTGATGGTCTACTTGCATTTTCTTCACATCCTGCTTCTTTGCTAATTTCACTTTAACTTTTCCCCTCTGTATGTGTTTTATATCAGATTATATGTTCTCAGATATAACTATAATTAAATATATCAGATATAAAATAAATAAACTGTACTAAATGGCTTTGACTGGAAATTAAACAAAAGGTCTCTGAATTTTGCACGGTGTTGTACAATGTGAAACATTCCTTTGAGAGAACCGATTATCATTTGATTTGTGCCGCGTTTTTATCTTTTTTAAATAAACTTATGAATATAAAATGAATATAAAATGAAAGCAACTGTTAATATGACCAATGATTCCAAACCAAAAACTGCCTTCGTAGTTTGAAGATATTGTACTGATTTTTTTTAAATCACTGGAGCTGAAAGACATTATAGAAATATCCACAATTATCTGACATTTAGATACCGTTTTTATTTTATTTTAAGAAGTTATACAATAGGTTGTTTGCATATGATGCCAGTGGTGCGAACTGTAGCTGGAGGGATAGAAGTAATTTTTACATAAGGAGCTCTATTACACTCTCTTGATATGCCTATAGAGGGCGTAGTTTACAATGAGTTTAACTGAGAAACCACAATTAGCTTTTATTGAGTATTAAAGGTTGTTCATCAAAGAGAAAAATGTGAGAAGCTCAGCAAAAAAACAGCAACAAAAAAGCTTGCAAGTCTTCGTCTGTGGTCAGGATGAGGCTAAATGGAGCTAAATGGAGTGTTTTATAGCTGTTGGTTTAAATCTATTACCAGTGCACAATCACAGCACCCATAGACCAACTGTTCACAACACAATCACCACTTATAACTACAACAACTGCCAACAGGTAGGGGTTGAAGGATTTTTTTAAAGGTGCCCTTTAGCATTTCATATTGTTCGATCCTACAATAAAACAAGCTGTTAGCTATGCTAGTCACTTGAAGCTTAACGTTACACTTACACTATTTACTTCCAATCTCATCATCAACATAAAATAAAAGAAAGTTGTTACTGTTTATTAAACTTTTAGTTTAACATGATCTGATTTAAGCAGCAAACAGTGATAAACTCACACAGCATGGCTGCTACTTACAAGCTACTGCTGGGGTTGTGATGCTAATGAAGGTATAGCTGCTCATCTCTTTAGTCTCTACAGTGTTAACAGTGTTAAAGTAAAGCTGTTCAATGTTATCCAAGATTTGAGAAACTCTCTGGAGTGAAATGTGCAGAGCAAACAAACAACTTGAGATAAAAGTTGTCTGGGATCTTGTTAAAGATGTAGGAGCTGAACTAACTTCCTGTCCGCCAGCTTGTTTTGTGGTGCCACATTTACATGTGTGTACACAGCGTAACGGAAATCTTAAATAAGAAACTGGAGAAGTCAACTTGAATCTGGTTTAAATGTAATTATTAGCTGCGCCCCCAGCTCAGTTTCTTGGGAAGAGTAGAAAAAGCCCATTATGGTATTTCAGCATTTTTTATTTTTTTGATTTATTTACTGTCACTGCTTTTAGAATGTGAGCTAGTATATGTAAATTCTGGGGGTATAAATATTAATGAGTCAAAATTGTTAAGTAACAATAGTCTACGATAGAATCAGCTGGTTTACTGACCTTGTTTGTAAATTTGTAGGAAACATTAGTTTCTGTCAGTTATTCAACTAAAACAATATAAATACAGTTTTCTATTTTATAGCACCTTAAATATACCTGTTTGTCTTTATAACCAGATTTTGATGAGAAAACTGTTTTCTAATTACACAACCTGTCAGTGAAATGCTGTGTTATTGTGGACCAGCACACAATTTATCAATTTATTGTTAATTAGCACATTACTTTTGCGAGTATGCAATAAAGAACGCATGGTAATAATTTTTACACATATGGTAAAATGGAAAACCGCTGTTTATACTTCACAGAATATTTCTGTGTGTAAAAGGTTGCTGGAGTGAGGTAAGTCTTTTGTTTTCCTCTATATAAAGAGCAGAGCCTCAACTCACAAATGTCTACATTTCTAAACATCTGATTTGTTCTGAAGTTTGCTGAACTGAAATTTGTCACTTAGTGAAGGACCTGAAGCGGCTGTGTCTGAGGGGCTGAGATGTGACCATTAAAAGCAGTGTGTCTGTGTTTGTGTGTGTGTGTGCGCATGTGTACGTGCCTGTCTGTGTGTGTATGTGTCTACAGCAGTGAGAGGGGGGCTTAACTGGGCTTTGTCACCTCAGAGAGAGAGATTAAGAGCAGACGCATGTCAAACCCCAGACCAACCCGGCGCAATAAAACACCTGCCACCTCCGCACACAACATGCTTAACACACACAGAGACATAACAAAACAGGCCTTCTCCACTTAACACAGCGGCACACACGCGGGCATCTGGACCCTCCACACTTAAACACCAGCCCACATAAACACCACAGGCTCTACACACTAACAAATACAAATCACATAATGTAATAATAATAATAATAATAATAATAATAATAATAATAATAATAATAATAATAATAATAATAATAATAATAATAAACAAACAAACAAAAACAACAATGATAATAATAATAATAATAATAATAATAATAACAAACAAACAACAACAACAACAATAATAATAATAATAATAATAATTATTATTATTATTATTATTATTATTTCCAGCAGCTCCGAGCACAACAAACAAACAACATGATGATTATAATAGGAGGAGATGGAGGAGGAGCAGCACTAGTAGTAGAATAAGAAATAGGAACTGTAGTAGCAGCATCAGAAGTAGCAGTAGTAGTAGTAATGGTATCAGAAGCAGTAGTAGAAGTAGTAGTAGTAACAGGGGTGGTAGTAATAGGAGTAGTAATACCAGTAGGAGTAGTAGCAGTAGTAATAGCAGTGGAAACAGGAGCAGAAACAGGAGCAGTAGTAATAGTAGAAGTAGTAGTAGTAACAGGGGTGGTAGTAATAGGATTAGTAATACCATTAGGAGTAGTAGCAGTGGTAATAGCAGTAGAAACAGGAGCAGTAGTAGTAGTAGTAGAAGTAGTAGTAGTAACAGGGGTGGTAGTAATAGGAGTAGTAATACCAGTAGGAGTAGTAGCAGTAGTAATAGCAGTGGAAACAGAAGCAGAAACATGAGCAGTAGTAGTAGTAGAAGTAGTAGTAGTAACAGGGGTGGTAGTAATAGGATTAGTAATACCATTAGGAGTAGTAGCAGTAGTAATAGCAGTAGAAACATGAGCAGTAGTAGTAGTAGAAGTAGTAGTAGTAACAGGGGTGGTAGTAATAGGAGTAGTAATACCAGTAGGAGTAGTAGCAGTAGTAATAGCAGTGGAAACAGAAGCAGAAACATGAGCAGTAGTAGTAGTAGAAGTAGTAGTAGTAACAGGGGTGGTAGTAATAGGATTAGTAATACCATTAGGAGTAGTAGCAGTAGTAATAGCAGTAGAAACATGAGCAGTAGTAGTAGTAGAAGTAGTAGTAGTAACAGGGGTGGTAGTAATAGGATTAGTAATACCATTAGGAGTAGTAGCAGTAGTAATAGCAGTAGAAACATGAGCAGTAGTAGTAGTAGAAGTAGTAGTAGTAACAGGGGTGGTAGTAATAGGATTAGTAATACCAGTAGGAGTAGTAGCAGTAGTAATAGCAGTGGAAACAGAAGCAGAAACAGAAGCAATAGTAGTAGTAGAAGTAGAAGTAACAGGGGTGGTAATGACAGGAGTAGTAATACCAGTATAAACAGGGCTAGTAGTAGTAGTGGATGTAGTAGTAGTAAAAACAGCAACTGTAGTAGCAGAAGTACCTGTAGCAATAGCAGTAGTAGTAGAAGTAAGGGCACAAGTAATAACATAAGTGTTAGTAATAGTAATATAGTAGCAGTGGTAGCAGAAATAGTTATAGCAGAAGTAGTAGTAATAGGAGTAGTAGTAGCAGTGGTTGTAGTAGTAGTAGTAGAAGGAGTAGTACTAATGGGAGAAGTAGTACCAGTAGGAATAGTAGTAGCAGTAGAAGAAAAAGTAGTAGTAGTAGATGTAGTAGTAGTTACAGGAGTGGTAGCCAAATTAGTAGTAGAAGTAGTGGTAGTAACAGGACTGGTAGAAATAGGAGTAGTAGTGGATGTAGTAGTAATTACAGGAGTGGTAGTTAAAGTAGTAGTAAAAGTAGTGGTAGTAACAGGACAGGTAGAAATAGGAGTAGTAGTAGTAGATGTAACAGGAGTGGTAGTTAAAGTAGTAGTAAAAGTAGTGGTAGTAGCAGGACTGGTAGTAATAAGAGTAGGAGTACCAGAAAGAGTAGTAGCAACAGTTGTAGTAGCAGCAGCAATAGGAGTAGTAGTAATAGAAGTACTGGTAGCAGGGGGAGTAATTACTGCAGCAGTAATAGTAGCAGTAGTATTAGCAGTAGTTGTAGTAATTGTAGTGGCACTAGCTGGATCAGTAGTAGTAAAAAGATTAGTAGTAATAACAGTAGCAGTACCAGTAGGGGTAGTAGCAAGAGTAGTAGTACAATTAGTAATGGTAATAGGAGTGGTAGTAATAGAATTAGCAATACCAGTAGGAGTATTAGAAGTAATAGTAGCACTAGTAGGACTAGGAGGAGTACCAGTAGTAGTTCTTTCCCACAAAAGAGGTCCAAGCCCAATGTACATGGTTTCTATGGATTGCTCTCACTGATCAGAGTCCAGATTTAAACCTTCCATATAATACACTTTCTCATATTAAACACAAACGAGCTTGACAATGGCTTCAAAACTATTTGAAGCCATTGGTGCTACCGTGAAGCAATATACACTTTCCTTGCACGTTTACATATTAGTGAAGCACCTTTACAGCGCAGTTAAACACAGGCACTAGTTGAGCATATGGAGACATGGTGGGTTCAACAGAACAAACACTGATTCATTTGATTTATTTTTCATTTGTCTGGGTGGATGGATCTGTAATTGTTATTCCAGTGCAGGTGTGAATGCAGATTCAGGGCGTACACCCCAAACTTGTCCCGTATGGGTGTTTCTCCAGCGTAACAGAGTGCATCAGACAGACCCTATCCATCACCCAACAGCGTGAACTTTTCCTTTCCTCAAAAGCTTTGGGCCCCAAAGCGTCCTGCCTCCACCCTATGAATATTGCATGGATGCAGAATTCCTTTAGTTTTCAATCAAATATTTGAGTCTGCTGTGGAATTTGAATAGCAGAAAAAGATGTATTAAAAGACTTCAAACTAAACGTTGGGAGACCATCATCATAAAATAATTTCATTTTCTGATTTTATCTTGACCTCACACACACACATGCATATACACAAACTCGCACACACATGCACGTGCGCAGATACACACATACACATACACACACACACTGTCATGCTTTCTTATTCTACTGCATTACGATTTAACTTAAGGTCATTGTCCTCTCTGGATCAAACTCAATACGTTCCATACACAACATACTAAAATATTTAGAGAACTATTTAGTTCCACAACACACTTTCTCTCTGAAACAAATAAAATCTAAAAGGCGGAGAATGAAATCAATAAAATGTATATGACCGTGCAGGGGTCTGGGAATAGCCATGGACTTGCCCTTCGCACGGCCCCTGTCTGCCAAATGCAAAAAGCGCTGCTAATTTCCAGCTCGGCTCCGATTGGCTGAGGCTGTATCGGCGTGGCATGGCATAGCATGCACAGGTCAGTGACTGAGGCAGTGTAGCATGAAACAAACTAATAGAGAGAGTCACATACGTCCCAGCACAGGCCATCTCTCTCACTCTCTCTCTCTCTCTCTCTCTCTCTCTCTCTTTCACACTAACACCCTGACACACTGCTTCAGTGAGAAACACACATCATCACTCCTTTCTCTCTATCGCATGGCAATCTTGAGTGTGTCAAAGAGAGAGAGAGAAAGTAAAGATTAATGGATTTTTTTAACAGGAGAAGATAAATAAATGCAAAACAGAGAGACAAGAAGAGACTTGAATAGATGTAAAAATGAGGAGAACAGAAGAGAAGAGAAAGTGAAGAAGAGATGAGAAGAGCTCTGAAAGAAAGGATGAGAAAAAATAAGAAAGAGAAACAAACCAAAAGGAAAGCAAAACAACTACAAGACAAGATGTTAACACAGAGATTTAACACGTCTTTAAAGCCAGTGATGTATTACAACACTACCGCTCCCTCTGTGATAAGAGGACAGGAGTAGGTCCATGATTAAACAAAAACACTAAGACTTGAAATGAGAAAACAAACCAAGAACAAACAAAAAAACAAGAAATCCAGAGGCATACACAAACACAAGAACAGCTCACACACACAATCACAAATGTCTGACAGGGACTAGGAGCGAACAGAGGGGCATAAATACTCAAGAGCCAACAAGGAACACCTGGGAATGAGAGGAGCCAAAACTAGGAACAAGTCAGAGTCGTGACAAAGGGGAGGAGCTGAGAACCTAAATAAACAGAAGCACATGGAAATGACAGGAGGGCAAAAGAAACATAAGGTGCGTCCGAAATCGTCTACTAGTCAGTAGGTACTAGATTAGAGTCAGTACGTGCTGCTCGAGCGGTAGACTAGTAGGTAGTTTCAGTAGGTGAGTTTTAGTAGACACACAAGCTCAGACGTACTACGTCCACCATATTGCCAGCATCCTGTGATGCAAGACATCAGACCACCACCGTAAAAGTCCTGCTGTTCATTTAAAAGCTCGTTTACTGACAGATTTAGATCTTTTTGTGACACTGATCTGTGTTTTTGTCTGAATTTGTACTCAGACGGTGTCGAGCTGTAGCTCAGAGATGAATCTGGAGGAATGTAATCATTGTTTATCTCAGCAGTAGTGCTAGCTTCTGTAACCGTAGCTGCGTACACACAGCCGACGTTCCGCTTTTCACCAGTTTTTCCTCCGTTTTGAATTCTTCCGCGGCTCCAGGTGAATCATGGGATAGCGCAGTGTGCTGTGTTCGCCTACATAAACATGCCTGTCGATTCAGTAGGTCATCCGGGTACCGTTCACCTACTACTCGATGCCTACTGAGTATTTGGACATACTAGCCGTGCTCACCTGCTGATTTCACTACTGAGTAGTAGGCAAGTAGACCATTTCGGATGCACCTATAGAGACAGAGAGGGGGAGAAGCAGATCAGGGTGTGAGACCCTTGTTTAACGTGTTTATTTTTAACTATACTTTGTGCTGCATGATAATTTAAATAAGGACAGAAAGTTTGAAAGACAATTCACAAATTACAATACAGATAGAAATAATAAAAAATAAACCCTTTGTCTACTAGCCTGTAATAAACACATCCAACTTTTAACCTTCCTGCTAACAGCTCTTTCAGCGCCCTCTCAGGATCAGCCAGCCACAGTGGCCTTCTTCTTTCCTCAATTCCAAACACCTCATTTTACTGCACCTAACAAATATCCTAATAAACAAGCCTTGCAGCATCGCTAGAACACAGGTCTACAATAATAAAACCCTCCTCACTGAACCAGTAACACATCTATTCAGTTACTAAAACACATTACTCAGCCTATCACATCACAAAAACAGATACTGCACAGCTTCAGGTTGGCTACAAAACCTGCATTACACTAATTCAACCCCCACCCCCAATATGAGAAGAGGAGAGAAGAGAAGAGAAGAGAAAAGAAGAGAAGACAGAGAAACAAATAGAGGAGAAGGAGAAGAGGAAATAAAACAAATGTGGAGAGAGCTGAAATAAATAAGACCATATGAAAAGAAAGGGTGGGATGCAGAAAAGGGCAAGGAAGAAGAGAGGGGGCTTTATAACAACAAATGAGAGGGAGAGAGGCATAGGAGATAGAGAGAGAGAGAGAGAGAGAGAGATCACCCTGTGCTAAAAGGTGGAAAATGCGTCTGATAATATCCCGGAGCTGGGAGGCATCAGACAGACAGTCGTGAGTCATCTCAAAACTCAGGAGAAAGGAGGGCAAGACAAGAGGTCACAATTATATGGTGGGCACTCCCCTGCCTGCCACGGCTAATGTATTCTGTTAGTTCCTGTACATGCCACATGGGGAAATTCTAATTAAAGGGAGGAGGGAATTTTGACACACGTGAAGCGTCGATCAATATTTAGCACGCCATAATCAGCCAATCCGGTCTTCTGACACAGTCGCCGTGAGCACTGCTCTTATACTCTATTATACAGGGAGTGAGAGAGAGAGAGAGTGAGAGAGAGAGAGAGAGAGAGAGGGAGAGATAGGGGTGTCTTCAAAGATACATCATGAATCAAGCACTCCTGATTTCTCTCTTTCATCTCCATTTATCCTTTTATTCCTTTCAGAAAAGGAGGAGGGGGAGGAGGAGGAGAAGGGGAGGCCTCTGTAATGGACGGGCCTACAAGAGAGGCTGGAAGTAATGAGAGAAAAATGGAGGCAAAAGAAAAGATGCCAGGACAGTCTCTGGTTCTGAGGCTCAGTGTGGGTTTTCCTGATTAAGCCATTTAACCAGGTTAAACACTTCCAGGTGTGTATTATGAAGCCGGTTGGTATAAAAAAAAAGTCTGTAATGTTTTTTATGCCATAAAATAGAGCACGTAAATATATTTTAACAACATTTTTAATAAATATTTTCTGGGTGGTACACTTTAGAGTGTGTTTCTTTTTGCATTTTTGAATAAAATGCTGCATGTTTTCATGCCACTACGGAAACACAGAGTGTTAATTCCTAAGCCTTGTCTTACCTGTACCCCTGCCATTCTGAGGAGAAAGTAAGACTTTAGGAATTGCCATCACCAAAACACAGATGGTCTGCAGTTTTGGTATTTAGTAAGATTTTGTGTGTACAACTGTTTAAAACTGTGTTGCTAGTCATGTACTGGCTAGTTTTTGGTCATGCTCAGATTTAGCTAATATGTTACTATTGGAACAATCACTGCTGAAATATTTGAGAAATTATCCCCCCAAAATGTTATGATCGTTTTTGTACCGACAGAATGGAGTGTTCACTCATTCATTTGAATACAATATAATAAATAATAATAAATAAACAATGTATAGGATGTAAACAATGTATACATGTTAGGGCAAGAAGTCTAAGTAGGTCAACTGAAATAAAAAAGGAAAGAAAATGATGATCTGTCAATCATTTGCACCTGGACTTATTACTAACATCAGATGGGAGAGGGTAGTGAAAACTAGAGGCTCCGAGGTGAATTAAAGTACTGTAGGTGTGAACTCTGTGTTAATTGTAATTATTTCATTTCAATTATTGTAATATATATATATAACCGCAGCAACAAATAAAATCATATAGCCTTACTGAAGGGGATATATATATATATATATCCCCTATATATATATATATATATATATATATATGATTTATCATACATGCTAACTTTACAGGCAAAGAAAAAAAACTTTTACTGTAAATCAGTGTAACCAGATGGTTTCCCAAGTCATTTTGGGCTATTTCTTTAGCTCAATTCATTATGTAATTTCTACACAATGTAAAGTGTAAGAGGCATTTACAAATAATAAAAAAAAACCCCAACAAAAATGGCTTTGCTTTGATAGAAGAGTACAGACGACATAACGGAGCATTGTCAGGAGATTTAAGAGTGCCCAAAGTCTGCATCTGTAGCCGCAAATTACTTTTAGAATGTGCCTCTCCTCACACACACACACACGCACACACACGCTCACGCACTCCTGCAGATGTGTGTCGCAGACATACAGACGGACACACACTGCACTTGTATGGAGCATAGCGAAATGTGAACATAAGGTCAGGTGGACAGAGAGAAGAGGGGATAACACTAATGCTGACCACAGACCACTAAAAAAAAGAGAGAGAGAGAGGTGTGTGGTGGGGGTAAGCATCATGTCCTGTGCCTCCCTCCGTCAGCAGCTGTCTCTGACACGCGCGCGCACACACACCCTGATACTCACTACCCCGATTCCTTCCAATTAAGACCTGTCCAACTGTGCTAGCCGTCGCGAGGAGAGCAAGAGCCGGTGACACCCGACCATACGGGATCTGTCTATGCCGTGACATAACGAAGGAATTTTAAAACCTCTCCCACACACGCGTACACGCGGACGGGGCAGCGTGCTGGGACGAGGCAGAGACTGATAAAGAGTGTGCGCTAAATGAGTGGCATTGAGGAAGGCACGAAGCTTTCCCTAATTACTCCCCCCAATCTATCTCCTTCAGGACCCTCTCGCAGTGATTTATCCCAATGCCGAAACCTTCTGGAATAATGCCCTTATTAAAGCTCTGCTGACGGAGACCTGCGGCCCGGGATGGGCGATGGGGGAAGGGGGTCAGGAATTAAAGCATCTATTATAGTCAAAGGAGATATTAATAGTTATTAGTCCACCTAAACAAGGAGGCCTAACTGCAGTATTAGGGCCTTATTAAGGGAGATTACTACACACACACACACACACACACACACACACACACACACACACACACACACACACACACACATACATACATAAGACAAATACACATATAGGATCGCATTTATGGCTGTGTAGGGTGTTTCCAACCATATATTCGACTGTAGCTAAATGCTGCTGTGCTGCCCCTAACCAAGAATAAACCATAACCTCTAAAACCAAGAGCTGTTCACCAAACTCAAACCTAGCCATAACCTCAGAAACTAAACTTATCTACTCTCTATCTACTTCACTCATTCATCGAAAAATCTCTAATAATATATAATATAATAATGTAATACAAACGTTTATTTTTTAAATTGTATCTCTAGGTAATGTCATCAGAAAACAATATCATCGCTATCCAAAGAAAAACCTATATTATCTTTTTGTTTTCATGTTTTTTATTGTTTTACGTAATTTGAACATGGCAGATGTGACTTATACTGTCTCTTTTCCATTAATCCTGAAGTTCTTGCCCTGGAGATACCTGTTTCTCCTTGGATAGTAATGATATAATAATTTTGGAGGTACCTGTTTCTCCTTGGATAGTAATGATATAATAATTTTGGAGGTACCTGTTTCTCTTTGGACAGTAATGATATAATAATTTTGGAGATACCTGATTCTTTTTGGACAGAGATGATATAATAATTTTGGAGATACCTGATTCTCTATGGACAGTGATGATATAATAATTTTGGAGATACCTGATTTTCTATGGACAGCGGTGATGATATAATAATTTTGGAGATACCTGATTCTCTATGGACAGCGGTGATGATATAATAATTTTGGAGATACCTGATTCTCTATGGACAGAGAAGATATAATAATTTTGGAGATACCTGATTTTCTATGGACAGCGGTGATGATATAATAATTTTGGAGATACCTGATTCTCTATGGACAGTGATGATATAATAATTTTGGAGATACCTGATTCTCTATGGACAGTGATGATGATATAATAATTTTGGAGATACCTGATTCTCTATGGACAGTGATGATATAATAATTTTGGAGATACCTGATTCTCTATGGACAGAGAAGATATAATAATTTTGGAGATACCTGATTCTCTATGGACAGTGATGATGATATAATAATTTTGGAGATACCTGATTCTCTATGGACAGCGGTGATGATATAATAATTTTGGAGATACCTGATTCTCTATGGACAGTGATGATATAATAATTTTGGAGATACCTGATTCTCTATGGACAGTGATGATATAATAATTTTGGAGATACCTGATTCTCTATGGACAGTGATGATGATATAATAATTTTGGAGATACCTGATTCTCTATGGACAGTGATGATATAATAATTTTGGAGATACCTGATTCTCTATGGACAGAGAAGATATAATAATTTTGGAGATACCTGATTCTCTATGGACAGTGATGATGATATAATAATTTTGGAGATACCTGATTCTCTATGGACAGCGGTGATGATATAATAATTTTGGAGATACCTGATTCTCTATGGACAGTGATGATATAATAATTTTGGAGATACCTGATTCTCTATGGACAGCGGTGATGATATAATAATTGTTAATGCTGATAACATGCAAGAATACATTTCTTTTCCAGCTCTGTGGCAGGTATTTCTTAGTGGATATAATAAAAATGTCTACAACTAAATCTAGAAAAAACTGAAATACTAATAGTTGGTACTGAACTTCAGGTGTAATCAAAGGCCTCTTTTCTACTGCAGGGTAAAGCTGTTCTGAGGATGGAGGGAGACCATTCCAGTTTAATTTACTTATGGATATGATTCCACATGTATTTGGAGCTCTGTTTTATTCCACATATAAACACAGTCAAGTAGCATTTCATCTGAGAAATATCACTAATGTGTCACACTTCTCAGAGTGACACAGAGAAACATGCATTGTTTCAAGCAAAGTTGAACACTGTAATGCTCTTCTGACTTGACTTCCTAATAAACCAATGCAGCTTCTACACCTCATACAAAATGCAGCAGCACAGATCCTAACACCAGCAAAAGTACTGCTCATACCTCCCCTGTCTTACAATGAACTAGATTGCACTGCCTGTCTCTTTTAGGATATATTTAGTTCTTTTTCTAGTTGTTAACGCTCCTTAATAAATGTCTGTTCATGTTTCAACACGTGCAGATACTGGCCTTCTTCAAACATCTGTGAAAATGTGCTTCTAAACTGTGTAACTTATTTTTACAGTTTATTTTTTAGATACAGCTCACTTTAAATAAATATATATATATTTTTGTATTTTCTTTATCACCTGTTTGCAAAACAGCTGCCAGTGGTATGAAAAAAAAAAAAAAAAAAAAAAGATATATATATATACACACAAAATTCTATAATGGGTTTTTACTTCTTGGCATAATTAAAACTGTAGCATGTGAGCATGGGTTTGCATTGTGCTGCATGATGTTACAAGCCAAGAAGTTTATAGTCTATAGTTGATGTTTCATCAATGTAAATAACACTACTTAACATTTGAATAAATAGTGATTCATATTTTAAGAACTAGTTAGCAGGAATGAGGAATGGTTCAAGACTTCTCCTCAATCCTCCAAATCAAGTACTTTAAACCCACCACCAGCTCACCGGATTCATTTAAAGATTTTTTAAAGAAGTCTTATTGAGGTATTATGTGTCATGATTTTCTAAGCCTAATTTTAAACTCAAATAAAATAAACCATTTTGAGTCATTTAGTGTAAACAAAAACTACAGTTTTATAAAATGTACACAAAGTCAGAACATTTGGTCCCAAAACTTGCAAACAGTCACATACAGAGTATTACCTGACATCTTAGAAAGAAAGACCTGTGACAGATCAAGCAGACAGACATAAAGTGCAAGCATTTGTTACCCCTGGCCAGTCAGGCTATTTTCTAAAGTCTTTAACTTGGTAACTGGATTCCTGCCTGCCAAATTCAATTTCTGTCTTCTTTCACTGGGCCTCAATGTAATATGTGCATTTTGATTCAATTTCATGCTAAAAAAACATAAATATACATATTGTTTATTCAGTTACGTAGAAAGGAAAAAAATGAATTTCTTTTAACTGTGCCTTGCCAAGTGCGTGGGGAAACAGCAAAATAGCTCTTTAATCAAATCTAAGGAAACCACGGCGGTTGTTAATTCCATACGATTAAATATCCCCACCATCGACAATGGCGTTCTCCTGCCCTCGCAGCCGCCATTTGTCCTCTTGGAGGGAAAACGAACATTTTATATTTCGTGAAATTTAATTTACAAAGGTCAGAGTCTCTTAACAAATGGAGATAAATCAAAAATACTTTGCCATGTCTCTTCAAACAAAACATCTCCAGCAATTCTGTGCAGGGATTTTAAGTACGCCATGGCAATATTCCTGCTATGATAAGAAGTAATAGCGGAATCAAAATCCATCTTCATCTGGGCCTGTCGCAATTATTACATAAACACCTGACCGCAATTTAGGCTGATCGCAAGACCTTGAGCTGACCACAGTTATTTTCCACATTGAATGTGAACTGAGTTTTACAGGCTGGATTGAGGCAAATAAGGCTAATAAAATTTCTAAAAGTAAAAAAATGTATTGCAAGATGGGTCTTAGGAAAACTTATGTCTGTCAGACATTTTTTTCTACCTTTGTGAATACTTACTTATTTTTTTATTTTATTAATAATAATAATAATAATAATAATAATATAAGTGAATAATTGCGAAGACCTCAAAACAATAAAATAACAGGACTGAAGAAGATAGCATGAATGCTGAGAAACAATTTCTGAAAAACAGTTTGGTGGTGCAATATGCATTTTTCAATTTTATTTAAATGTAAATTGTTTGTTTTAGATAGATTTTTCTTCAGCACTTCACTATTTAAACATGTCTTTCAACACATCAAAATGTCTTTATTATTACATTAATATATATTCAGTTAGGTGTGTCCAATTCTTAACTCTTCACGGTGACAGTAAAGTCCACAAGCACTACTAAGTGGAGATCATCAGCTGAAATGGTTCAGAACACTGAGGTGTCTACTGATTTTGTTTAAATTAGATATTTGTAAAGACTTTGCAAATGTGATGTAAGATAGCTAAGTTGCTGGCACTAGAATTGCTAGCATGTATGCTGGATGGATATTTTTATTTTATTTCTCGCTGTATTTTTACACTGAAGGAAAACATGGAATCCTGTGCAGTTGTAAAAATTAGTATGAACGCCTGCACATGCACTTCATTGCATTACAACAAGTTATGTCAGCTATCAACATCCTTGTTATCATCGTTTACTTAATACAAGCTTTAAAAACATAAACCCAATGTAAAATTTTAAAGAATGGTGGAAATATTTAAGTGCAATTGCCAAACTGGGATGAATTTAGCTGTTAATACAATTATCAAGACTAAATCAGACCAAAATGTAGCACCATTCAAAACGTTTTCACATTGTGTTCAAATTTCATGATGAATGGCCCCAAACTACTAGTACAAAGTCTGTTTTACATCAAAGTACACTAAAAGTAAGATATGTATATTTCTTTTCCATCCTTCCATATGAGGTCTTGTTCTATCGGCAGTGATAAGCATGTATGTATAGTTATATGCAAATGTTTGAACACTCCCACTCAAAAGACATCTTTTGCTGACTTTGTTAGATCAAAGTATTGATGAGTGCTGACATCACAGCAGGGAGATAAAAGGTGAGTGTTCTCATCATTCCCAAGGTTGCACTGTGACATTGCTCTCTCTCAAAACAAACCTGGCTACTTTTTAACATGCCAAGCATTTACTGTATTCCAACTTACACACTACGATCAACCGTTATCAAACCTTACTTGTGAATTTGAAAACTTCTTGACCGAATGAGGAATGACGAAAAAACACTGTGACAGAAAAGAGAGAAACATTCCTTATGCTGGACAGAAAGACAGAAAGAAAGACAGTCTCCATATCCCTCTTCATTGTGTGTGTCTCTCTCTCTTTCTCTGGTGCCGTGGTGTTAAAAGGTGACAATCTGAAGGGTCATCCTCTTTTCCGATATATGAGTGGAGAGAAGTGAAGGGCTTCAGACAGCCACTCCATCACCATTACACAGAAACGAGGGAACACACTCACAGAACATTAGAGGACTGACAGGAGCGATGGATCTCTGATGGAGGAGAGGAATCACCACACACACAAACTCATAGCCTGCAAAAGAGAGAGAGAGAGAAGAAAGAAGATAAAAAGAAAGTGTAATAAGTGTGTATATAAGCTTTTACCAGCAAAACACTTTATGGTTTAAATAATCAAACAGTATTAATACAGTAAGTAGTGATTTTACATACGTCAGTCTTTCCAAGCTTCGCCTTCAATAAACAACCCAGTATTATCCACAGTTCTCATCTAATAGCTGCTTTGACTGCTCACTACTTCATTAAGCTAAATCAAGATTGCTGCTGAAGGAACTGAATACATTCATACAATGTCTGGGGCGTCCAGGAGAAATCTGGAACCTAACTTTCTTCTTCAAACTGGAGCGCAAGATATGATCTACTTATATTTATGCTACTTTTTATTGTATTGATGCTTATTTATTAATGATATATGGTGTTCTTACTGGTGAAAAAGCACATATTGCCCAGATAAAGGGCAAAAAACATGTACATATATATATATATATATATATATATATATATATATATATATATATATATATATATATAAACATATAAGTAGTTACACATATACTTTGTGTATAGGGACTTATATATCATCACTGTCAAAATAAAATAAGCTCAGCAGCCCTATTACCATTTCATAAACACTTATGATGATTGGATGAATAGAAATGCCTTAAAATAGCTTGTAATAATCTCTTTAGATTAACTTAGTTAAGGCAAAAAAAGTATTTGCCCTAAGCTGCAAAGTTCCTGTTTTGGCACTACTTTTTTTATTTGAACAGTGATGAAACGTACAACACATATGAGCTATATTCTAACTAAATAAAGCCACTTACTAATATATACTTATATGTTAGACTGTGGGTTATAAGTAAGTTACAAATAGGGGGTTCCCAAAATACTTTCTTACATAAAGGTACTTACATCTGTATTATACTAATAAAACACATTATTATTATGTTATATATAGGTAGTTTTAATATATATATATATATATATATATATATATATATATATATATATATATATATATATATATATATATATTACATGTTAGGCATATTTGACTATGTATCTTGCCTGACATTATAAAAAAGTGTGTGTGTGGGGTGTGTGTGTGTGTGAGCCTGTTGCTCTTCTATGTTATGTATATTACATCTGATGACACTGTATGATGATGCTGAGTGACGCTGACACAATTGACAAGCCACACACCATCACACGGACCACCATACTACTGCTGCTCTGTCACACACATAAACCGAAAGACAGAAAAGAGGAAAGAGAGAGAGAGAGAGAGGGAAAATTGATAGACAGAGACAGAAGAAAAGAGAAGGATGGCCTTTAAAGAAATAAACGAGAATAGCACTTCCTCTGTCCTGAAGGAAGCCTTATAATTTGCAATAATGGCACGCCAATAGCAGAGCTGCTTCAGTGGAGAAATTACGGGGAGGGTGGCGTGGACGTCTCTTCTTAGCTGGCAGAAACAGATCCATTGTGGACAGAAGTCTTGTTTACTTGGTAAAATGGCATCAATTAGGAGCGGCTGGCGGAATTAGCATATGCTCTTAATGCACTGGCCTCCCTTTCATGGCGGCATGGAGTGCTCTCATCGGCAGGGAAGGGACATGTTCAGCGAAAAACGGGAAAAGGTCAGGTGTCTGCCGCACGCCGCCGATCAGATTCCTTTTTTTTCCTTCTTTTTTTTTTTTTCTTCACCAACAGTCTTGCATCCTCTCACCGGTTATTGTCACGTCCCTCTCTTGGACACATAACAACACCACATGTCTACGCATTTGGAAACAATCAGAATCAACAGTATTGACAGTGCAGTCTCATCGAATGTGGGTATATGTCTGAGTAATGTGTTACGATTTCACTTGATTTTATTTGTCAACAATATCTTGCAAATACGAAGGAAAGTGAAGAGAAATTCACATTTGAAAAGAGTATCTCCTGTATTTAACATTTTAATAACAAATCAACCCAAATCCAGTTTTAGGACATGACCAAGACAGACATTTAACTCTTCTTAGACATTCAAAGGGGTCATATTATGTGTTTCTCTTGTATTTTATTTATTTTATTATTTATTTTATGTTTCTGCAGGTTACAGTTATAGCAAGTCATACCAAGTTATAGCACCTAAACCAGTCAGTACTGACTCTCCTTATGCTGTATGCTCAACTGTAAATGACCTCTGCCTTTAAGTGAGTCAATTAAAAATGCTGTCTAGGCTGAAACATCCCTTATAACTTCAACATGAACAGGAAGAGCTAAACTGCTGTAGCTGGAATCAGTGGATGTAAGTAAATGAGTTTCGAGACACCATTAAAGCCAATTCAGAACTGGATCTGTAGCTTACTTTTCATATATGGACTACATGGACCACATATCTTATTATGGACTATATATATCAAAACAATATTTGCATACTACAGTATCTTTCACTAGCAACCCATAACAAATAGTAACCCATAACAAGGACCTGTTGTCATATATATATATAAGTCTTATATATATATAAGTTCCAACTTTGGAGTATTAGGGGTTAATATAGGTGCTCCAGTAAGTTTACACATCTGAGAGTTGGCAATGAAACATTCCATAGACTCACTGAGAACAAAGAAGTACGCAGATAAGAAATTAACAGGCAAATTAGTGCTGTGGTCAATACCTCCAGTGCTGGAGAGGGCTAATCAATTGCGGCGGTAAGCCAATTCATTTTAATTATTCATCACTTACCACCCACCAGCACGCCCGCTCATTTCCCCTTAAAATGCTATTTCATCGTTAGACTGGTGGTGGGTGTGAGTAAGTGTGTGTGTGTGTGTGTGTGTGTGAGTGTGTGTGCGAGCCCTCAATATCTCTGCTCCTTTTGCAGCCTCTCAAATTGACTGGTCTTGCACAGTTGCAGCCGAACCAGAAAAAAAACAAAGAAGAAAAGAAAAAAAAAAAAAAAAAGAATCGTTGGTGTCAAGCCGCAGTTTACAAATATGACATCTCCTCTGTCGCGGCAGCAGATATGAAATATTGATTTATGTGCAGTAAAAGGTCTTATAAAAATGATCACATACACAAGAGGGATTAATGCGCGGAAGATCAATAGAAATTTCATTCTTGACGCTAGACTGTCACCTATGGTGAAATGCTAAAATAAAGAAATCAATATTATCTATGAAATGTCAAATTTATTATAATTATGAGGATGAGAGCTGGCCAAGTGGGTCCCAGGAGGTGTGGTGGTGGGGGCAGGGGGAGGGATAGGTTAAACCCCCCAGCCTCCACTCCCCCCCTTCCACTCCAACAAGCATCCCTCATGTCCCAACCTCGCCGCCTGCCAATTTGAGCGCAATGTCGGTGCACTGGGCCTGCTGTAGAACTGCCGGCGCAAATTCCATGAGGAATATTTAAGTGGCGGAGAGGGGAGCCTTTAGGTTGGGTAGTTAACAGCTGCTGGTGCAGGAAGACAGCTCCTCTGGCCTCTGGATGGAGACCTGTCTGTCCTCCAGACGGCTGTCACGAGAGGACGATGTCACGGAGGGCATGAAAGACCGCGAATGGGCCGTGGAGCTAAATACACGCTCGCCTTCAACGCCTATTGATTTCACCTTCCGTTTCCAAAGAGAACGAGTCCAGTCATGGCTCTAACAATGAAGGATTTATTGTAATCCAGTTAACCCTTTCAACTCTGGGCTTATTATTCAGCTATTAATCCTGAGACTTATTATCCAGTAGCTTCTCTGAAAAAGAGAGCGCTATGTAATGTATGTACTTAGGTTTTATTTAGTTGTGTACCTCCGTAGGCCCTTAACGTTTAAAGGGCCATACTATGTCCAGTGGTTGTTATATCCAACCAGCAGCACGCAAACTAAAGGGTGTCTAACTGAAGTCCAACCGATTATAATGTAACTATATGTAAGTCTGTATACAGGAAGCTTCTCATTATAAGTCAATTAGTCAAAAGAAATTTAAGCCGAATACAATAATTGTTGAACTACAAAAGACGAATGTAAAGGAAAATTCAAACTGGCTCCTCAGAAGTGTTCATAACAGAGGGTGGAGTGGGAAAGAAATCAAAAGCACACGGGCTAGTCACACTGAAAGTTTGGGCTGCTTCAAAACTTGAAATAACTCGTTTCTGGACACAGATTCCTTTTCTGCTAACGTACTATGCAAAATTGAATTAACTGAAAATGTTTAAAGCACTAACTTTTTAAAACAACATTATCTCTAAAACAGTGCAGGTGCACTACCTCGCAGGCCCAGAAGGGGGTAGTTTGTATCAGTAGTTAAGCAGGATGGTCCTACCTCTCCCTTCCCCCTCTTATCACCTCTTATCGCGATCTTAACCAACACAGGTATCTTTAAGCTGACGTAACAGAATTGGCAATTAGTGTTCTCCTCCAAGCATGTTGAGCTGGTTAATCTGATTTACGCTCATCTGCAGGCAGTTCATGAGCTTAATATTATAAGGTTACAATTTTGGGTCGCATATCTACTATATTTTATATATTATTTATTTTTTCTCATTTTAAATGAGCCCTGTTCTGATTGGCTGCCCTCAAAACATTCCTTAGAACCTCAATATGGTTGGACGGAGGTCAACAGCTACTGGCTGAACAGGAGTGTATATGTAATGAGTTGATTTCTGTGACATCACATAAACAATTAATTCAAATCAGGCTGTTCTTATAGCTCAGATTTCATATATGGACCATATGGGAGTGAATGACACATGTTGAAACTTTAACAACACATTTTACTTCAGCGTCCTTTATTCTTACAAGTGTTTTTTTTTTCTTTTAATTATGTGGACCCTTAAAAACTAGTTCAGATGGTGTTCATGATAAGGTAGGTCATAATTCAAATTGCACATAATTAAAAACTGCAGTCTTTTAAATTGTGATTTTAATATATAAACAATTAATCCTTCATTCATACCTGGTAGCATGGGGTGATGGGTGAGATCTAGCTCAGTGGTGGAATCATTAACATGACTAAATTGGGAAGAAAATTTGTCAGAGGGGTCTCCAACCGTCCGTTTGTCTTTAAAAGTGAAAACACAGAAAGTCAATTAAAGGAACATCCTAGAAATCCATCTTTGCAGCTCTCTAATCAAACACATTTTTAAAATCATGCATTTTGGGAAACGTCGATGCAGGCCCGCGGTCGGGCATTGTTTTCAGACAGCAGCCATTAAAATAAACGACTGAGACTCAGCTGCATAATTCCTTTAACAACAGAGGAGCCATTACCAAATCAGCCTGTACACCTGAACAGAGCCAATAAAAGCAGCACAATAACCTCCCATTACACACACATGCACGCCCAAACACGTATGACTGCAGGCTTTAGAGCCGTGGTAAAAAGAAATACTGTGAAAACCATGAAAAATCACCCTGAATAGAAACATGAGACTTTTCTTTTTTTTTCAAGTGCCCACTCACAGCTTATGAGACACGCGAGGCCTCTCATGCTCTTCTAAAGCTCAATCAGCTACAGACTGAGTCACAACTCTTATCTCAAACGTAGAGGCACAAGCTATATAAATACCTCACTCAATTCGACCAGTTTAATGCCACACAGGCAGTTAATAGGGAGCGGGAGCGGGAGAGGGAGAGAGGTGGGATTGGGAGGGGTAATGGGACATCTTGTAGTTGCGATTCAAAGAACACTAAATCGAATTCAGGAGATCACAACACGGCAGATAGACAGCAGTTTATTCGGCAATTCCAGCAGGCTTATAGAGCAGGGCAGATGAAAGAGGAGTTTGAGGGAGAAAGAAGGAGGAACGAGAAGAGAGAGCGAGAGAGAATAACTGGATAGCAGTGACAGCCAAGGAGGAAGCTGTACCGGCTCTTCGATAAGCCCGCAGACGGACAGCGGTAGCAGCACCGCATCTACGGAAGGTGCTGGAACTTATCAGCACGTGATTATCCCCAGCAGGGCCGATTAGCTGATGCTCCTTCAGCTTAAAAGCACTCAGCGATGAAAGACAGAGCTCTATGCTGCAACAAGTCACATATTAGTGGCCTGTCTAGACTGTAAGTGCCTGTGAGATCTTCAAATAAAGAACAGAGACACTTTCATACCTTAACAATTACAATTTAGCCTTAAAGAAGCATCAAGTACATTACTAAAACACAGGGTTCGTGCACTGCTGCAAGTCAACAAATCTGAAATAAAACAAAAATCTGAGCCAGAGGCCTCAGATCTTCAATTTTGTCAGACCACATGATAGATCAATATGCATTAACCACATGCACAAGCTTAAAATGAAGAAGATCCGGCTTGATGTTTAGGTCTGAAATGTGAAAACAACATTATGCTGATAAAGATATGATCACAATAGGTAAAAAACTTCACTTACATCCTCAGAAGACTTAGTTTTGACCAAGTTCTCTTTGAATGCTCTTTTAATGTGCTCACAATTATCATACTCAGCCACACAGGGAAGGGGTCCGAAGGACAACTGACATTATAAAATGCCCTTCTGTCTACTACATGCAACTACATGGTATTTTTTACCAGAGAGGCCTTTATATACCCAAAACTTATATAGTGTAGCTTTTTAAATTTGGCCTCTGAAGCAAAAGATTGACGACTGACAGGTAGATTTGCCTGACGCAGCAGGCAGGACTTTTAATTAGCTGTAACTAATTGTGCTACTATTCTAATAGCATAGCATAGAAGCATAGTTCAATGTACCTTGTGGATTCTGTCATGACATTGGGGTTAAAAAATAGAGCAGTTATCATCAAAAAAATCCACTAAGTATAAAAAATCGCATTTTGCAACACTTTACTAACAATAACTCACTCATGTTCTGAAGAAACACTAAAATATTAAACCATGTGTATTTACATTACTACTACTGCTACTATTATTACTGTAGTGACCGCTACTGGCTGGCCCGGGCATCCAGCTTGGAAGACATGGCCATGCTAACAGGCATACTAATAGGATCATGTGAGGTGCATCCCCTCCAGAATAAGGGGCTACTAATATTGCTTAAATTGTTGTTTGTTAGTTTATGTGTTGGATATTATTCTGTGCCAAAGAGTGGGCTCATGTAGAGGTGACCCTTCCCACCAGGAGTTCTCTGCATCAGTTGAGCAGAGCAGCTGCCCTGTACCTTATGTGAAATATTCATAATGACTGGATTAATAAAAATGTTCTTGAACTGCTTTAAATAAAACCTCTTTACAAAGTTACCATTTGGGAGAAACTTGTTTTTCTTTGAACAGAAACAATATTTTGAAGGAAATTATGGTTTATGGACTTCAGCATATGGATTTTCATGTAATGACACATTGGTCCCACAGCACATCACATAACCTGTACATCACAAATCCAAAAATGATTACAGTGATGTCTTAATGTTCTACATTTCATCACAGTTTGATCACAGAACACATTAGAAAATGACTTGGTTACAATGCAGGTCATGTATGGTAATCTCAGAATGGGAATATGTTGCTCCTCTTTCCCACATGGAGCTCCATTCTTCTCACACGGCTGCCTCTACATGTATTCCAGGGAGAGTAAGAGGAGATCTGCTGTTAGGGGCCATGGAGAGTTGTCAGTATGTTTGTGCTTGTATTGATTTGAATGGGCTTTTTTCTTTACCGACTGCACAACAACATCCACTTCTCAGCAAGGACCACAGCAAACAGACATGAATAATAAATAAAGTTAGGTACCACCATTCAAAAGTATTAATAATATGTAGGACAACTTTACAAAGACAGAAATTAAGACTCATTAGATAATATATTTAATTCCGGAGCAGCTCTATGGAGTGGGTATGCCCAACTCTTCATTGAGCCAATGTGTGGGAAGTTTTATACATGGGAATATGTTCAGAGGCTACATAATGGTTGAGAAAGTTTTAAAACTGTTAAAATGAAATGAATAGAAATTACTGTAAAACGATTAATACAGTTTATTACTTGAATATATATACTGTGGCACCATACTGTCAACGTTGCTACAACATTGTCAAAGTGTGGTGTGGTAGACAGTATACGTTGCCTGAACAAGGTTGTTACAACTTTACTACTAAATAATATTATTATTATGCTCTATTATGACTTTCTTATATCTGTTGGCAACTTCCAAAATTTCAAGGAATTCCAAGCAGATACAATTGAATGTATGAAGGATTCTAGTAGGTTGAGACACTGTGCTGACAAGGTTAGCACTATGTTGTCACATTGTTGTCATATAACGTAGTGACAATGCTGTCATAAAACACTACTTTCTGAGGAATTACATTTTAACTTCGTAACAATGTTGTGGGCATTAAAACAACAGGTTCTCACAACGTAACTGTGTTTGCAGGGAGGGCCTTTGCTTTAATATTTTTATTTTTCTAACATTAAATAATTTAGCTACAATCATTTGTGAATTTGAATACTGCACTTATAATGTACATATAAAGAAATAGTTTGGTACTACCCGAAAACCAGGTGAGAACTGTACTAGCTAGTGGTGAAAAGCAGGTGAAGCATCATATCTCAGCTTTCTAAAGAAAGCTGGCTCCCAAAAATGAAAAGAATGTTTTTCACAAGTAAAAGTGGGTATAATGCATAGTGGTATAGTGGTAGAGTGTGATTAGCTTACTCAATAGTAAAATAGCTTACTTTTGCTCCTCTAATGTAAATTGCTTATGTTAACTTCACAGAAAAGTCTTTCAGCAACATTTAATCTATTCAGGCAAACTTAACTTATAGCAAGCTATACATACTTAATCATTCGCCCCTGGAGGAAACCTATTCATTTGCTGAGAACCACACCTTCCCTCTAGTGCCACCATCAGGATCTTATTTTCTAGTTGGTATGACCACTTATTTAAATATTGTATTCTCTATTTTTGTACATCATGTTAATGTAAATTTCTTTTATTTGAATGGGTCACTGTATATATTTTAAGTTACGTTTATTATATATTTATTTATTTATCAGTGTTAAGAGAATTTTACCATTTAAATTACATTTAAAGTGTAAAGATGACCTTCATCATATTTCCTACAGAAAGCTTCAGTCTGGCATCAAACAGAGGACAAAACTTCCCAGTAGATGTCTCCAACTTATGTTCTATTGCAAAGTTTATAACTAATTTAATCTACACTGTAGGATACTGAGCTATTGATATTGATATATGAATTAGTTGTAGAACGTATTGAAGTCTTTGAAGAAGGTTGAATAAAAGGTTGAAGTAACAATGATAAGTCAGACTAATGATGGAAAATGTTTGAATGGCATTGTGAAAAAAATAAAGAAGGAAAAAGATGAAATAAAATAAAATGAAATAAACAACATGTACTCATGAATTTTAATACACATCGTTGGTAGATATAAGGTAAAACGTAAAAAACAACAATTTGCTTTCAGAGTGTGAATAAGGGATTGTGAAGCAGCCTCTCCAGAATGACTGAATGTCCCGGTGGGAGGCACAGTTTTGTCCCCTGCTCTCTTGCTCCAGGGACCCTGTGCAGTTTTGAATGCCACCTGCTATTTTTTATGTATTGGCACTTTGTTTCACCTTCATCGTCTCTGGGTTGCCTGGTTCAGTCCAGCTGACCAGAGTCACCCTCCACATCCTGGACCAGCTCTCCTCCAGATTAGGGTCAGCGCCCCAGTCGCGCCGGCTGCTTCCCTCGCCTTTAAAGCTGGGTGCGCCCCCCCAGAGCGGTGGGCTTGGTTATGCGTAGCTCTTCTGATGAGCCGCTTGTAGAAATATCCTCCCGGTGCGCTTGCATGAGCAGGTCAGCACAGGGGTCAGCACCAGGGCCGTCCCAATCCTGCGGTATCTGTCTCTCTGTCCTAAACTTCAATGGCTGCCATTCCACAGAGTAATCTACCTGAGAGCAGGGCCCGTCCTCCAGGGAGAGCCGTCGAAGACCGTGTGCCGAGTAAGGGTCAGCTTAGATTGTGTTTCTATAAGGCAGAAGGCTCACAGGACCCCCCACACAATGCAACTCTGAAACTGAAGCTCTACAGAAGAAACAATAGAGGTTCTCAACTTTCATGTACGCTAATGTAAGGAGTCATTATGGACCTTTTCTATCAGGTCATTACTGGAATCTTCATACAATGTAAGGTCAGCTCTGGTTTTCAAATGGGGTATAAATGAATAAATAAATCAAATATGGTGATTTGATTGGATCGGATTTGATTTCTAACGAACCATATTGATCGGATTTCATTCTACTTTGTGTTCAGAGTTTCGGAATCACTTACAAAGAAATTACATAATGTGTGTGTTACAATCTTACAAATCTTCACTTGTCATCTTTAGATGTTTTATTGCCTAATTTAACAATTCAACCATTTAACATTTCAGTATTTTTTAATAACTCTTGATGCTGAACAGCTTTCTCAGCGGCGGTTTACTAATCGTTCTAAGATGCTATAGACTGCATTTATTCAGAGTTTTAAAACATTCTGTGATGTCTACAGAAATGAACGTAGCTGTGGTAAAACGTCCATTAACTCTATGGTTTGGTCCAGTTAGGCTGGAGTGGGTTATGTTTTCAGACCAGAACAGCCCACCTTCAATTCTAACTGTATTTCTCCTGCAATACACTAACAGCATTGTCTTTATACAACATAACTTTTTCTGAAATCTGTACATTTCATCATCTTTTTCTACTACTCTTATGTCATTCATTTTAATTTACTATATATACTCTATATTGAGATAGATAAGGTGGACCGGATGGAGAAAAAAATTTAAACTGATGATGGGTTTTGAGGGTGTAGATATTGATAAGTCTGTTACATACCAGTGTAGGATTTTGGAATCAGCCTATTGTGCTCTTTTGTTTATGCAGGATTTGTATTTAAAGGAGGCACAGCAGTGTTTAAGGTTCACAGTATGTCTGTTCAACACTAACAATATAAATACAGTTTTCTATTCTATGGCACAGTACAATTATTTCAAACATTTGTCTGCACACACTGCTTCTCGAGCTTTGAACAGTGACTTCCAACTTTTAAATAGCAGTGGATTTATCACGTGTAGTGTCGCACATTATTCTCCACTCCCATACCCCCCTTACTGATGTTGCAAGGCAGAAAGCATGTGAAAACATTCGCTGACATAAACATTACCGATACAATACGGGAGCCGCCGTCTGCTTTAAAATCTGTGCATAAACCATTACAACATATCAGTCACTCTCCCCGTGGGAGGCAAATATATTTCACAGCTTTAAAAAAGAAAGACTGAAACACTGAGTTCCTATCCAGGACACACACATACACACACACACACGCTCCTGAAGGAGAGGCCACATGTTATTTGCAATGATCCAAAGCATCTTGTCTTGTCCTTTTCACACACTCGCAATGAATTATGTATCCAGCATGATTTATAGGCCTCAGTATTCTCTCTCTCTCTCTCTCTCTCTCTCTCTCTCACACACACACACACACACTCACAGACAGACAGATTTTCCACAGGGAGTCGAGAGGGAATACCAAAATTGCTCAATTTAAGAAAGTAATTAAAACCATCCGTGATCAATATTTATCTTCAGCGGGTGCCGCTGGGGGGTTAGCAGGGCTGTAAGCTGGACCGGACTGACAGCTAGGCTCTCTGTGGTTAATGTGTGAGACTATGAGCAAAATAAGGAAAAATAATCTCCCATAGGAAAGAAAAACAAGAAAAAAATCTTAATATCTCTCTCGCTTCTCCTCGACAGCAGTGAGATCAGATGGAATCGCAAGGTGACTTTCGCTTAAGTTTCTCCTGCCGCTCAGACGTTTCTCCTGAGCAACAAACCTCCCGTGTGTCTCCTTTTTATAAAGTTTTATAAAGTCATTCATTACAACTAGAGTTCTCATTTACAACTCCTGTATCTTATGTATCGTCTCCTGTCTATCTAAAGCTATTTCGCCTAAAATAAATGTAAGAGACCGTCAGAAAAAAAGGTTTTGCACAATTACCTTTACTGAATTTCTTCCCTTCATGGTACAGCATGGTCATTAATGTCCAACTGTGGATCTGTTAGTTTTATGTAGTGGTGCTTATTTGTATAGTGTTTTAAAACAGAAAGAAACAAAAAGATAGGACTTTAAAAAAGTAAATGCAGTTAAAGAAATGCAAAAATCTGGCACCAATACATTCTCTGAATAAAGATACTGAAGACGTACCCTTGACAGTCTCAGCCCAGAGATAGTGTTTCTATCCAGAAGAGTACAGTTTAGCACTGTTGTTTCAGATAGAGTACTGGCTTTAAGGCCTTATGGTTAAGGTTTAAAGACCTAGGGAACCTAAATCTGAGGTTTCTGTCTATATCAGGGGTATTTAATTAGTCAGTAAGGTCCAGTTAGAGGAGATTTCCTCAGGCCAAGAAATGGACCGTCATCATTTCTAACTTGTGTTATGATTCAGTGCCACATCCTGTATATTTAAGTTACCTAGTATCAGCATCTTATACCATCAGCAACTGAAAGACAAACTTATTACACATACCGTTCAACATATTTCAGTATATTTACTGTTTAAATGCTGACCTGAATTAATTATTTATTAAGCTCCAAATAAATGTTTTTTTCCTCACTTTAAGTAAAAACAAGGGCTACATTTAAAAAACCAGAATGCTTTTGAACAAAAGTGCATCTTAAAGTGTTTATTTATAGAGAAAGTAAATAAAACGTGCATCTTCTTGTTAACTCAGCTTCAGAAACTGACTTGTTGGTTTTACAGAGTGGTATTCTCCAAAACTAGATGAGCAGGTCCATTTCAGAACCGTTCCTGTTAAACACTCAGTTCTCTCTGTTCACTTTTCTGTTTTTAGAGCTCGTTATTCTTTCTGACTCGCTTTAGTCTCCCGCTGCTGCTCCTCGCTTCGTAACTCGCCTGTGTGTGCGCCGCACGCCCCAGTGTTCACAGATCTGATTGGCTGACGAGAGCCTTCGGTGATCTTACAGCGCACGCGATTGGTCTCTGAGTTCACTGCGCCATAAAGCCCGTATACCGTAAAGACAAGAAAAGCTCTGCCGCTTAAAATAAACACTGTCAAAATTAAATTATTTTCAATAGTTTATTGGTTTGGGTCCACACTGGACAACGCCTGGGTCTGGATCCAGCATATTAGTGACCCCTGGTCTATGTAATGTTCTAGTGACCGGTAAATGACAGGTACATTTCACCTTGCTTCCCTACTTTCAATGTAAAATGGGTTGTCCAAAAAGTGGATCATGCTTCTGTAGGCAATACCTAACCAATCAGAAGGCTGAACGCTCTCTAGCCCCGCCCACACAAAACAGTTTCAGAGTCAGAAAAACGTAGCTAAAGCTAACCCCCCCAACGTACACCAGCATTGTTCATTCGGCCCCTCCTTCATTCACATGTCGCATCATTCATCTGGCTGTTCATCTGTGACTATTTCTGTCCAGTTATTGTCACATGAAAGACAAATATTGATTTTAGTTCTGTATGAGTGGCGGTGCAGACTAAAAGTATTGGACAGAGAGCTGTCAATCAAGCTGCTTATTAGCCACGCCCACACAGTTCTCAGATAGGCCTGAATAGCAGCTTTTAAATTGTGGTTTATCGTATTTGTATCTTATATTTTTCATTTAAGCTTTGCTGGATGATTAACACTCAAGCTCAGTCTCCGACAATGTTAGAACAAAAGGTACAGTGCAGGTACGTTTTTTTCCTCAACGTACCATTGATATAAATATACTCTCAACAATACAACAATGGTTTTAAGGCCCAACTGTGTACCTTGCATATGTTTTTTTCCCCCAGGTGACAGGTACACATTTGCACCAAGTTTTTAAAACCAGAACGATAAAATAAAAAGGCTGGAGACAAGATAGAGGTGTACATAGTCAACACAACTTCAAACATATCATGTCAATAGATTAGGATACAATCATACTCTCCAACTAAAGTACTTTAGGCTACTACCCCAGTGACAAGAGGGGTCCCACCCCAGTGACCAGTTCTTTTAAGAGTGTACAATTTCAATACTCCACTTTTTAAGATCTTCTCAATAGAAATGTCTGGTTTTCTACACCACTGTAGTTTTAATATGATGATACGAAATGATTTGTGACTAAGTTGTGACTTTCCCAATCAACAATTCACCTTAACCGTTGCTGTGTTGTGAAGAACGATTTGATTATTCCTCCATGTTTATGTTTTCCCAGTTCCGTAATAAATCTAATCTAAACTGCCTCCTACCAGGTCCCACTGCCAGGAAACCGTACAGCAAAGGTCAGTAAGCCGTGCGCCTCCCTCTCCTGCTGTAATTGACCAGCTCAGCCGTTTAGTGATCATCACCACCCCCTCTCCTCAGCATAGTGGGGGGTCCAGCCATACATCAGCTCTCACAGGGAGAGAAACCAACTAGTGGCCATGCTCAGCAGGGGGATGGCGATTTTCTGTATGATTTCTTAATTGACAAGTTTAATTGGCTGAAGGGGATAAGAATGAGCAGAGCTCGATGGAGACTCATGGTGAGTCGCAGTTCTTAAAATGCTGCAAGGTGACGCTGTGAGTACTTTTATCAATACAATTAAATACGTGTTAAAAGTATCATAAACTGGGAAGTCATGGTCACCAGTTTAAGAGGGGGTTTAAAGCCTATGCTGCTTTAAACCCTGTGTTCTCTGGAGTGATGGGGCTCCATTAGGTTAAGCCAAAGTGGCTTTTGTGATCCAGAACTGATCTTCCAACTAATGCTCTTGTGGCTGAATGCAACAGAATCCTCACAGCAATGGTCCAACATCTAGTGTCTTCCCAGAGGAGCAGAGGCTGTTACTGCAGCAAAGGAAGAACGTAGAGGAAACACTGGATGAGCTCTGGAACCGCTATGCAACCTCAGGAGGAGGGAGGGACCTATCATGCATCACATCAACATTCAGTAACTGGTTCGTTTCCATTGTCTTAGTTGTTTTTGTTTTTTTTCTCTCTCTGCCATTTATTTTCTGTAAAAATGATAAGTTATCTCTCTCTTGGTCATTCCCTGTAGGCAGTTTACAACTTTGGGAGCTGTAAACAGCTAAACAGCTCCAAACACACTGACGTTTCATGATAATTAGGCCAAAACAATTCAAAACCCAGAAGATTTTCTTACCTGAAAAAAAATTTGGTTGACGATTTTTCCCAGCGATGACAGAGTCTCCTGGGCCAGTTTGAGGTATTGCCTCTCTAAGGTGGGATTTACTAATGACTTCTCATCGTGAAGAAATTCCCTCAATTAATTGGGGATTTAAGAATATTGTTAGCAGACTGCACCCCATTAACAACAATACTGTGAGGGTTCCACATCATTGCCATTGTCTTATTTTTATTTATGTATTTATATATTTATTTATTTTGATAATCAGGCCAAGCTGCAGAAAAAGCAGGAATCCCTCTGCTCTCCTGACAGGCTTTCTTGCTGAAGATAAGAGGTTTTCTCAGCACCACCGATGTGTACGAGTACCATTTTAGCCTCTTCCCCCCGAGGTGCAGCTCCAGCGTAAGCCCTGTAAATTCTCCCCACGTGTACAGATGGTGAGATGTGATGATGACTTTTTGACTCGGACAGCGCGCAGGTCTCAGCAGAGGCAGCGCTGGACTCCGGAGCTCATCCCGGCCGAGCGGGAGGAGGATTTATTTTCTTGTTCCTTCTGCTTGTTTATAGCAGTCAACAATGCCAATCGGCCAGGGAGAGAGATATTGAGGGAGAGCCATGGCTAAGCAAGCGCAGACATTTATTTAGTTGTTTTATTTGTTCTCTCTCTTTATCTCTCCCTTTTACACACACACACAGGTATACACACACAGACAGCACTAATAATAACACTGGTCTGACCCCTGCCAGGGTTGCTGTTCAGTTCCTGGCTGCTTCGTGCCAAATCCACTCATCAAAATCAGTCTACCATCTCGGCCATTGACTGGTTATATCTCCATTATCAGGAAAAAGATGATAATATAATTTATCACTACTTCAACCTTAGGAAAGTGTGCACTGGTGTAAAGCAATTGTGAAATAAACAAAACAGTTACAACAAAAGTGGTTAAAATGATTTCAGTTCAGTGTTAATATAGTTAAAATCCAATAGTTAAACCCAAAAAAGACAACTGAAAGATTCAAATACTGCATAAAAGACAACTGTCTTTAACAGTTAATGGCTGACAAAATAGAACATTTAATATGCATTACCAGAGATATTTGAGAGGCCAAAGGTTATACACTGCAGAATGGCTATAACCTTTGGCCTCTCAAATAGAACTCCATTAGAAACTGCCTTGTTTCTGAGGAAATCACAACACAGACTCTGGAAAACCCACTGTCAATAAACAACATCTATCACTGCATCCACAAAAATCGAGGTAAGACTGCACATAGGAAATGATTTACCAGCAATGTTCAGGAACACGGTCAACTTCTCTGGGATTAAGATCATCTGAAATGGACTGATGCACCACACCTTTCAGACTAATAATAAAAATAACGAAAATAATTACATTTTCAAATTGAAATCAGTTTAGAGCTTTGGTCTTTAAATAATTATTAAGTGTTGTTAAAAGAAAAAGTAATGTGACACAGTGTTAACTATGCTCCCGCACCAGCCTTTTTGGAATATACTGCAGCCATCAAATTTGGAAAGAGGGCATATTTACTAAAACAATAGGGTTAATAAGAAATAAAAAAAAGAAGAAGAAATAAAAAAGAAATAATAAGAAATAAAAATCATCACTATTTTGACTGTTTTCAATGTAGTACATTGTAATAGATCTATTAATCACTGCTTTCTGTTTTTGTTAGCATTTCACACACTGTTCCCGTTTTTTGGAACTGGGTTGTAGATTTCACTAGGATATGTCAGTGTAAATATACTATTAGAAATTCCATAAAAATGCTTGCAGAAAAAAATCGAAATAACACTTTTGTTATACAGTTTTATGACACTAATTAAAGGCCTAGCTCTAATATTTCATATGCTATACAGTTGAGAGGATGATTTAAGTATTATTGCACCCCAAACAGTAAATGACTGCCAATTATGTGCTGTAGTAAAAGGGGACACAAAAACATTAAGACCAATCTTCCTACTAATTGCAATCAAGTTTATTTACTCAGTGACACTTCAAGGTGTTTTTTTCATTAGACTTGAAATGAACTCACTCTATCTTCCTCTCGCAGCTCCCTCACCACATAATCGGTCAACAATTGCTCTAAATACTTTAAATATTTTGCTAAAGACTTCTGTCATACCGTTAAAAAGACATCTGGACATCTTTTATCAAAAAGCCCGAAAGCAGCAGGAGCTCCGGTCCCTTTCCTGCAGCCCATAAAGCAGCCCAGATTAATTGAAGAGGAATCACCAGACTTTGGGAAGCGTGTGAAGACGCCGTATTAAGCATAGTTAATGAGTAGCGCACCTTATTGGAAAAGATGTGATGCCCTCGGGGTGAGAGTGAGACGCCGGCCGCCCATAAACCAGCCATGAGAGAGGAATAAGTGCAGAGAAAATCGCCAGTCTAGCCTTTTATGTGTTTTTGAGAGCGAGAGAGAGTGAAAGAGAAAGAGAACAAGACAGAAAGAGAGAGAGAATCATAAAGATGAAAGAAGGTACAAGAGAAGAGAAGAGAAGAGAAGAGAAGAGAAGAGAAGAGAAGAAGTCATAGAGGAGTATGAATCTGTTTTTAAAACTAAAAGCTACAGAAAGTGAGATGATTGATCTGGCCTTGTTATTAATATTGTCAAAACTGTTACCTTCTGCTAACGCTGGACTTCTCACACTCATACATGTTTAAGTCATACATGTCAATGCATAGTTAAGCAAATTACCATCATAACGTTGCAGGTCATCCTTTAGCCTAGCTGATGTAAAAGACTTTGTAACATTTGCAACAGGGCATAATTTTTTTTAAATAATTTAAACGCAGCAGCTGTCGTTTAAACTGTGTAAGAATTTCATGACGAACAGACCAAAATAAATGCTCCAAAATAGCTTGGAAAAATTCTGGTTACATTGACCAGGTAAAGGTAAATTGTGTTTTTGGCCTCTCTGTAAAATTGCCATTTTAGAGAAACTTGTTTTTCTTTGAACAGCGACCATATACAACTATCAGGCCTCTCTATCAAACCACTCAAAAGGTTACAGAGCGTATACAATGCAGTCGCTATAATGTTACTATAATCCTCAACTATGACTGACTATATCACCTTCATCCTTTACTGGTTACCTATTATTCACTGTGTTCAATACAGGGTCTTCATATTACATACAAAGCTCTGCTCAGTCTACATCCTGATCAGTTTCACCATTTGTCACATGCTTTGATATCATGTGATTAAACCCTTCCACAAGGTTCACACATTGTAAAAAAAGAAAAGCTGATATAACTTAAAAATGTTAGTGTCCATGCTGCCTATTTTGAGTTTGAGTTTGAACTATAATAATACAAATAATAAGTCTCTGGACATAAAACACAAATTATTGTTTAGTGTACTTACTACTTAAAATTTAATTCACTCAAAATGTTGAGGCAGCAAACACACTAACTTTTATTTGTAGTGTGCTGACTTCTATGGGTAGTCAAGTCATTTAGTGTACAATACTCTTCAACTCGGAACGGCTCATCTCTATCCTTATTCGTTCTCTGTTTAATATATTGCCCCTGTCTGTACAATATCTTGTAGCTCCATCTGTGTCGTTTTTTCTGGTTTTGAAGACAACAAGGAGGCATGGTGGTGTAGTGGTTAGTATGGTGGTGTAGTGGTTAGTATTGTGGTGTAGTGGTTAGTATGGTGGTGTAGTGGTTAGTATGGTGGTGTAGTGGTTAGTATGGTGGTATAGTGGTTAGTATTGTGGTGTAGTGGTTAGTATGGTGGTGTAGTGGTTAGCACTGTCGCCTCACAGCAAGATGATTCGGGTTGGATTCCCGGTCCGGGTGGTTCTGTGTGGAGTTTGCATGTTCTCCCCACCTCCGGGTACTCCGGTTTCCTCCCACAGTCCAAACACATGCATGTTAGGTTGATTGGTCACTCTAAATTGCCCGTAGATGTGAGTGTTGGCCATGTGATGGACTGGCGAGCTGTCTATGGTGTACCCTGCCTTCGCCCGATGACGCTGGAATTGGCTCCCGTGACCCAGACTAGTGGTATTAAGCGGCAGATAATAGATGGATGGATGAAAACAACAATTGGCCTTTATATTTTACAATTATCTGCCAAATAAACAGTGTACAATATGACTTATATAATACACTTCTATAAGAATAAGAACTTGTTCCATCAGCTTTCATAAAAATCTTTTTTCTCTTCTTCTGTACAGCTGTACAGGTTTTATCTTGACAGCAGTAATATTTGTTGTCACTATGCTGTTATTGTTCTTTCTATCCTTGAATGTAATGTCTACATGTGTGTGATAGTCGTGACGTTTTGTTGTTAGTTGTATACCTCCTGTTTAATGTTCATGCTCTGTGACTGTAAAGCCTCTTTTAGTGTAGAAAACAGGTTGAGGAGGATGAAGATGGGAGGATTTGCATCCATAAAAACAGAAATACAGAAGAGAAGAGAAGAGAAGAGAAGAGAAGAGACGAGAAGAGAAAAGAAGAGAAGAGATAAGAGGTGAGGTTGAAGAGTCTGTGCTGACTGGAATTAATCAGTTTGGGTTTGAGGTCTGAGCGTAAATGTCAGATGCTGCTCTCCCAATTCTTATGGGCGATTTTTCTAAAGTACAGAAAGCACACTAAGCCTGCTGACACACCTAGAGAAGGTCAAAGTTGGTCAGTGAGCCAAGAAATACTCTATCAAAGTTGCCTTCCTCTGCCATCGCCGGCGGTATAAATCGTGGAATTAGTGTATTGATTGCAGAAGGCGCCTTCCAGCAATCACTTCCACGGGCTTGACAAGATGATTTTATCCTAGTTTTCCTGTATGATTACGTGTTGTGTTTGAGTTATTCTCCCAGCATGGGAAGTGACAGGCAGAATTTGCTCAATAAAAGGGGCCACTCAGGCAGAGCAATCAGGCACAGAGAGGATGAGTTGTAGTGTGCGGAGAGATGACGGTTTTTGGAGGGAGCGCAGCGGCTACAGCCCAAATATAGCGGGTCAATACACTCAGATAAACACCACGGGCTCATTTGTGAGGTGCTGCAGCTGCGGCTGATGTTATGCTTCACACGGTTGAATGTGTTATTCACGTCAGTTGGTTGTCTAGGCTGTGCAAGTGAAGAACATAACATTCTTATAGCCTTGGCAAATAAATGGTAAGCTCAGAAATACATTTGTTTTCGCTTCAGGATAATAAGGAAGTCTTTCTGGTCAAACGCTGAAGTGAGGGTTGTGCACAAGTTTATGCTGCAAATAAATACAATAAACGGAAATGAAAGGAAATGCTTTGGAAAATACTTAATTCTTACTAGTTATTGAATAATAAAATAGTAATAGGCAGCCCATTAATTAACAGTTGCTGGCTTGCAAAGGCTGAATATTAGCATATACTACAGGGTTACCCCACATCCACATACTCACTCTCACAACTATAATAATATTTAATTTCATAGTATTTAACAAATAATTCATATTAATTAGTTGTGGTTAGATCCGAGGCAATCTGAGGAAAAAAAAATAGAGATACGTATCTCTACAAAAAAGTACATATATGTCTTTGGCACACCATCAAAACTGGTATTACTTTACATTCTGTTGATAATTTTAGGTACTTTTTAAAAAATGTTTAGAACTAAAAATATTATAGTAATACTGAATGTGCTTTTGCAGTTAAATCCAGTGTTAGAAAGTTAATTTACACCCCCAATAGCATCATTCTTGGTACAGTGGTATATCTACGAAATCTACGGAAAAAAAAAAAAAATATATATATATATAAAAAGATATATATATATATATATATATATATATATATATATATATATAAAAAGAAGAAATCATCTGGCTGAATGACAAACACATCACATTAATGAGGTGGTCAGGTGGCCAGTGCAATCCCTGAAATCTGATTGGCCAGACGAAATCTCCAAGTTTCTGCCACATCATTGGCTTTCATCTCAATGTGGGGCCGGTGTTTGTACCTTAAGTAGTAGAGCTGTTTTGCTGCAAGCAAAGTAATTTACCAACCCCCACTGCTGCCTCCCCCCCCCCATACTCATTGTGACTATGTCTGCTGCTCCACTTTGTCTTTAAGAATGAAGAGTAAATAAGCTACTGGCGATCAGCAGAACAACTGTTCATCTTCCCTCTACCACCCCACCACATCCTTCCCTCGCTTCCACTTATACACAGCCAACCTGCCAAACTCCCTGCTACTGCTTTGCCACACTTGGTTGAATTTTCTAGAACCACCACTGGCGAAAAAAGTCCTTCAAATTATAGTCAAACTAACATTTAACAAATTCACACAGTGTAACATAAAAACTGTGGTCAAGTGCATTTGACGCCCACTTTTCAAAGTACTGCCTAAACTCAATCAAACAGTGGTGGGTCATCTCCCCAGTGCTTTATAAAGTGATGGGTCAAATAATAATAATAAAAAAAAAATTATTATAATTATCTGCTTGCCACACAGTTCCAATGGCCCTGGTTCAAACAGTGGAGGCCAAAAATACCTGGAGAATCTATAACCTGAGACATGACATAGACTGATGTAAAAACATAGTATAGAAGTGCAAAAGTATATTAAAAAACACAGATGCAATATGTAATAGACTAAAGAGAAATGATGCAGTGATTTAGACAAGAAGTACAAGCATCTGCAATAAGTAG
>CM038709.1:13743914-13906414 GCA_021613375.1 Megaleporinus macrocephalus
AACAATTAACGCCATCACAGCCGGAACATCACAGCCTTCTTATGTCACATATAGAAAATCAAACCCATATTGACATGTTTGACTCATTAACGTGTGCCAGCATTTAGAACTATTATAAACATCCTGTCTCCACACTTCACTACGTATACCAACTGCCACCAAGCTGATCAATACGCTATTTAAGAACTGAAATGTCGGTTAGAAAATCCATATGAGCTCCAGTAATGATCTAAAATAAAACGTTGATTCCTTGTGTCATGCTGAGAGTATGTTCCGGTAGTTTTTTTTGGTCTTTGTTTCAACCAATGGGAATAAAAAGAGTTTGGATATAGAGGCTTGCTATGGATGAGGAGACCTAAATGCCAAAGAGCTTCTTGATTGCTGGTGGACAAATAATTGTTTTATTATTATGAGTCTGCAAATAGAGCCGGTAATGTGTGGCATTAATAAGAAAAGAGGAAAACACAATCATTAACAAGCTGTGATGTACAATTTAATAGCATTTACAGTTTGCAGTGTTTAGGCTATGAATTCTAAAAGACAGCAGCTTAACATTACGTTTCAGTTGTCCTTGTAATATTGCACATGCTCAGTACTACTGCTTTAGCCAGACAGATCATGGCACTTGTCTTTTCTTGTAAAGACATAAAAAATTGAGCTTTTTAGAAGACCACTTATGGGGTTGGGGGGCAATAGAAATGCTCTAAAGGTGCATTCCAGCACATTTTAATACAGAAACACTGGCTATTTGCTGAATTTAACATAGTGGAATATATGACATATTTCAGGTTTTATGCTGTTTTTTTCTCATATAATATTAAAGATAATCATAGAAATCGTGTGTTCATCCCTAAAGAATGTGTTAACTTATTTACTTATTCACTTACTTATTTTTGTGCACAATTCCAGCTTATACAGCCTCCTTAGAATAACATTGCTGTTCTAGAGCAGCTGCACACAAGCCTAATGTCATCATGCCCAGTACCAGGAGGTGTATAAAGCTCCCCAGCACTGGGCTATGGAGCAGTGGAACTGTGTTCTCTGTAGTGATGGAGCTCCATCCACTACCTTTGGGATGAGTTTGAGTGATCTTGAACTGATTATCTTACATCATGACCTAATGGCTGAATGCAATCAAATCAATGTTCCAAAATCTAGTGTAAAGACTTTCTTGAAAGGTAGAGGCTGGTACTACAGCAAAGAGGTACAAACTCCTTATAATATCTTTGATTTCAGAAGAAATGCTGAAAAACAGGCGTCTACAAACTTTTGGACACAAAGTGTAAGTGTACAGTATATGTACAGTATGGATACTTTCAGTCAGTTATGTCACAACGTCTCATATAGTTTGTACGTGTTATTTAACATTAGCTATACGTCTACCAGTAGCTCAACAAGTGAGAATCTTATTCCAACCCTAAACTTTTTTAATGCATGAAACTTTTATTCCCTACACCGACTGGACAACATTTAAAGGGATTTCAAACTGGATTTCACCACCAAGCTCTGTGTTGGCTGCTTTGCCGCCACAGAAAGTGGTGCTTATCTAATTACAGATTAATATATAAATGTGTTTTTAATCATCAGAGCTTTCAAACAGGATGGTCTCATTTCTCAGTGACAGCTGGGCACGCCGTCTTCTGATTCGCTGTAATCCACTTTTTATTATGAAGAAAATTGCAGCATTTCCGTATACAGACGGTGGACGAGTTCATGTGATACATAAAGGGGAGAATGCGATGCCAGTCTAATAAAAAATGGCTATATCCCATCTACATCTGCTCACTTCACTGGCGATTTGAGCCATTCAAACAAATCAGTGCTGGAAATTAGCCACTTATTGAACAAACAGCTCAACTAAACAAATAACTCATTAGCACACGATCCAATACAACTTTCTCTTGAAGGCACGCGGCACTCTAGAAGGCATGTGGCTTCTGAAATAGTTTGATTTAGTAAAGCTCCCCTCTCTGCGGTGGTCGTTACGCTTCTAAGCAGTTTAATAGCATGATTTACACAGGAGCACATAAAGACAAATACACACACATTACGTCTAAAAGACCCTTTGTAACATGCGCTTGATGGAGCACTTGCTGTTTGGTCTTATGTTTTCCGTTTAGATGTTTTTATTATGTGCACTATTATGCAAATGGAGCTGACCCAAATCTGTTCATGCAAATGAATGTATTTTACCTTTAAGAACGGACATGGGCTTGGTGTAATACTCTAACAGGGAGGTACAGAGCTGCTAAACAGCAAAATATATTACATACACACACACACAGCAATACAGGTACTAAATGATATTCACAAATTCTGCCAGTAATGGGACTTGTTCACGTGACGCAAGGGCAATATTTCATAAAGCAGTCATTACTCATACGGGAAAAAGCGCTTGGCCCTTTATTACTAATGATATGTGCGAACAGTATTAAGGATACAGAGACTGTTTATACACAGGTAATTGTAATTTTCCTTGTTATTCCTTTTACGGTAATTGTTCTTATAGTTTTCATACTTGTATTAATCTGTTTATTCTATTAAGCCCAGAATAAAAAGAAATTAATCACTGTATTCAAGAGTATTAAAAAAAATATCACTGCTAACTTATTTAATAGAACCAAGTAATACGTTTATCAGAACAGTACTGAAAGCAAGAGGATTTTTTAGGTGGGAGATTAGCAGTTAATGCCTTAAGAGTCCTTTTTCTGTTTGACAAATAACCCATCCAACCATCCATCCATCCACCCATTCATTCAACTATCCCTCCATCCATCTACACTGTAAAAAAAGGTTTTAACCTTTGGAGTCAGTAAGCAGATTAACATGACATGGTCACTTAAAAGTTGAGAAAAGACGTTGCTAAATGTAAAACGCAGATTTCTGATCTCTTTTCTTAATATTAAGTTCAATTAACTTAACAGTTCAAGTTAACTTTACATTTTTTGTCTGTCTATCCATCCATTCATATAAAAAAATCATAATATAGCTTTTAAACACGTGTTTTTTTATTATTTATTGCAGTTTGAGCATATTTCAGTTCTTTACTTATTGTTAGATTTATTTCAAATTCTTACTTTTGTTTGTTTTCTTATGTCTATTGCAATCCTTTAGGGCTACTCAATGATATTAGAACTGACCAATAATCATCAATAATCATCAATGCTAATCCACACAGACCAAATTTCTAAAAATTGCTATCAACATCGGCATGAATAGCTGCGTAAACATGAAATATACTACTATAAAGCAGCAGAGACATAAAATGAAAGTTTTCAGGTTTCAGTTCATTATTACATATTAACACACTCATTTTTGCATATAATCAGACTTGAACTGACATAAGACTTTAACAATCACAATCAGAATTATAATCACTCATATCAAATCAAATGTATCCTTGCAGTATCAAATCTTTAGCGGCATGACTTAAGGCTCTCTTCGGCGGTTCGTGAGCCAACGCACAGCGAAAAGTTACACGCAAACAAACAGAAAAGTGCGGCAGCGGCGAGGTTAAGTCTGCTACAATGCTCAGTCCTTAGCTAGACTGGCTCAAGACAGCGGCATGAGACACCTTTTTTATCTACTTCCACTGCAAACAGCATTATCTTGATTAAAGTTTAATTAAGGATCACATTTGGCTGTGACTCTCTCCCCCTCTACAGCAGCAGATTTCCGAGGGCTTAACTCCATGGCTGGCAAAATCCTCTTTTATTAGTTTCAACCTGTTGTAAAAGCTGCAGGCTCGGCGCGCTGGCAGGCTGCTGCGGCCTTGTTTGCTGCTGGAAAAATCCCAAATCTCCAGAGATACAGCCACCCCCCCTTCTCATCATCACCACCCCCTCCCCCCCACCAGTGCCGCAGTTTAATATCACCCCCTCACTACACGCCACGGACCCATTATTAATGATACTATTCATTAATTTCTTGTTGGGCTGATGTTATTTATTAAAATATTAAAGAAAGCTCCAGAGACATTCACATGCATGCATGCACACACACACACACACATACATATACACACATAATGAGGGATGGGTCCCCCATCCACTCTTTCTCTCTCTCTTTCTTTCTTCCCATTCTCTCTTGCCCATGCTTTCTACCTTCACCACCTCCTCTCTCAATTTCTCTTTTTTTTAACACTCAGCTTTTTTTTTCTTGCTCCCACTCTTGTGCTTCCCTGGATAGACTGACTAGTATGGAATTACTACTCCCGGACATAGCTCTCTCTCCCTCTTTCTCTTTCTCTCTCTCTCATTAGCTGCTCTCCTGAGCTGAGTGACACCATAAATCCATTCCACACGCACACACACACACATACATGCACACGTTTTCTCCTTTCGTTAATGAGGCATTCCCATGCGAGATGAATTGACTAGTGTCCATCTGAACTAACTGGCCAGCATTCATTACCCTGCATGCAGATTTGGGTCAGGAGGTGACACCTTAATTCGTCATTAAGGAAATATGATAGTGCCGAACCACACGGACGAAGAAATATCACCACATACAGGCCGGCCATGTACACTGTAAAAAAAAAATAGTTGTGTTGGCTCAACCCAAAACATTACCAGCAAATTAACTGGTCTTATTTAGTTCCAGTGAACTGCTACCTTTGGAACAAAACCTCATACAAATAAAAAAACTCATTTAAGTTTTTTAACCAATTTGAAATTCCTGGTACCCTTAACATATATGAAAAAAAACGGGTTCAGTGACTTTCATTATGTAATGTTTTTAGGAAAGTTAGAGATAAATAACAGAAGGGAAACCGCAGGGAAATAATTTGAGTCAAACAATGTATTTTTTTAAGTAAATATGAACAAAACCAATATTAAACAGCAAAACTAGTGTGGAAATGTATATTTCACAAATGATGTGAAAGCAACAGTATAACCCCTTCATCACACCACCCTGTAAAAAGTGCCTCAGTGGTACAACCTAAAAAATGACTTTATGTGCTAACATTCAATCCAACTAGGTTCACTTATTTCAGAAAATGAGTATCATTGAAAGAATTGATAATTTAAACTACATCTTTAGATTGAATTAAATGACTTCATTTCATTGCTGTCCAATGAAAAACATATATCTCTTTTTCTATATCAATTAAATGCAGCAGCCACGGTTTACAGTGTGGGAAAATATAATGAGGAATAGACCAATAAAAATACTTCAAAATACCTAGGACAAAATTTAATTCTGGTTCCACTGACTTACATTGAAAGTAAAGAGAGATTTTGTTCTCTCCTGTAAAGTTGGCATTCTGGAGATACTTGTTCCTCACTGGACAGCGCTGATTTGCTTGTTAGCACACGAGCACTTTTTACATTGTATAAAAAAATAATCTTACTTTCTGGAGTTTGTATGGATGGTGACCAATAACAAACTATTTTATAAGCACTGTTGAGTGGCTTCAGTGAAGTTTCCATCCATTCAAAGGTCCTTCAGGAAACCAAAAGTGGTGCTTCTAGGGTATCACTCCAAATATCCCTGCTCAGAGCTCAATTTGGATTGGATTTAATCGCCTGAAATAAATGCTTTGACTCAAACTATGCAAAGTAAAGTATTAGTCTTAATGAACTTTAGGATTTTACATCAAAACCTCGAAAACATTTAAAATAAACTTGTGGCCTCTTCCAAGTGTGAGTTTATTTCACAAATGGAGTGAATGGAACAACTGCAAATCTATTACAGTATAATATTCCTTCTGTTAAATCTCGGTTTTAATGGGGTTGTGTGGATAGTGACCAATAACACTATTTTATCAGTGCTATTACACTCCTAAAAATAAAAGTCACGATATTTTATGAATTTAAATGTTCTTCGTGGAACCAAATGTGGGTCTTCTATAACATCGCCTAGAAGAACCCAGTTTGACACACAGTTCAAAATAAAGAAACAGTACTTCACATAGTAACAAGCAATTTAACTGGATTCATCCAACTTATAGAAATACTGTAGCGGCGGTATAGAGCAGTGAAGGCCATGATTCTGATACGAAAATGAGCTCTTATATTGACACAGAAAAGCATCTACAGAGCTTTGAAAACCAGTAGTCACATGCGTCACCCTGATGGCGACCCACAACCTCCCTGCCACACATACACAAAAAACACATCAACTACACCCTCTACCCAACACAAAATGACACATACCTTTAACTAACAAACAGCAACATAAACAATATAAATAGTTCCTTTTACAGATGGCATGCGCCTCCCATGACCCTCCTGGTGTAGCCATCATTATGCTTTTGCCTCCCAAACTTCTAGAGGCCAGCGCTCGGCCAGTAAGGGATCGCTACAGTATTTTTAATAAAGCAAGGCAGAGCAAGCACAAATGGTTAAAAAGTCACATATAGTATAAAAATATGGCTGATCTCTCAGTGGGTGAGGGGGTGGGGCTAGGGTAACCTTCTGGCAGTCCAGATCAAACGTCATCATGGGCACACGACAGCCAACCCTGAGTCAAATGAACAAAATCAATATTTTTGGTCAATTCAGACTAAAAAACATTTAAAATCAACTTGTGGCCTGGTGCTCTTTTTAAAATGCACCTTTATTTTTAAAAGTATTCTCCAGTGAGGAAACGGGAGGTCTTACTGGTAGTGTGTACGTAAACATCGTGTGAGCGGATGGACGTCTCTTTAGTCCAGACTCAGATCAGCTGCTCACACATTAAAAGTTGGAGTGGAGGAACTCTGACGCCCTCAATTTGTCCCTGTCCCGCGGGTGATGCCTGCCGTATTAATGGCCGCACGCGCAAAGTCCTTCCCCATTAATCATAATAATTAATCAGATCCAATTATATCGCATCTAAATGCGAACAAATTGCTGGAAAAAATAATGATCTATCAGGGAGGTGTGACAGTGAAAGGGAGAGTAAAACAGTAATTAGGGGAGGGAGGTTTTTAGCGAGAGCGTGGGGTTCCGCCGGCTTCCGACGAGCGCCGGGCACGAACGTGATGATGTAATTAGTGTGAGAGTGTGTTCCACGTCCTCAGTAGGGCCTCCTAATGAACGGCTGGTGAAAGAAGCGAGGGAGGCCGAGGTGGAGGAGGACTGGAGGGATATGGCTTTTCATTAAAGCCATAAACAGAGAGAGAGAGAGCGAGAGAGAGAGAGAGAGAGAGAGAGAGAGAGAGAGAGAGAGAGAGAGAGAGACAGTATGTGTAATTAATTTCTGGCCAAATAAGAGAGGTGACATGCTGGGCTTTTTTGTTCATTACTGTTCATTTGTTTGCCTTGCTTTCTGAAGTCTGGGCCTAAAATGCAATTAATTTATCCACTGAGGTTGTTAAAGGAATGGCGAGCGAGGAGAAGGGAAAACAAAACAAAATAAAACAAAAAAAAAAAAAGCATCTTAATTAAGAGAAATAATGCCATCGTAACTGTCCCACAGAAAGACAGGGACAATTTATCTGACAAAACAAGACTTTTCCTCTTCTCAGTTCAAAGATGTTATTATTATGTTGCAGATATAAGCTGCAGGACACTTTCACTGCGCAGAATTAGCATGATTCCATTATCAAATAAAGCAATTTGCTGTTTGTTGGGCTGTGCAGGCAGACAGGAGCTGCAGATGGCCCCCACCGCAACGGCACTTTCGGCTGACTTTGATCTGGATGTTGCGGCTGCTGCAGAGGCGTAAAACCCTTATCATAGCCGTCGCACAGTCAACAGCTCTAGACCCCGATGCCACCGCATAACATCCTGAAATTGCTTTTATAGCCAGTGTTGGAGATAAGAGGAGTGCAGAGGAACAGGTAAATCCCCACACATTAAACAAAAACACTACACACACACAGTCCTTAATTCCACTCTTTAGCTTCAAATGAGTCACTTTCATATTAACACTTCAGTACTCGAAAGAAAAATACAGTTAAAATCACTTCCTTTCCTATCTTTGTGGGGTACGGCCAGTAACTACTGTAACTACTGGATCTCAGTGCTGCTGCACTACACCTAATGACTTTGGCAACCAAGAGATCAACTGCACCAGCCAAACATACCCAGTTAACATTGCATACACACACACACACTCACACAAACACAGGTGTGGTCATGCATTTGTAATATATTTACAATCTGACTACATGGCTACAGTCACTTACAAAAGGTAAGACTTTTTACTTTGCCAGTTTGGAGATGCAAAGTTTTATTCTGACAAAGATCATATGTAAGTGGTTACATGAAGCAGTATATTCCATATACATTACTTATATATTAGTGCCTATTTGTAATAATAACGAATTCTGCAATATGTATTGAATATGTCTTTACTGCTACTACAAACCCTAAAAACGGCAGCATTTCAGAAAAGGGAAAACTTTGGATTTAACTTCTTAAAAGATTTTTGGTTAATTTTTGTTAGTTAAAAAGTTATTTTAACCCAATTTAAAGAGCAACACTCTTTCTAAAGTTCTGTAGAAATATTAAAGTTAGTGTATATATATATATATATATATATATATATATATATATATATATATATATATATATATATATATATATATATATATATACAATTTAAAGAGCGACACTTTCTAAAGTTCTGTAGAAATATTAAAAGTGAAGTTAGTGTATATATACACCAACACACTCATCTTCTTACCTGAGTCCCTACTAGAGCCCTTCCCAGTGCTCATTATGCAGAAATTATAACAGTATATAATATGCAGTATATACACAGTACATAATATATTTTCATTGATTTTGAATTTTAAAGTTACATTATGTATTGTATGTACCTCTACAATATGTATGTAACACACAAGTACACATATGTAACAATGTATGTAAGCAGCTATAAGAATATTTATATAGAATATAAAGACTCCACAAAAAACAGTTACGATATGATATGTAAAAACAGTTACGATATGATATGTAAAAACAGTTACGATATGATATGTAAGGACCTATATATATTAATAATATGCCCCCTTTACATTTAAGTACCTACATGTATTAATTTGTTCATTCATAAAATGCCCCACATGTATTATACATATGTAAGTATCCACATATAATATTTTATTAATGAATTATTTTAAAAACATTTTCACATTCTCTCTCTCTCTCTCTCTCTCTCCTTCTCACACACACACACACATTCAAAAGTATAAAAAGCAGCCCCCCTGACTGCATCCATCTCCTCTCCTTACTCTCTTATTAGTAGAGGCGATGGTGTCTACCTGAGGGAGCTCGTATTAATCAGGGAGCTCGTGTCCCGCTCTGTCTCTCGCCAGCCAAGGAGCACCAGCGCCGCAGCTAATAAGACGGACTCCTCCTCACTGGCACAGCAACGGCAGGACAAACATTCCCCCCGTCTATGCATATGCAAATCCAGCCCGCCGCATATTTACTTATTTATTTATTGCTTCCAGTGGTGGAGGCTGGAGAGCACTAATATCAAACGGGCGCCTTTTAGAGGGTGCTAAATGAGTGCTGGTGGGAGGCAGGAGCAGGTTCACACACACAGGAGTGGGCACAGCCGCTTCAGCAGTAATTAAGGGCTGTTTTACAGAGCATACATAATACTGTTTGTATTAAGGGGTGGGGGAGAGATAGAAAGGGTGGAGGGGGGTTGAAGAACAGTGGGTCTGTTAGAGGTTTAGATCCACCTTTCTTTCCCCTCCTTACCCGCCCATTAACACTGGCATTAAACCCTCATTCATTTATTCCGCATTAGAACACGATTATGTCGGGTGGCAGGAAAAAAACACAGGTGCTGAGAATGAATGTGTTTTTCGTCTCTTCGCCTTGGATGGGTTAAACTGTTGGGCGCTTCGGTGAACATTGATGTCAAACGCAAACGAAGACCTCATATTCTTTCTCAATCAATCTCAGTCCATGCTTTACAGTTTACAACCATTTATATTGATCAATTCAACACGAGCCCTGGTTCATGACAAGTCATTGTAAAGGAAATTCAAAATTTGTGAGATTTGTTTATAAATACATTAAAATATTTGCCGAAGACATGTTTAAAGCTGACAGTGAACATTTTCATCATTTTTGAGTTTTGAGGGGTTTTTTTTGTTGGGCCTGAAATCATGGCTCAATGACATTAGAATCAATTACTCTCCCACTCAATCACAAGTATTACAGCCAACAGCTTGCTGACTAGCTATGCCTTTATCCCAAAAATGCATCTTCTCTGGATGCCGGAATTTGCAGAGGAGCTTGCTGGTCCTCCACTACAGTGCTACTTAACTTCAAGCATACTCGACCCGAAGACCATGCAAAGGTAAGTGTGTTTTGTTTCTGGGCAATACATTGGCTAGAACAGCCACATATGGAACAGGGTTAACATCCTACAGACTACCGTTTTTCTGTCTTGCCTTAATGGGAGAAAAAAAATATCATTCTGTCACAGAATGAGAGGAATGAGGTTGATTGATTGATCAGGTATGTCCGTATCGTCTTGCTGTCTACAAGTCTTCCTTTTTATTCCATTTTTTTTTCTTGTGCCACATATACATCCACCAGTCACTGCATCAGGTAATGGATCAGACAGAGCAGGGCTGCTGGAGTAGTATTAAACACCTCAGGGTCACTGCTGGACTGACCCATCCAGCCAAAAGTGTCCTGTGGGCAGCATCCTGTGACCACTGATGAAGGACAAGAGCTTGACCAACACAAACAGTGCAGCAACAGAGGAGATGCTCTAATGCCTACTCTGTGGTGATCCTGTGGGGGTCCCGACCATTGAGGAACAGGGTGAAAGGGGATTAATAAAGTATACAGAGAAACAGCTGGACTACAGTCTGTAATGGTAGAACCACAGAGTGGTCCTATTTGGTGAGAATTGATAAAATGGGCAATGAGTAAAGAAACGAGAAGGTGTACCTATACAGCATATATACATATAAACATATATTCCTCAATTTAGTAATTGCTAATCAAGCTGAGTTAAAAAGTACTTTCACAAAGTTATGTAAAGCTCACATATGGCCATTTTGGCTAGCACTCAATGATGGAAGCCTAATGGCCAGTCCATCATCACACTTTCCCAACAAAAGTACCAACACTTCTCAGAATTATTGTATTATATCTATTAAATAAGGTTATCCTGGCCAAACAGTGTTACACACCAGAGCCTACTTAAGCAGCGTTTGCATTTTTTAGCTTAGCTGGAGTTTGAACTTGAAGTCTCTGGTGAATGTTGGTTTGTAGGTTTCCATGTATGGTTGATTCGTAGTTGACCAGGGACAGGGACCAACTTTTGCATTTGACTGCACATTGTTTCTGTCATCATAAAACAGTTTCTTCTAGGAGAAGGAAAGTAATAAACCTGATACAACAGAACCGGTCCCATTGTAAGAACTGCCACAGCAGTGTGGAAGCGGAATTTGTAGCAGGATGATGTGCTGGCAGTTGGCCAATCAGAATAGACCGGATGAGCTGATCCCTCAGAGCACATGGGGCTCATCATGGGGCAGGTCCTCTTTAACAAGATATTAATCCAAATAACGTTGGTCCATTTCTTTTTGGTCCATTCACATATAAAAAAGGGCAGCTATATTTTTCTGATGAAAAAAACAAACAAAACAAAAACAGATTGAATTAGACTGTCACTGTCAGTTAAAACCCCAGGAACCAACATCACACATCCTGCTGTCTTTGTATGAGCTGATGAGTGATGCCCCTGAAACTTGCCATTGTACATCTTCCTGAGCTCCAAGACAACATCCAGCAGCTCCTTCATCCTTTAGCTTCCTGGATTTGAGACACATTTAGTCTGGAGTGAAATTGTCCTCCATTAGATAAAATGGAAGCCCTCTCACCTAGGAGCTCATTGGGCTAGTTGTTCTGAGACCTCCGCAGTAAAAGCACTGTATTGAGGTGCTTAAGACCTGAGTGGGAGGCATTAAAAGCTGTGATTCCCCCTAACGCACTGATCGTAACACACTCCAAATCACCTCTGCCTGCTCTTAAGACAGTCGTGACCTCTGCCCTGGCCATCGTTGCCTTTCAGCCTTTTGGTCTAATGCAGGAAGCAAAAATCCCAAACTATAGACGTCATAACACACGAAGACAATGGAGGACCATGTTGAAAAAAAAAGTTTTTAAAAATGTACAGACCAGCTAGCTGTGTCTTTCACCTTTAAACCGGAGATAAAATATTTAAGCCTCTTACAGATTTCATTTGATTTTGATCTAGATTGGAGAAGCACAATGTTGGCTTTTGCCCCACCTTTAAAACAGGTTCTGAGCTTTGATTAAATTCGTAAGCACACTAGCACACTAGAGTCAACTAGTCAACTTTACTGCTTGTCAAGGAATCTTTAAGCTTGATGTTTACTAGTTGCTGACATATGATTATGACAATAACAACATAGATGCCTCAGATAGCAAGAGGAAGCTATGCAATTTCAAGGTCTGTAACTCTGGTTTCCTAAATGATAGCAACGTGAATCAGGACTTGTTGGAAGGGACAATTTGTGCTCTACTAACATGTAGAGCCTGGTTTTATTTCAGTTTTTTTATTATTGGATTTTTAAAATTTCTTATTGCAAAGCACAAGGATAGTTTTTTTTTTCAATAACACTGATAGAAAACATGATAAGCCAAAAACAGCATAGGCACTCCCAGATAACAAATAACTGTAGTTATTATGTCATAACTTTGCATGTCAAGGTCAGGAATATATGAGACAATAAACAAGGTAGGTTATGTGTTGTATGTGAGAGAATCATGCAGGTTTGATTACCTAAGCAACTTTGGCAAGGACTACATGGCCAGATGACTGGATTAGAACATTTGGTAAACGGCACAGCTCCAAAGTGTACAAGATGACCATGTGAGAATCAGAACTTGATCTTGAAGCAATGGAAGAAGGGTGTCTGGTAACATGACTCCTGTTTTTTTAACATTACACACACATCTGCATATATGTGCCTCACTTACCTTACTGTGGGAAGAGGACAAGCCAGCAGAGGGGTCTGATGCTTTGGCCAAAATTTTGTTTGGAACCCCCCATGACTTCATGTGTCCAACTGAGCAACTACTGGAATAAGTCTGATCCACGGCAGCTCCACCTGCTCATCCTGCCCCCGAAGATCTACCTCACTAAAGAGTTCAGGTCCAATACAGCAGGGTCTTATAATCAGGTGTGCTTTGAAGGCCTTTGTTACTTTGTTAAGTGTTGTGGATTAGGGTTGAAGCTAAACTCTGCCGGGTGACAGATCTCCAGGACTAAAACTGAGCAACCTTGAGTTTTTGCTGATATTGTCTTGCTGCCTTATACCACAGAGCACCTTCAGATGTCAGAGCTGTTTTGATGCATGCAGAAGGCAGATAGGCATAATGCTTTGGCTTATCAGTGTATGTTTGTATGATGGAACTGTGTATGATTTACAAAAACAAAGGCAGACTGGCTATTCAACTTGGTAGGTGTAAGCATGTCAATGTTTTTAAAAATGTTTTGTCTGCTTTCTAACTGGTACCTTTAGTCATTTAATGTTGCAAAGAACCACCTACTACTGCAGGACAAGGAAATTCAACATACATACAAAAAGACGAATCACAAGCCTGCTTGTATTGGGCATGACAGAAGGAGGCAATCTTGAAAAGAGTGTCACAGCAAAAACAGTCCCTCGGGAAAAGTATACGATGGGCGCTGGGTCTGGCGTACTGAGAGTACTGTAGGCTAGGCTGAACTTAGCTGGAACAAAACTTTTGACTCACGGCTGACCAGTTTAAAACAATACACAGAAGTGTATATACAAAAAATTGTGGATAGCCAATTAGAATGCAACTGCCAACTAATGCAACTAAAGAAATCAGACTCTCCAGCTACATGTGGGCCTGAAGATCTGTGACTAATACTAGCTTGCAAGCAGCAGCTCATCAAGGAGTTGCAGCCTATCTCACACAACATGATAAGCCATCAGGGACCCAGTTGATCGGATAATAAGGATCTGATAATAAAATTATGAGAAAATATTGTATTTGATTAAAATTTCAAAGTCAGTTTCTTTATTGAGTTTCCAAAAGGAGTCCTGCAGAAAGAAGTTGCCAAATAATCATCTTTTACCTCCCAATAACTAAACCTCAGCGAGAGACACTCTTCTCAATATTTCCCCCATGTTTTACTCAGAAATACGTCTGACTCACATTGAAGCCCCTGGTAGTTTAGTTCCATTATTCCATTTTGATTCTATTGAGCTGCTACTGTATTTTTGCAGGCAACCATCTGAATAAACAAACGCCTCGTGCTTGTATACTCACACACATTCTCACAAACATTCTGATCAGCGATTCACACCTGCCAGTCATATTGTTTTATTTACTCAAACAACAAAAACATTGAGCTGAGAACGCAAATATTTCTTGAGCACATCCCTCAAGAGCCGCGTCCAGACTACAAAACACAGATGTAGCAGATGCACCCCAGACGTTCGCATTGATCTAAATGCTACCGAGAATAAAAACGGCAAGTTTGACTAAATAACCTATGTGGGTGAGAATAAAAGCGATTGTTTTTCCTGTGATCTCTTATATTTGTCTATGGCGGAAGAAGTTGAGTTAAGAAAGCAAGAGAGCACACAGACTCATATTCCCACAAGAGCGTTCATATTGCAGACAGCCAACATCTTACACTATTCAGGGCACATTAATTAAAGCTGGCAAAAAGAAATATCTCTCAAAGGATGTATTCTACATCTTAACACCATATAATAAAAGAAGGATCTCTCACTGATCTGTCTAAACAATTACGTGATCCATACTACTCATATCACTCCCATTATAGCTCTTCCTTTTTCCTGGGGTTTAAATATACCTCCAGCACTCCCACCCTTCCACCCACCCCACACCCACCATCCTCATCACCTGTTCTCACGGCACTGATAGCGCACAGCCGAAGCAGAGACAGGAGCTAACAATACGGGCTACAAGTTCCTCTGGGTGCAATTACAGCGTCTCTGTGTCTGCTGAAGAGCACGACTTAGCCGAGGGGACGCCCCCATGAGCGAGACGATTTAGTTGTCGCGACTCAGTGATGGGATGCCCCTAACTCGGCCGCTCCCCTGAGGGAGGGCATTATAGTGTCCGGCTCGAAGGGCCGATAAATCAATCGCAGTTAACAGTCCTGGCTCAAGAGATTGCAGATAGCCTCTCAATAAAAACACCCAGGCATCTGAGGCGCAAGATGCCTTAAACATTTTTCATGGTGTGATGGTGACCAGTGGCTGTCCTGGATTGGGTGCACGTGTAGCACTGGTAGTGTACTAGCTATAATTCTCTACATCGCTCGAACTAGTTCTACACATGGATCTCCAATTAAAGTTTAATGCATGTTTACTAAATTAAAGGTAGGGGTCATCCGTTAAGCTATCAGGTTAGTAACCTTTTAGCATTCTCAAAGACCCCCAATGCAAATGCATGCTTACAGACAATGCTAGAACATGCTTCTAACTAATTAGCGTCCATCAAGTGTAACAATTGCATGACTAGACAATCAGACATCAACACGTCAGTTTAGCTGGCCAGCGTTAGCGGAATAGCTATGCATTTGCTATCATATTAAAGGGGTACTCAACAAGTGACCTTAGCTCGCTGTCTGCCAGCTGAGAACTTCACCTTTGGAATGTTTAAGCTATTGATGGCCTGAAAAACCAACTGTGAGCTTCAACTAGACATTCTGATCCAGAAAGGTACTAACACAATAAGAGTTTTATAAACCAGTAAGGAATATCAATATCAGTTTGACATGAACCGACAGCCAGTGCCAGCCGGTGTTAAATTCATTATTGTTAATATTACCCGCTCATTAATACCATTGATACCTGCCACCACAGAGCAGGTAGTATCTTGGTGGTGGATCATTCTCAGCACTGCAGTGGCACTGATGTGGTGTGGTGTGTTAGTGTGTGTTGCATGGGTACAAGTTTTAAACATTGTGTCCAAACAATGTTCACACTATTAGACAATCATTGTTGGTCACCTTTCCAGAGACAGCAGCTCATCTGTTATTGCACAGTTTGTGTTGATCATCCTTTAATTCTTCATTAGTGCTCACGGACGCTGCTGGCTAAATGATCAGTTTTGAGCATATATGTATATGTATATATATACATATATATATATATCGATCGGTCGATCTTTCTCCAATTTAGCTGATCCCGAGAGCTGATCAATGGCGTTAAACAAATGAGCTTAGTTTCCAGGTAGCGTTCTGTTGAAACCCCCTCCGGTCAGGTTGCAATTTCTATCTGAACCGCTAGGTGAAAATACATACCCTTTCATTTTCGACAGACTGACTAAAGCAGTGGCCTCGCGAGAACTGTTTTCGTTCACAACATGTGCTTTCCGTCTGGCAGTTTGTTGTCGTATGTGACGTAGACTCATCCAGGACGTTTTGTAAAAATAGTATCAATGTGTCTCGTTGGGGAACCAAGACAAAGACATTTAACTACTAATCTGATATGGCACTTGAGAGTACACCACGCGGCGGAATACAGTGAGTAACAGCAAACAGCAAAGCTAGCACACACAGCTAGCACAAAACTAATAACCCAGAAAACTGTGCAGACCAGATCTGACCGGTACAAACAGAACAGCAGCAACAATTCAAGATCTACATTTAATGATCGCAGATTGTCGTTTAAAATAACCAGAGTCTGCATTTAATGACTGCAGTTTTGACTGCATGTAATTAATTAGCTTGTTTCGTTTTAAACTAAGGGTCTAAATTTAATGATTGCAGTATTGAGGATATTTGTTTGATTTACTTTGTTTATTTACTGTTAATTTAGTAAAAAATATTATGCTGTTTCACATGAGCTCATTAAAAATGGTAATAAACCAGTTTAGACCAGGTTTCATGACGTGCTTGTGCTAATAACTACATGTATCCCTGCCGTGGCATATAGGCCAGCCCTCGGCCTATATCAGTATCAGCCATTGGCCGATCGTGCTGAAAGGTGATCGGCAATCGAAATCGGCCTCAGAAACGGCGATCAGTCCATCTGATATATGTATTTGTGTGTTCTTGGGCAAAGTATTTTTTTAAAAATTGCAGAAATGACCTGTCCTCAGCTTTACCCTATTCAAATACAGCTTGGCGTAATTATAAGGTTAAACCCCATAATTTAAACAAAACCATACTGTTTAATAGCATGTGCCTTATAATCAATTGCGTTTTATTTACTCAGTTATTGTGTGAAGTTCTTTTAAATAGAGTCCAAAAAACATGTTTCTATATACATATTATTCACTTATAATTTTTTTTACCTATTACTACGTATATTACTTTAGCGTTATAATTATTAGCTAAGTCATTGGAGTCATTGGAGGCAAGGCCTTAAATAATACTTAACAATTATTTGCCCTGTCATTAGAATATATTGATTCATAAACGTGTCTATGACTCCATATACCCTCCAGCCTTTTAATTTTACTATTCTGTTAAAACATTATGTACAAAATGTACAAATATGTATCTTTTCTCCTGTTCTATTGTTTGTACCTTGTTGAATTTAATATGTACCTGCACAATACCTTTTTTCTGAAAGTGTACATTTGACTTTACACAATATTCTACCAGGTGAACTAACCCATGGCAGAATAACACTGTTCTACTAACTGAACTTGAGACACTAGAAAACCTGCCTTAACTAGTCCTATGCCTTCCTGCAGATTTCTGTTCCTACATGAACATAACAAATCTAAGACTTGGATCAGTTTGGGACATACTACACAATGCAAGAAGGTAGATCTCCAAACTAAGTTCCATATTTACTAACCTTATTGCTGCTGGGTAAGTAAAGGTGAAAAGAAGAATAGTTTTATCTTTGATGAACTGTTGCAATAACTGCTGAGGGAGTCATTCACCCATCCTCATGATTTAAATCAGGAACCACTCCACAAAGCACACTCATAAAGACAGAAAGTGAGAGATGATGTTAGAGATCTCCAATGAACTAGACAGGATGAAAAGTTAGTAACAGTAGAAGCTGGAATCAGGGGCTGATCAGTATACACTACCAACAAGGTTCAGGGGTTCTAAGCAACAGCAGTGTTCATGTATGAAGAGTAGTTTTACATGCCACCAAATCAACGGCAACCAGAGCTAGGCCTTTAATTAATGAGTAAAAAACACACATCTATGATAACGTCAACTTCTGCTATTGCCCATGTATTGTATATGTCCAAAGATAAACAAATCCATTTTTGGTTGATTATTATTTTTCTACATCACTTGAAAGCAGCAGCTGTCATTTACACAGTGTGAGACTTAAAACTAAAGAAAGTTGTTCCCCTCTCTTGTAAAAATGCTATTTTGGAGATGCTTCTTTTTCTTTAAACAGTAATTAAATGTGATACAAGCAGTGCATTACCACTAAGCTGATGGTGATTTGAAATATAAGCCTGGTTCCACTCAAAAAAATGTAACTAACATATATATCTCCTTGGATTACTCATTTTACATCTACACTCACTCCATTTTATCAGCAAGAGAAATAATGAAATAGCTGCCCAGTAGGAAGTTGTTGGTTTGGAATTAGAGGTGTGGTGAAGGCAACAGGTTCTGGCAGCAGTTGCCTCTCTACATTAGACCTCCCTGCTGTGTATGTGAGTATGACTGAGTATTTATGAGTGGGCATTTCACTCAAGCATGTGTGCGAGTAAATGTGTGGGTGTGTGTGCTGTGTGTTTGAATATGTATACAGTGCACCTGTGTTCACCTGTGTGAGTGTTTAAGTATATACATGTCCATCGGAGTGTGTCAGCATACATGTGCACCTGTTTGTGTGCGCTTGTGTGTGTGTGTGTGTTGACTGCTGCCAAATTCTGCCCATGCTGTGGAAATGTCATGCAGGCTGCAGGCAGCGAGACTGAGCTCTATCCTGCGGCTGCTTTCAGTGGACACAGTGGGGTCTGACCTGGACACCACTGCACACACCAGAGACACACACACTCAAACAAATATGAACTAGACACATATAAGCTATTAACAATAAGAGTGCAAAAGATTGTACTTTGTTAATATACTGAACCTTTTATAAGACCTGTACTTATTTTAGTAATACTGAAGTTGTATACTCATATTTTTATTAATTTCCAGGAAAAAAAGGAACATGCTCCATACATTTTCAGGAGGAGTAGTAACCTTTTATGCAACGTTTATGCAAGGACCAACAGTTAGTTACTGCATCACATACCACCCGGTCACATACCACCAACCAAAGAAACATTTATTTTTTGACTCCATACTTTCCATGTTCCTTTGGTTGTAATCATTTCACATTAAAAAGGAAACTGGCACATGTGGTCATTGCAAAGTATATATCTGTCTATAGACAAATATAAATGATTAAAACTTTAAATAAACTGTAAAAGAAAACAGAAGGCATTACAGCGGTTTTATTAGATTTTTACTGTGTATGGTAGAACATTTCTTTATGCCATATAATCCAGGACTCTGAAGTGTTTCTGATTTCCTTTTGACTATTGATGATATTAGCCATTGTTCACTTATAATGACTAACGGAGTAATACACTTTACACAAGGTCAAGGTAACTGGAGCAACACCAAAGAAGAACCACATTTTGTTCCATAAGGTACCTTCTAATGAATGTTTCCTTAAAGAACTATTTTTGAAAATGAGATGTCTGAGAATAAATAACCTTTATAGATTTAGGAACTTCCACATGGTGTAAAAGTTCTAGAGCTGTATATCTAAGAACGCCTGAGAGACCTTATATTTAGGAGTGTATTTATAACATTTTACGGTAATTTAAAGCAAGGTAAATGATAAACACCTTACCTATGTAATGTGAATTTCCTAACACAGTAAGGTATTTACTAAATAAATCATAGCAAGCACTTTTCCAAACACATTAAAAACTGCAGTTTGCCTCTTAAAAATAAATCTAAAGCCTTTTAGAAACAACTCTATCAAGCAGTTACAGACACATTTTAAATCTACCTTTATTGGAAAAATCATTGAGAATTTATCTTCAAGCAACATACAGGTTTTCTGTCCATAAGTAGCTGTCTAGAAAAATTTCAGTTCTGCCTTTGGCCTAATAATACTATGAGACTGCTCTAATGAAGGTAAATAATGATACTCATTTAAATATGGATTTAAATATGGGGAGGGGGTGCTGGAGCCAATCCCAGCATCATCAGGCAAAAGCGGGGTACACTATGGACAAGGTACCAGTCCATCGCATGGCCAACACACACTCACACCTATGGGTAATTCAGAGTGAGCGATCAACCTAACATGCATGTCTTTGGACTGTGAGAGGAAAAGAGTACCCGGAGGAAACCCACTCAAGCACGGGGAGAACATGCAAACTTCACACAGAACCAGGAATCCAACCCAGATCATCTTGCTATGCAGCGACAGTACTAACTCTCACACCATCGTGCCGCCAGGAAGGAACTATTTTGTGGAAATATAATTAATGTTTGTGTGCCAGTGGCCTGTGGTGTACCCCAAGGTTCAATTTATTTATTTAATTTATACATGCTTCTACATGGCCACAAGCAACTAGACTATGGGATATCTTTCCACAGCTATGTAGATGACACCCAACTCTATTTGGCCTTCCGCTCAAACAACTATGGTGAACTAGATATATTTGGTAAGTGCTTTGACCTCATGCCTAACTGGATGAGACACAACTTTCAGGAGTCGAATAAAAATAAATAAATAATAGTGTGTGTGTGTGTGTGTGAGCGCTTGATGAACTGGAGTGCCTGTGTATTTACGTGTGCTGGATATATTAGTGTGTGTGTGTATGTATGTGCATGCATGTGTGTGGACATGATTTGCAGTAAAGCTACGAGAGGCATTAGCCATCAATCCTGGCCATCAAATCACACCCGTAGTCTGGTGTCCCTGCCTATTAGTACTGAATTCATTTCCCTAAATTAAACTGGACTCTGGGCAGTGTGTCTGTGCATGCGTGTGCGTGGGTGTGTGTGTGTGCTTTTTTATCCATTCGTCCACCTATTTGTCAAAACACACAGTGTGACAGTGGAGTAATACACATTCATTATGGCAGTATGCAACAACAGGCCGCATCTATCATTAATTAGTCCAGTATCAGGAAAGGAGAAACAGGGTTGGGGGGGGTGCCGCATGTGTGTATGTGTGTGCTGTGAGAGTGCAGTGTGATCTGGGGGGCATCTAGGAGGTCCAAAATTTTCCTGTTCACAGCAAGTGATGGCTTCCTTGAACAAATTTGATGGAGTTTGGATTTTGATCATATTTTTTTCACCTCCCTTCAAGTGACTCATATGTAAAATGAGGTCTCCCGCAGACATATTCAGACGGATTAATATGTGTTCTTTTTCTTGACTAATGTGAGTCAGATGTAAGTTATGAGTGTATTGTCAAAATAATGAGTCATTTGCTCGTTCGCTATGAATCCTCCCATTCATTTCACCCTCAGCACACAGACAGCTCAATAGAGAACACTGTACGACTTTCCACCAGGGGTGTTTTGTCCTATGGGCACCAGACACTAATACCAGCAGTTACCATGAGCAAAAAAAAAGAAGATAAAACCTTTGAAATGTCACACATTGTTCTAAATTCTAAATTTCTAAATTTCTTTTGGTCAGTAAGTCTGTGAAACTGACTGAAGAGTTGATAATAAAAATAATAATAAGGCCTGTTTATAAGTCATAGGTACAAAAGCTTGAACTGTTGGTGACTGTAACAGCAGGTTGAAAACCCTCTTAGTGGACACGGTTAGACAAAATTGCTTCAAAAATATTGGCCACATATTTTCAAATCCAAAGTTTAAATAAAATCCTGCAGATTTTTAATTAAAAAATCAATTAATGACTGGAACGCAAAATCTTAAAAGAAATTTGATATGAAATGTTTAGTTACAATAGTTTTAAGAACTTATAGGGTTTGACTACACTGTAAAAGGCAGGCATTACAGGAGTCTTCGCTCCCGCACCAACAGACACAGGCAGAGCTTCTTCCCTGAGGCTGTGACCCTGCTGAACTCTACACCATCACTTTAGCCTCATTATTGCACTCACTGCACTGCAGTATTACTTTTGCACTACTTATTTTGCACATCTATCTTTGTAATTTCATACCTGTACAGTTCTACATTGCTTACACTGTTCATATGCTGCTCTGTGCAATCTTTGCATTTCACTTCTTACTGTATATATGTATAGTAATTTATATTCTATCCATATCTCACATTCTGTGTACACCTACATTCTATACATTTATTTATACACCACCACATGTATAATAACCTTAAACTGTTAGTCATTTCTGTTTTGCACTTTATGTAAATAATAATGTATTTTGCACTGGTTGGATGCTAACTGCATTTCATTGGCTTTATACCTGTACTCTGCACAATGACTATAAAGTTGAATCTAATCTAATCTAAAAATGTTTCAAATGTAATTTTTTTAGTAATGATTTTAGTACATTTAACTTTAAATTTAGTTAATTTAATTTTGAACAGTAAATTAGCAGAACAAAAATTCAACCCTTTAAATCCCCTATTTTTTTTACAATGTAATTCTTTTTTTCGTAGATATAACAGTGCAGCACATTCTACAGACTGTTGAAGACTGTGTTGAGTCTTATTGTTATATAGAACCATGTGCCAAAATGTTCTATACAGAACCATATGCAATATATTCTCCATCAATCTGAAAAAAACCATTGCATTTATATTTACTATAACCACATGAACTTTGTTTTTATATTGAACTAATGGTTTGAAATACAACTATTATTATACATTATTTTACACTATTTTACATTAAATGCATGTACTGTTTTAATCAGTAGGAGAGATAAGGTAACAATTTGTATTTGTGGCATTAATTAAAACCCATGTTAAGATAATAAATGTTATGTGTGATTTATGTTTAAATAGACCAAATATAATTTGCAGATCCACTAGTGTTTTTTATAGTTGTGTACTGGTGTATTGTTGGGAACAATATACTTATAAAAAAATGTTTTTATTAAAGTTTTTGTTATCGCTGTCCAAAGAAAAACATGTATCTTGTTTGTCAACTTCCAGATTTATATATCATTTGAACACGACAGCTGCCTTTTATATCCTGTTAAAGTTTCATGATGAAGGGACCAATAGAAATGCTACAAAACCTTATTTACATTAACTTTTTGCATTTGATTTGAATTTGAGACAGCAACAATATGCAAGCCACTTCATGAAAACTTCATGGGCTATAATTCACACTCATCTTTAGCAGACTTAAGGTTTTGCTGGCTACAGTTTCTCCAGAAGGGGGAGCTATCAGCACTCCAGTAACTGTAATGTGTGCTATTTAAATGAGGTTTTGGAACAATTATGGAAACAACTGCAGTTTTGATATGAGGAACATTCATTTCACCACCTAGGACGTAGATGTCTACACATGAAAAAGCAAAACAGCGGCTCCTTTACACCATCACCTGATCATCATTTAGTCAAGCAATTCACACACTCACTTCCACTGGTCTGTCCACAGTCCACGCAGACTTGTTAGTAGATGAAGTGAAATGCTCTTTATCAGCAGACATTACAAAATGACCACCCTTAAACGGATTAGTGGACTTGGAAAGCCTTTAAAAATGGAGTGTTTAAATTAATTAGGCCTGACTGTGATTAAATGTGTGGATAGTGCTGGAAAGTGGAGCTGCCCACTGGGACTAAAATGAACTGAGCCTGCGGTGCTGCGTCCCCACTGCGCAAAAGAAACGCCGCCGCTTTGAAAGATTAATATTTAATCTGCATTTGAGAGAGGCGAGTCCTAATCGAGTCTTAATCTCAATCTGAGAGGACATTTAAAGCACGCCTGGACATCTTCCTCAAAATCACACGCACCATTATGCCTCATTTATTTATTTATTCATTTATTGCTTTCACACGCATAATTCTAATCACTTTAACAGGCCCGTGTTTGTGAGCGTTTGACTGTGGATGGGAGAACTGCCTGTGCTGCCTGTGCGTGCTTGCTTTTGTACAGTCTCAGGAAAATAAAATCTGTATTTTTTACATTAGGTTAAAGACTAAACATGGTCATCAGTATTGTAGGGAGGACTTCCTTTGTTGTTGTTTTTTACAATTTTACAGTAAAAATGGAAAACAATTGGGCACCCCAAGATATTTAAGCTCTCAGATCACTTCTACCAGGATCTCAGACCTTAATAGGCTTGTTAGAGCTATGGCTTGTACACAGTCGCTGTTAGAAAAGGCCAGGTGATGCAAATTTCAAAGATTTATAAATACTGTGACTCCTCAAACCTTGTCTCCACAATCAGCAGGCAAGAGCTCCTCTTATGCTGCTGCCCAGCACTCTGAAAAATGAAAATAATTGATGCCCACAAAGCAGCACTTTGCCACAGCAAAGTGTTTAACAGCAACACTGAAGGCCAGGTTGAGGTCTGGAAGACCAAGAAAACATTCAGAGAGAACAGCTAATATGTTTGTTAGAAAGAAGAATTTAATCCTCAGTTTAACTGCAAAATACTCTGAATTGGTGGTGCACTGATCTACTGTGAAATGAAAAACTTTCTTGCATTATCACTACAAACTTCAGCCTAAGATGTTTAAAGAGGAACACGTAAACCACCCTGATGCATTAGAAACAAGTCTGGTGGACTAAGGAAGTTATAAATATAAAAAATATTATATATTATATAAAACATTGCTCCAACTGTTAAACACAGGGGCGGATTAATCATGCTTTGGGCTGGTGCTGCAGCCAGTGGCACAGGCAACATGTGTAGAGGTAGAGGGACAATGGCTTATTGTTCAATACTAGCAAACTCTTGAAGCAAACATCATACCAGCTGCAAAAAAGCTAAGGATCAAAATAGGATGGCTTCTACAACAGGATAATGATCCTAAACACACCTCCAAACAAACTAGGGACCTGAAATCTGAAGGTTTTGCCCTGACCCTCACAGTCACTGAATATAGCAGTGAAAATTTGTGGATATATACCTCAAAAGAGCAGTACACGCAAGACGGCTACAGAGTTTCACAGAACTAGAAGCCTTTTTTGACGGACAACTGGCAAAAATCTTACCATGCAGGGTGCCCAAACTTTTGCTTGGGCCCTTACTTTTAAAAAATGTAAAAGTAATCTTCCTTAAAATATTAAAATGTGTCATGTCGAATTTTAACCTTTTAGACAATCATCTTGTACTCACAGCTATTTACAAGACATTATTATTTTTTTTAATTTTAATTTTTTTTATTATTAGTAGTATCATTATTAAAAGCCTTTACACGTACATAATACATATATGATGTCCTGACATCTTGGCAAGCTATAAAAACAAAAGTGTGTGTGAGTATGTATCAGTATGTGTTTACAGGAGAAAGGAATTCTTGCAAGAGTGTGTGTGTGTGTGTGTGAGTGTGTGTGCGTGTGGGTTCTCTTTTGAAGTGTGAACACAGAATCTCTGGCTGTGCGCTACAGGCTGTCCAGCACAAGCTCCGGCAGGTTGCTGATTACGTGCTCTACATAATACTAATAATAATGCACGCTGATTTCTCAACCACACCTGACCGCTACAGGGTTTAAAGCATTATTAAAGTGGCGCAATTAGGAGTCATGTAGGGAACACCTAATGAGTAAAGAGTGGAACTGATCGCAAAGTTAAAAAGCATGGAATGGGCAGGGAGTAAGCTTGCCTCACTCAGCATCAGAGTTCAGTGTTGTTTTTACCCTTTTCTGACATGCCCCTCCCTGCTTTTACATCACAGTCAAGTGAATTAAGTTTAGTGAATTTACTTGATCTCAGCAACATAACACTGATATAACCATGCTATAAATGTGTCATGACAGATGTCATTTGCTGTTATGACATATTTTGTTTTTGTTTTAATATTTTAAAAAGAAAAATGTTAAGTACACCATGTCAGTGTCACTGCAGTGCTGAGAATGATAGAACTACCTAATAATAATACCTGCTCTGTGGTGGTCCTGTGGAGTTAATACTATGGAGGATGAGTATATATATTATAGCATATATATATTTTTTGTGTTACTGAACCTGTCTATTAGCACTACAGGTGATTAGGTGGCCTGAAAGCTTGTCAGGCATAGCAACAGTAACTAAGGTAGGCGGGACTTGTTCAAACATTTTAATAAAACTGTTTGCGTGGACACGACCAGTGACATCACAAGTGTGAGGGTATATAAACCTGACACTTCGGCACAGCTATTCATTCCTGATTGATCTCTCATTGACAGATTGATTTTTTACGCTAAGAAATGACTGGCGGAACTAAAAGGAAAGTGGATGAAGGTTCTGATGAGGAGCACCTGGACTGACCACCAGGGCTCCCCCGTCACCAGGCACCAACCAGCTCTCCTCCCCATTCATGCCATTTGCTCCATCCTTGACTGCATCACTGTATCATCCACCTGATGTAGCACCTGTGCAGTTTCTAAAGCCTTTACCTTTAGACTCAGCTTTAGTTAATATACTGTAAATATTGTTCAACCAGAGGAGGATGGGTCTCCCCTTGTGAGTCTGGTTCCTCCCAAGGTTTCTTCCTCCAGTTGAGGGAGTCTTTCCTTGCCACCGTTGCCTCTGGCTTGCTCACAGTGGATAAAGTGTTGTGATTTCATGTTTTCTTGCTTTTAAACTCCTGTGAAGGTGCTTTGTGACAACACTATTGTAAAAAGCCCTATACAAATAAAGTTTCCTTGACTTGACACCTTCACTAGACACCTATGATCAAGAGGGTCCGCACTGATCATATGGAGGTGAACTTCTCTATGCTGACCTTCCCACAGAAGCTGTGGCACATTCTGGAGAATGTGATCTACAGGTCCATCTGGTGGCATCTGTGGGGAACCTGCGTTGTCATTGACGTAGAGCTTTACCGGGCTGAGATTCTGAGTCAACAAGGAAAGATCTTCGTGACCTCTGTTATAAAGAGTTTCGGCTCAACCTGTATGGCTTCAGAAGAATCCGATTCTTAGAGGGTGGGAAGACCCCTTTGGGTGGGGGGGGATCAGCTTCTAAGGTAAGATGGCTTAGAATAAGGACAAACAATTCCTGTCCTGGAGCACAGTCCTGTACAGTGAGCTGATTTCCCAGGCTTTTAGTGGAAATCACCAACCTGAGCAGGACTTAGGCCTCTAGGACCAGAACTGATAAGCCTCAGCTTAGAACATCTGCAGCTGAATAGCTGTTAAGCATGCAAATAGGCTATAACCATTTACATGTTTTCCATGGAAAGCAGAAGCTCCTGGGCCATCTTCCACCACTGAATCCAACCTGGACTCCACCTTGATGTCTGTTGTGGACAAACCAGCACCTCCGATCTCCAACTGAACGCTGCCCAGCTGCAGAACACCGTAGCGGCGTGAATCTTGCTCTGCATCCCTTCAGTAGCTACACCAGTGTTGGCCAGCTTGAGCAGCCTGGTGTCCAGAGCTTAACCCAAATGTGGACACAACCCTTTGTGCTATGAAGTTAGTCAGTGTCCAGATAAAGCCCTATTCGAGCGGGACTACTTTTACTAGAGGAGGTCCTCCAATGTGTGACTTCTGCTCACAAATAAAGGTCACTGCACCAGTTTTGGGTTTAAATGTGTGATTTGCTTATTGATTAGCCATAAGAATAAATACTAAACAACAGGAAAATAGTCAAATACAATCAACTTAGTAAAACAGAAAATAATTTGCTGAAAACCATTTGAATCATTTTTAAAGAGAGGGAGACACAGTGGTCAGTATATGGACGCCTTAGACATTGCATGAATTTATTTAATTCCTTCACCAATGAACTTGATTTAGCTTAATGAAGTACTGAGTAGTCAAAGCAGGTATTAGAGAAGAGCTGTAAATAATACTGGGCTGTCTCCACAAAAAAAGCTTTAAAATGCTTAAATAAACACACTGACATATGTAAAAACACTACTTACTGTATTAAACCTAGGGGTGTGCTGAAACATATATTTAGGATATATTGGAACTACTAATTTGTACTAAATTACTACTAATATATAATTGAAGTAAAATTAAATTACACTTATTTATATAATGAGTATACTAATCATGTTTTCACCAGTTTTCCAATACAAACAGTAAAACCACATGAAAAGTGTGCTTAAATTATTCTTGTAATACTACCACAGTGCTCTTTAATTACATATTTAGTATATCACATTGTGTAGGCCAAGTATGTTATTAGCATATTTACACATTCAAGTATCTCACCAAACATTTCTTTTGCTCTTACAATAAGATTTTAGTACTAAATTGTATACCTTGTATATACATTATATATAAATGCACATTTAGTATAGACTTTTAATACAAGTCATATTCCTCTAGTAGACTAGTATAAGTTCTAGATTTATTAAACTTGCTAGTTAGAATACCTTTCTTAAAAGTAACTGCAATAACTAAGTTTAAGATCTTTCTTCATTTACCCAACTTACATAAATAATTTCACTCAGTTATATTAACTGTCAGGCTAAGTACTATATAGGATATTAGACAGAATAAAACTTTGATTCTGAGTTACTCACTCCTTTAGTCCATCAATCTTTGTTCATGAGCAGATCTTCATCAATCTCCACCATAATTTGCTGTATTACTTTAAAACTGTACCTCGGTTCTCCAGTCAGCATGACATAGGCATTTGGCAGTTCGCACAGGTCTTTAATTAACATCTGTTCCTCTGTGATCAGGCCTTCACTGACGATGTCAACAGTAAGCATTAATTCATCTTCTGCCACAATCAGAACGACGATCTGAAAGGAGAACTTTAAAAGAAAAAACATAATTAAAAGATGAAGATGTAAACTAAGTCATTCAAAGGGGTTTGGTGTGAAATGCTCTGTTCTCGAAAAACTAACCAAGCCAGAGTGTGGGTGAACCAGACATCTGAAAAGGTTACAGATGTAATATTTAAAATGGCTATGAATGCTCAGTCTGAAGTCTGTGACTGTGTTTCATAATACTATGTGATAAAGTTTGGGCTTAAAATAAATTTTTAACTTCTTTGTTTTAATAATACCCAAAAAGTCACCAAAGAAAACTTATTTTTAGATTTTACCATGACCAACGTAACATATCAAGACACGTGTAGGTTCAGTGGTGGTTTTCACAGTTAATAAAATAGGTATATTTGTGGGGTCACCATGTCGACAAGGTTACATTCACCCTCACTGTAAAAAAAATCTAAGTTTGGAAGCTTCTCTTCAGTACAATATTACACATGAAACTACTCTGAATTACTCTATCTACATTTCAAGGACATAATAATTCTGAAATTGTAAAACTTGGTGGAATTGCCCTTAAACCCTTTCAGTGGTTTTCGCCTGGTTATCTGTTGTCTTAATTAAAAATCCAGAGACACACACAAAAAAGAGAGAGAGAGAGAGAGAGAGAGAGAGAGAGAGAGAGAGAGAGAGAGAGAGAGATAGCAGATATATCCTAAGGAAGGTGACAGGATCTTTTCACATGAAGTACAGCAGGTCCAACTGTGCTGCATCACTCTTTTGCAGATTGGAGACCTATTAAAAAAGTGCACATACAAAAACCAAAAAGTGTTAACATCTTTTAAAAAGATATTATGATTTTAAATTAATCTTGTAGAAATAACAACAACAAATCACATCAGAGAGGAAACCTGGGCAATACTGGCTTCATCAACTAGTCAAATAAAGTAGCGAAGAAAGGATGACAAAAAGTGAGAGCAACAATAACAATACCCACACAAGTCTCCGAGCTTCATTATTCCCTCACTTCTCTTTGAGCTTGGAAAGATGGTAATCCAGACCTTGAAAGACAAAACACAAGCTGACCAGCTGTTCTTAGATTTTCACACAACTGTTTCAACAAATTCTTTTTTATATGTGGCTTGCACACTACATTTAAATTTTATTTTTAAAAAACCTCAAAGATAATAACCATATTTAAACTAATTTACAAGTTTATTAGGTACACTTACAGGTCCTAAACAGCTTCTACCTACAGGCTGTCAGGCTTCTGAACAAACTGTGAGGCTGAGAGATGCTAATACCATTCACTCGGCCACTGCTATATCACATAATGTTAAACATTTATATTATTTATTCTGATATCGCTGCTTTGGACAACATCATTAAGTCATTTTAAATAGATGTATCTTCTTAGATAACCTGCCAATGCAAAAGTTTTTACAGATGTCCTCCTTTATAAGTTATGTATATATCTTGTGTATGTTTTGTATAGTCCTTTATATATTTCAGTTATAACTATATGTATATATTCTAGCTTATTTTTACTATAATATAGTCTTTTTATTGTATGTTTGCACTGTTTTACATATATTATGCTGCCCTGCAGTAGAGTTGTATCTGAGCCTCACCCCAACAATTTCAATGCATGTTATGTCCTGACATGATGTGCAAATGACAAATAAACTTGAAACTTGTTCATTCACTAACAGCTCAAACACATAGAAAGTAAGAAAGATATCATTTGCACGTTATATCCTTTTCATATATGACTTACATATTACATAAAAAATAATTTAATTATACGGGCTCTTTAATTAGCACATTATATCCTTTACATAAGACTTACATACTATCCATCATACAGGCCCTTTAATTAACCACACAGATAATACAATTATTTTAACGTTACAGTTTATTAGGTAAATTCACAACAGCTTAAACACCTTGAAAATAAAAAGACTTTAGGATATAATTTGCACATGAGACTAAAACTATTTCTAAACTTGAGTATTGCAGAATAATGCTATGCTATTGTACAGCATAGTTGATAAACAGTTTTAGATAAACAGTTTTAGCCAGCAGAAGAGTATGAAACATTTAATTTGCAGGTTATAACGTATTTATCCTGACGAATATAAGTTTATACAGTATCGGTATATGCACGTACACTAACTTACAGCTTCAGGACGTTAATAAACAGAAGCTGTTGAGTGGGGAGTTAAGCTAACTAGCTAGCGCTATTAGCTAACAGTGAAAGCAACGTATGTGCACTAGAAGAGTGTTTTTTTATGTAGATAGCTCAACATTTAAGTACTCTGTCGATAAACTACACAAAATAAGACAAATGAAGAATTTAAGGGCTGCGGGGATTGATAGCTGGCCTAAGCTTCTAAACAAGAAACAGTTCGAGGCTAACTGGCTAATCTGCTCACAGTCGCTGCTATCAGTATGACTGGGAGTGAAAGGCGACCATGATACGAATAAAAAGTGTAAACACTTCGCGGTTATGTTGATAAACTAGGACTGCAGGCTTTGTGTCTGAAACCAAACTCATACAAGCAGGAACAGTTCGTTTCTCCTCAGACTCACCGCTCAGCTCGACTTCTACAACCACCGACTGTCTCTCTCTCAGAACTACCAGCAGCAGTCACGGTGTTATCCAGTAAAAAGATGAGACTATATATAATCACATTTTTATACAGATTGGCTACTATTTTAATATAAATAAACACATTAATAAAATAAATCACCGCTGTCCAATGAAAAAAAAATATCTCTAAAATGGCAAGTTTATAGGAGAGGATAGAAACTGTCTTTACTTTTAATGTAAGTCAATGGAACCAAATTTTTTCCAAACTGTTTTGAATCATTTCTGTTGTTCCATTTATCATGAATTTTTCACACAACATAAACGACAGCTGCTCCGTTCAAATGTAGAAAAATAAAAATCAACAAAAATGCAGATACATGTTTTTCTTTGTACAGTGAAGAGGTACTGATCTGAAAATAGACGGGCTATCTTCAAAAGTAAACATAGTTGACATGAATGTTGTCCTTATTATAAACACTTTATTCTAGTAACACTTTATTTTCATTAAATTCAAACGTTATTATTTGTTGGACGTGATATAATTATTAAACTGATTATTCAGTTTGTGTGGGTGTATGAACTTATCAGTTGAGAAAATATTTGTGCATTTAATGAAGTTTCTTAAGAGCTGAGCACCCATAGCAATAATAACTTTCTTTACCTTTAGCATTTTTTCATTTGTGTGTGTTATGTTTTGATGTTTTGTAGTAGCCATTTCCTTTCTTTTGTTAAAACAACATGCATTAGCCTTAATAATTATGAAAAATGAACTTAAACTTCAATATTTTAGTCATTTTAACACCAATTTAACAAATACTTCTTTGTTCTTTTGAATGAACAGTTAAAAAAAAGTACAATGTGGACAATCAGCAGCCCATCACAGAACAGACAGACAGACAGACACACACACACACACACACACACACACACACACACACACACAGCTATAGCTGCATTTTAACTTTAATTAGTTCACCTGGCTGCATGTGTTTAGGAAGAAACAGTCAAACTCCACAGAGAAAGGAGCCTGGACGTCCCAGCTGGGAATCCAACCCAGACCCTTCTTGCGGTGGGACAGTTATTTCATATTGTTAATACTTTGAAATGTGAATAAGGATTTTTTTCTACTGTATACTTTTTTCATATTAGTTTTTTTATATTTGTTTTAAAGTTTTAGTTTTAGTACTAAACTGTATACCTAAATGCATGCTTGTCACGTTTTTTTAAATACACTTAGAGTCTTGTGGAATGCTAGTATAAGCCATTTCATTCATTCAGAGTATATGTGCTTTAAGTATAATACTGTGACATCTTGGCTATAAAGGGGATCTGGGAAACTCAGCACTTTAAGTGAATGCTTTTTACTGAACATGCTTTTTATGGAACCCGAACCCCAACTGTTCACACATATCACAGGCACACACTTTTGTCCACACATGCTACCAATCCTCTCTTGGGGCCATGTCCTCTTCTGCTGGAGAAGAGAAACTATTTATGCAGGAACACCTGTAAGCTTGCGGTGTCACTCCTTTCGCTCCAGGGGGACTTTCTGGTTCCTCAGCTGCAGCGTGTTGGCCATAGACATCAGTAAACGCGCTGTATGTGTCAACTGAAGCGCTGACTCTTCGCCTCAGCCAGCCACTTGCTCAAAGCAACATCAAGGTATCCTCTCCAGCCATCATACAGCTGTCCTCATTCCCACTTTCACCATCTTCAAGCCAAGCACCACTGCTCTTGTTGTGCCACACCTTCCTAACAGTGAGCTTCTGTGCATCCACAGTAACAAGAGCTGGTAGAACGCTACAGTATTTGGTATGTATTGGGTTTTATCATACATCCTACATTTAGACTGTTCAGTGCTCTCTATTTTACTCTAAAGCATTACAGTCGTCATCTAGCACAAGAACCATTTGCCAACTTAGCCACATAACATGTCCCATATGATACTGAAGATTTTAATTCATCTGTATTTTCATACACTTACATGCTGTTTAATCCACATGCTTTACCTTTCACCTACCAAACTTTGGATCTGCAAGCACCACACTGTAACCTATGGTTAGACAATTTCACTGTTTTTGTTAGGCCACCTGTTGAGTTTTTCAGCCGTTTTAATCTCTGACACTGTCTTGGTTCAAGAGTTAGAACATCTTATTGTGAGAATTTCACAATAGTTTTAAGAAAACCTGCAGCTCTGCCAGCAGTCAATTAAGTTATATGACTCTGGTGTACAATTCTGTGTTAAAAAAAGAGGCTGTTGGCAAAAAAAATATATAAATACATAAAAAGATGAATAGTTCCACAAAACACAAGCACAATAAAAACAGAAAACCAGTATGTTATTATAATTACAACCTTGCCTTTGTAGCCACATCTTTTATCATTAGTGTCATAAACTTTTGCATGCAGGCCGTACCGTTGTTTCTGGGAAATTTACATCGCCACATACAATGAGACAAAATGTAAATGCGTATTTCCTACCCAAATATTGCGATGCGTCCTTCAGCGACAGACCTAACAAGTGGCACAGTTTGCGCTGGCTCAGCAGAAAGCAGGTGACAGCTTTCCCATGATGCATTAGCGCGGGAGGGCTTTAATGAACACCGCACACAAGGGGTCACCTTTCTTTCGTCTCGGCAAGCTTGATGGGCTAAAAAAAACCAAAAAAACTAAATAAAAAAATAATTAAATAAACAAATAAACAAACAGATTTTTCTTGCTGCCACATGCCTCTCCTTTAATAATCCAATTCCTCACCTTTACCAGAATGCTCAGCCCAACAAGGAATCTCATTAGCTTATCTAGCTAAAGGGGGAGAGCAGGAAACTCTCTCTCTCTTTCTTTCCTTCCACGGTAAGATGGATATAAAGCAGTTGAAAGAGAGAGTTTTGCGTATGTACCTATACATCCACGCTGCTCTAGCAGATATGTGAAGAGCTGTTGTGGAAAATAAGCACTGAAGTCCACGTCATTAGTTTTCCACTTCATAACCTCAGTGGGGGGGTGTTAGGGAGATAATGTACCGTACCACACATGCTTTACTTTTAATTAATAAGAAAAACTGTATTTTCAAACTGAATATTAAATCTAGATTAATGTGAAAAAATCTCTGTTCTCTTTCTTTCCAATTTAAGGCTCGGTTACGTTGCTGTGGAGAGCCGCACTCGACTCAGAGAAGATTTATAAATATTTATGATCAAAAAAAGCATGAAATTGTCTTGAGGAACAGAGAAGGAATCTATGGTTTTAAAAGCAACAAGACAAATCGTAAAGGACGGTGTGATAATCTTCACAAAGCAACAGAACAATGGAAAAAAATGAAATAAAAGCAAAGAGAGAGAGAAAGAGAGAGAGAGAGAGAAAGAGAGAGAGAAAGAGAGAGAGAGAGAGAGTATAAATCAATTAGCATGTTTCTATAGGGACACTGGTCGACTGCATCACAGGGATATTCAAGTTCTTTGACTTTCAATAAAGTGGAATGCTCAGAACTCTCAATGCCTCTCACTTAACCTCTCATTTAACCTCTCACCTAACCTCTCACTTAACTTCTCACTTAACCTCTCACCTAACCTCTCACTTAACTTCTCATTTAACCTCTCACCTAACCTCTCATTTAAATAACATTCTTGTGTTTGTATGTTCTACATTGCTTTATAGAGAAACTTCAATGATTATTTTAACATATTTATTGAATTTAATGGTTAAGATGTATACAGAGCCAATCAAAGTGAATTCTAGAGAAGCGTACCCAGTCAAAACTCTTGGCAGCGTTGATCACCAGACATTTAGGGAGTTTAATGCATGTAAAGACTGCCTCACAGAAAGTTAGCACAGTCAATTATTCAGAATGCCTGAAACATTCTTGTACAATATGGTGCTGTACAGAGGTTTAGAGAGGCCATGAGCTACTTATGAGATCACAAATTCATTTTCCTCATAATTAAGATAGCAAATGCTGTTTTCTCTACATCACATCAGGATTTTCTTGTGATCTCAAGATCACCAAAATTGTTTCTTTTTTAAAGATTACAACTTATCTTGAAAACACAGGACAAAAAAATTGTGCCTGGCCAATGTCAAATATAGCAACATGCAAAGAGCCAGTAAATCATGCGCCATTTGTTCTGCTATGAGAATGCTAATAACGGTTAGCAACAAGCTAATGATGCACTTACTCAGATTCTTATTACGTTTAACAGCTCTGTCTGCTTTGTTCTCTAGTTCTTTCAACCTGTTTCCTAGTCATAGCTGAGGATGCGAAGATTGATTGATTTAATTGATTGATACCACTATAGAGAGCATTGCACAGAAAGCATTTATTTACAGTTTCAAATAAAACTCAAAGTAAAGAGAATGGTGGAAGTCGTGTAACAGATAAAACAAAGATCATTTTCCCAACAGACTTTTTTTTTTCATTCTATATCTCTCTTTTTAGAAATTCTTCTGAAACGGAGGTCCTGTGATGACTCAGCACAGTCGTATCTACAGACACAATGGAGAAATTTCTGGTGTGCTTTATTGACTGTTCTTATTATGCACCATGCTGTAAAGTACAGTTGTATGGAAACACTGTGAGCCTTGATGTAAGAATAGTATCACTTTCTTCCTACAGATAAGGTGGAACGAATGCCACTGAACTTAGTAATGCACTAGTAAAATTCTAGTTACCTGTATAACGCTTTGGCTGATTCAACTGCCTCCCCAGTTTGTTGACAAAATCAGTGGTGTTGAGTAAAGATTTTGTAGCAACATCAGGAAGATTATTCACTCCACCTACAGAAAAGCAATGCAGTAAAGCAATGACAACAGTGCTCAGATGAGAAAGTCAGTTATTAAGGTGTCGTAATATCTTTGCAGCACCAAAGGCATGGCTTTTATTATACATACATTAGAAACACCCCTAGTGGTGGTACAGCAATGAAGTTGTGATCTTTAGTAAACAACATTTTTTCATCTTGAGATAACAAGTCAATTAAGTTGTGATCTTAAGATAACAGTTTAACTACCTCTTGGCCTCTCTGGGCTTTATTAGTTTTGGGCTAAAACATGCAGAGAAGTACATTCAGGGCTTTATTTAGCAAAAAATAGTCTCTAAAGAAAACTTTACTATCCTTATATATTAATATGATCAACTTTACGTATAAAACTCTTTTGTTTAGTAAATAAAGGTAGTAAATAAAATGGTTATATACACATTGTTAACACCACAACCTCTGATTCCTGTCACCATGACTTTAAAGAAGTCTGAGTTGTTAAGTTCCTCAAGAACATCAAGCTATTCTGAATTTGGAAGAATCGGTCCACTTCCTATTTAATCCAAACTCTGAAGAGCATCTGCACTGCAGTTGAAGTCTAGCCCTGCAGAAACCTCTCTCCGCTGTCACCCAAGCTAAATTGACAGTAACCCGGTGGTGCTGTTGACTTTGATGTTCTTGTCAGAACTGTTCTGAAGTCTTAAACAATCTCTGTTTTGATCTGCTCAGCCTCGCGGCAGAAAAAGGTTTGCTTCTGCACCGGCCCCCCTTCACTCTCCACCCTCTACAAGCCTTTACACTTCCAACAAATGTCACTCATTATTAGGCGGAAGTGTCCAGGTTGGGCTCATCTGCACTTCTAACATCTCCTGTCTTCTCCTCTTCATTCTTTTATGCTCGCCTGTTAAAGGGGGTTTGGAGACACAGCGTAATTGTGGCAATAGGCCGTAATGTCAGTACTGATACTGCAATGAGAGTGTAACACTGAGCCTAAAACTGGGCTCTCATATGACTGCAGGGTATTAATAATGACAGAGCTGGGGACTGATTGGTATATCATTACTTCTGTTAGTTCTTATATGCGATTACTATAACTAGATCTTATATCTGTTATGCGATTACTATAACTAGAGATCACACAATAACAACTTTATAGCCATTTCTTATCTAAGTGTGAAAAAGCATACATCTATTTAGAGCATTCATGTTAATACGCAATTACTGTTTGCAAGCGAGGAAATAAAGCATATAACGTAGCCTGGGCAAATGCTCTGGCATATCATTGTGTAACATTTGATTGTGTTTGATTCTCTTAGCAGCTGGTCTCAATGGTGGAGAGAGTATAAAGATATTTCAGTGTACTTGCAACAAAACAACATTATATCTGACATAATCAAGCATTAGTGTGGCCTTCTTTGATGAATTCTATTTCAAATAATGGGGTTACTATAACGTAAATAAGTGCAGTTAGGCTTTTTATTGTGAAAGGTTGTACAAATTTAAATAGCTGATAATTCAAATACATGGCTATAATGATGAATTGATCGTCTTAGGAGAACCAGAGTGCCTTTATTATATATTTTTTATTAATTCATATATAAGTTTGGAATAACTTTCTATATAAAAATTTGTTGCTGTTTTTAATATTACTCTGGCAGTAACATAATGTAAGACGACACAGTGCTTCGAATGAAAGCTCTTTTATTGTACAAGGAGGCAGTTGAGACCACTGCCCAGGATAGCATTCAGGTCAGCTGTAGCCACACAACTCCAACTTCCTAAAGGTAGGCACTAATCCTGCATTATTACCCTTCTATACAGCCCTGCTGCACAATATAAGCACATACATACAGCATTAAGCTAACAGTCACAACTATTTACAGTATTTAGGTCTCTCTTACTATGTGTCCAGCACCTCCCATGAGTCTGTGCACCCACAGCTTCGTACTAGCAGTAACAGTACACTACAGTATCTTGTATAGTGTAGACTGAAAGCTAGACATCAGAAGGTATTGCAAGATATGTTATTGTGAACAGCAAAATGTTATTGAATGATATATAATATACCAAAATTATACATTTACAGTAAGTTATCTTCTGTTGTTGTAGAGTCACAACACTATAAGAGAACTATTTCATATAAAATTGATTGCAGATTCCAAACATTTGACCTGTATGTTCATTTTCTGCACCAGACAATATCAAACATAATAAAAAGTGTTATGTGATGTTAACTGTGTTAGTGAGCTCCGAGTTGTTCATGGTGCACATCTGTTTCAATGGCTTCTAACTATGAGTGTAAGCTAGACCAACTCATATTTTCTTTTCCATAAACCACAAACAGGTGCTCCAGTGTGTATTACATCCTCCAGTATGTATTATGCGTTCCAGTGTGTATTGCGCCGTGCTGTATAGATGCAGAATGAATCTGTGAAAAGTAGTGAAAGATCCTCTGCATGTGCACAGGCTCATGCTCGGCTGTGTGTGCGCACGCAAGTGTGCGTCTGTCTGTTTCCCTCCTGTTGACAGAAGGTGACGAAGCATTTGGCAGCAGTGCTAACTGACACATTAGCGGTTTGCATGAGTTTCCACAATTAATGCGTGTTAATTTTTAATTATGCTAATTGCATCTGAAACGAGCCGAGAGGTTGTGGGAGGACAGCTGTGCGAGACACAAGCAGAGGAATCATGTTCTCTAAGCAAACAAGAGATACATGGCAAGCCTTACATTCAACATGAAACAGTGGTGTGAAATAAACATCGCCGCAAAATCGGATTACATTTCAAGCCCTTCACTTTTCAACATGCTGAACCCACTAAATACGGAAGGAACTGACAGTCAGAAGACACTTCTTAAGAAGATAAAGCAGTAGAGCCTTGTATTCTATGGTGGAACGATGCTCTAATACCTCTATTATTAGTATTAATAGGGAATTAAGCAATAGTGTTCACAAGGTTAGCTGTTTTACTCTTTTGAATATGAATCATGTTCTGTTAAAGTAGATCATAGTGCTACGGTATTGACAAAATAACAACAACGTTATCCAGACAGTAGAGTTTTACTATTTTAACACAAAACTGTAAACAATAAAAGGGAAACAAATCACTTTATTCCAATAAGAAACCTATATTCTATATTTCTATTTTTGTATTGTTTTTATGCCCCTTCAAAACAGACTGAAGCACTAAGCAACTGAAACGCAGTTATTAAAACAAAATTAGCAAAGCTAGTAACTGTTTTTATGTCCTTATATCATTGACATAATGGATATTATCTATTATCTATCAATCTATCTATCTGTTCATCGGGAGAGTAAATATTTTTTGAGTTGAATTTATGGAATAATTAATTTTACATATGCCAGCATGTTTGTTTATCCATTTCTATACCTCACATTACAGAACCCAGTATTATTTTAAGTATTATCCAATATCTGGCTTGGTTTAATTAAACAGGACCTATTACGCTCATTTTTAATGTTAATACTTTTATGTTTGTGGTCTACTAGAGTAAATTTACATGCTTCAGTTCCATATTCACCGCCTCTGTCTTAGATAAAAGCACTCCCCTTGAAAGTTTCATCAGGTTAACCCTTTCATGCATGGTGTTTATGCTTGTGAACAGTTAATAATAGTTCAATTTAAAGCATGTGAAATGCATTTCACCCTCCAAACAACTAGATGGCAGAATCATAAGTCTCACTGCTCCAGTGTAACAAAATCCATTCTCTTGAATTCTATTGTGCTCTTGAGTGCTGAGGCTTAGAATCTAGGATGACTGACAATACAAAGAATGCAGAAAATGCAGATTCAAAGTCTGTCAAACAGACTCCAATGAACATGATTTGATATATTAAACGTCTTTCCCTTTAAGTTTCTATTGTGCTTTCAGAATGCTTTTAACAGAACCAAAATTATTTATTTTATAAAAACAGAGGAGGAAACCTCACACATATTCTAATACTTTGCATTTTTAATTTAAAAGTTACAAAAAAGAAGCTTAAAGTTCAGCATTGTTTGTACAAAATGTTAGTTGTAGGATATAACACGTTTAAAAGTTTATGAAAGATTTGAGGAAAGACGTTGTTTTTAAAAATCATATGTTCTGTTTTTTTACTCCGCTAATGCATGGTGTCCACATATGTGGACAGTTCAATAACTTTTTAATAAAACTTTATGCAGATCTGAGCAAGAAAAAGCATTTTTTATAAATCTGAATATAAATTTTAATAATTTATACAAATGTACTGGTATTGACATGCACTGTATTTATGTTTATCTGCACTTATTGCAAAATATTCACAGCGCTTAACCCTCACCTATGCATCTAATTTCTATTACTATACATGTTCCTGATAATACAGTGCAGGTCAAACATTTCCTGACTCTATAGTCTGCTCTTTTAATTCCATCTTATTGGGAGATGGTACGTGACTAACATCTGGAGTAATGAGGCTATGAAGAGGAATGTGATGCATGTCATCTGCTTCCCTCTGTGTGTAATTGGTGAAATTTCGGTGTGCGTTTTGTGTGAAACCGAGCAGTGGATGCTTAGAAAACCATGTAAAATGTAAGGTTAAATATTAAATATATTTAACAAGCCACACATGTTCAAATGTGATCTAGGACAGCCACGAATTGCAATAAGTCTAGAACTTGCGTACTACTGGAAGCCCATAGGATCACTACCAGAAACACCATCTTAAAGCAGTTTGTTTTTTGTGGACTGAGTTTTGACATTTAGGGCCTGAACTGAGGGCCAAACTCTGATAGTCACAATACACCACTGATCAGTAGTAGTAGTAGCAGCAGTGCTGAGTAACAGCTGTACACTTCTGTATGTAGAAACTTGCATGTTCTTGAGGTTGTTGAAAGATTTACATTAACGTAAAGGCCGGCTACAAATTCCCTTAATAGTCTATAGTCTGTCTGAAGTTGGATGTGGGCGTGGAAACTGCCCTCAACAGCCCTTCTGTGAATTTTACAGCATTTCCAATGCAGCTGTACCGAGTTATACAACAATTAAGACCACAGAAACCACGAGAAGCTCTATCAGCATACTAAGCACCAAGAAATATTATTATTAACAGAGACTTTTGATGAAACAACTGATACTGCTGCTCCTGACTTGGAGACAAATCGTTCAGAACGTCTGCTAAGGATGTAAGAGAGAGACTCGGAGGAGATCTGAAGAGATTTCCTTCCAGAGCTGTAAGAAAGCGCTTGATAATGTCAGCAGGGTCCACATTAGTCACCACGATTTTCATCACCCACCATGTATTTGCACAAATCCAGGGCTGAGAATTCTCACGAGCTCCTTCACAACAGCGAGTGTGAAAACTCAGCTCCTCGTCGTTCCCTTTCTAAAGCTGTTTGGGGGGGGGATGGGGGCGTGGGGGGTGTGCTCTCACCTGGCACGCAACGTGCACACGGCCAGACACAAGCAGCCTCGTCTCGTTTCAGCCATTAAATATATGTAAATGAAGAGACACACCAGAGAGCTTGGGCATAATAGCGCGCACGAGGGAGAAATGGATCCTGGGTAGTGATTAATTCATTTGATGATGCCTCTAGTGAGGAATTTTAGGTCACAAATGAACTGACAGGATGACAAATTACCATTTTAAGGAATTTACTGGGAATCATTAAGGAACAATTGTCAGGTAGTTTGTGGCAGGCTGAGGGGATGGAATAAATGTAGATCTTTTTTCCCCCCTTTCCTTATCTGAGATGTAGCATTAATTATCTTTTTGTGCAAATCTTCTCCACAGTGCTTGTCTGATTGGGTGTAATGCATGGAGTAGTTCTGTCTAAATTGTAAATTCATTTAGAGGAGGATTCGGCACAATTAAATTGCTAGACAGCGGGGAGGCAAGGAGGTGAAGCCAAAAGATTGGGGGGGGGGAGAGAACAAGAGAGAGAGGGAGAGAGAGAGAGGCAGCAGTCTCTGTTTCTGTCCAATGAGTCACCGGTCCGTATCGGGCCTGCTGTGATTTTATTTGAATGTTTACAGTTTAGTCTAATGCACAAATGAAGCAGAAGACAATGCCTTTGGAGGCTACTGTGAGCAGAATGCACACGCTGCTCTTATTGCTCTGCCTCGCCGTGAAAGCACAAACGTATTTTGTCAATAGCTGAACAGTTTTTATCCCATACTGTTTCACTAATCCTAAACAGAGATTAAGACATGTCTCACATTTCACTCATAGGCACCGTTACCTTTAGACGGGTATAAGGCTTTGGTACCACCAGTGATAATAATTGAAAATAAAATACACCTTGTTTATATACATTGTTTAAAACCCTTAGTATTACATGTATTATTTTCTAGCATTAAGTATATTTTCACCAGTACGAACACCAGATATCATTAGAATGTATGTAAATAAGCATACATTCAATACAAAGTAACATGAATATCTTATTGTGAAAGAAGTGGATCATATCTTGTGCACCAGTTTGAAGAAGGAAGTGTAGTTCCAGATTTCTCCTGGACCCTCCAGACATTGTATGAACGTATTCAGTTCCTTCAGCAGCAATCCTGATTTAGCTTAATGAAGTACTGAGCAGTCAAAACCAGTTATGGGTGTTTTGGTAAGTGCATACATGTATGACATCTAATAGTGATCTTCTAGTCCTTCATCATTATATACTGATAATATGTAGAACATTATTTATGTAGTTATTTATATATATATATATATATATATATATATATATATATATATATATATATATATATATATATATATATATATATATATAAAACTTTTTTTTTTTTTTCTCAGTGAGGGCATCTTAACAGCTACACATCCTTTCAAATCCATAGCACTTTCTCACAATGAAAGCATGGACATCTGCAAATTTCTTTAGATCTGAAGCAAGAGTGGAGTTTTTCTTCTCTTTCTCAAACACTCAAAGCTTTAAGTACTGTTTATCCGATGGGGATAGTGCTGGAGGTCTACCAGGTCTTGCATTAATCTTTTTTTTAATGATAGTCCTGATGTTCTGAAATTTGATCTTCAGTTACAGAAAATTAAATTACTATTTAACAATAACAGTACTGTAAGCCTGATGTTACCAACAAAGTACACATTTTACACCTTAATATTTCAGTAAGCCTAAATATTTCAGTAAGACCTTGAGATCTTCAAAAGTGAAGCTTTTCACATTATCCATATCATGGTGTTAATACCCGACCGGCCTATCATACTTCCTCACAGGGACCTCAGCAATCTGTAAAACCCGCATCCGCCCTTCCACAGAACGTCTGTCACGTCTACCACGCTGCACTTGGTCTTCACAGAGTCTAGAATCAATAGCAGTATTAACTGTAACCGCTCCCGTTTGCTGTCTTGTGACAGACCCGCCATGTTGCTTTGATACAGAAGGAGACAGATACTCTGGGCTGCCTCTCACTGACACAACCAATTAATTCATTAATTAGCCCAAGCCTAAACAGTTACAGTACAGCGAGGTCCAAAAATCATGTTTTATATAACAGATGCTCTGACGTGAGCGACTGTCAGTGCAGACTGGCTTTCCCTGTTTGTTTTAGTGCGAATGTGAGAGAGAGGAACTGACAGGATGAACGAATATTTTTCAGATCCTTTCCACTCCCCTCCACCCCCACAAACTAGGGGAGGTGTGATAAATGTCCCTGACGTGGTGATGCCGCATTAACATGTAGAGATACAAGATGTCAGGAAGAGCCGTAATTAAGCAGACGCTGAGACAACCCTGCCCCCTCGCTTTAGGACAACTACGCCACAGAATGGAGCTGTTCAGGACTTGAGTTAAGACCCCTAAACATGACACATTTGGTCGGTAAATTAAGGACTGAATATGCTTTAAACTGAATATTCAGTTAGAAGAGAGACTGTTATTTTGATGGTGGTTATCTATAGATGGTTAAATTGTTATGATGCTATATTACAATAGGGTCTCTATTGTCTGAGTTCTCTGAAATTCATCTTTCGGCTCTATTACTGTAATTATGTCAATTCCATAATAGCGTTGCATCTATATGTACACCTAGTTTTCTTTATTGTCAATTATTATATTATTATACTATTACATTATTATATAAAAAATAATGCCTTCATTATATTATTAATAACAGCACTTTGTTGCATCTACTGCCTTATTAACACGTAGTTGGAATACACTATTAGCCGAGCTGATAGAATCCTTACATTTTCATCAATTGATAAAATGGTTTGGTCCCTGAGCTTCACTATCTTGTATATATAATATGTATATATAATGTGAATAAAAGCAGAAAGCTGACACTTTTTTGTGGAGCTCGAGCATTAGTGATGATTATGGTTCTCCAATATGATACTCAGCTTCGTTATCTGTCCAATACTGTCTAAATGTATTATTAACAGCTTGATTGTTTAAGAGAGGGAGAAAGAAATTGAAGGTATCACCTGTGCTATAGCCAATTTTATACGAAACTGATAAAAATCTTTCCAAACTTTATTGCCTGACAAGTTAACTTGTAAACTCAATTGAAAGTAGTGAAGACTCAATGGATAATCAGTAGCAGTTAAGATTATGTTCTGGGTTGAGGTAAAGATTGGGTGGTACAGGCCTAGTGAGAAGTTAGTTAAATAATTTAGGATAAAGAGTATAAAAGTTTTGTTGAACGCAAAGATGCTTCCAGTCAGAAACTCAGCTTTCTTTACAGTGATGATGGGAACCAGGGGTCATAATGTTTAAAACACAAATATAACCATTATATTTGCAAAACAAAATTAATCTACATGTGTGTTTCGGAATATATACTTATTATTGCTGTCATAAAAAAATTATATCTTTATAGTTTTGGTTTTCTGCATCATTACAGCTTAGTAGCTGTTCTTTACATTGCGTGCAAATTTCCTGATAATTAAATAAATATAAATGCTCTAAAATTGCTTCAAATAAAATCTTTTTACATTAATTTACATAAAAAGTAACTAATATTTTTGCCCTCCTTTGTAAATTTTGGAGATATTTGTTTGTCTTTGGACAGCATGGATATATAATTTTAACAGCTTTAAAATGTTTAGATTTAGGACAAAATTCTCCCTAAAAACTACTGTAAAAAATTCTCTAGCATCAGACAATAAATGCATAATAATTGAATGCAATAGCTTCCTGTGATTGACTTCTCAGAGGCATTAAGTTTTCTATATGTATGTCTCCTTTCACTGATTGAACACTTTACATTAGAGCATTTTATCTTAAACCAAGTCAAGTCAGAGTTTATTTATACAGCACTGTTTACAACAGATGTTGTCACAAAGCAGCTTTACAGAAAATCCGGGTCCAATTCCCAGTGAGCAAGCCAAGGATGACAGTGGCAAGAGTAAACTTCCTAACAGCAAGAGGAAAAATCCTTGAGAAGTACCAAAACTCAAAAGTGGAACTCATTCTCTTCTGGTTGACACTGGATAGCTAAACAAAACACAAGAGAATCCACTATGCAATTAGTTTGAGAAATGGAATTTCTCATTAAAGACAAGGTGACTATCTACAAAGCATCTACAGCGAACATCCAAGTGGTACACTGAATAAATGGGCCAGGGAGTTTGAGGCCATCCTGAAAGCACTGTCCTAGCTTGTTGGAGGTTTTCTCTTAACTTTGGGTACATCATTTGTAACAGGACACACCAAATGGATGTACTTTTATTTCCATCTGGGTTATTTCTCCACTCTTATCCATCGTTGGTCCACTATGTGCTGTATTTGATAAAACCTGACTGGCCTAAAACTACTGGAAGGAAATTCCTCGATGCTCCCAATTCCTGAAGCTCCAGATTTATCATGCAGAAACCTTCATCGCCACCCCCATCACCATCATCATCATCATCATCCCCCTCAGCCCTGAATACATTAAAGGAAATATCACTGGGCTAACATGGCGCTGGTGGGCGAGATCTGGGTTACAGCGCTCATGGGATTCTTCCAATTTAATCTCATGAATGATGACTTCAGCACACCATAGATAGAATCACCAAGCCCAGGTCAGCCAGGAAGAACAATAGACACTCGCGGGTTATGTCTAGCGTGCCAAAGGAGGCCTAATTTTACATTTGGGTATTGTGACTTTGGGGTTGGGAACTAAAATGAGGAGACGTTGCTTTGAAAAGTTCAATCTCAAGAGGAATTATACGTCCTTTGCCGGCCTCTTCCTGCTCCTCTACAAGTCAGAAACTGATATATTGATTATTTAATGAGGTGGTTAATCACTTGTCAGGAACTCATGCTTTGCATTTTGGAAGGAATAAATCCTAGCTTGTTTTTGAAAGCTCTAAACAGGCATTACTGCATGTCACTGAAATAATAATAATAATAATAATAATAATAATAATAATAATAATAATAATAAGAATAATAAGAATAATAATAATAATAATAATGCAATAGCACATCTACTAAAACATACCGTGTGATATTTACACATATTCTGAAGACTGATGACCAGGGTGCAGTATTGATTTAGATTAATGAATAAACACACCTCTAGCTTCTGACCTTGACCCCAAACTTTTAAGACAGAAATTCATTTTAAAGGCCATAATTGCATAAATACATAGTATCTGTTAGCAAACACATAATACAAGACATGCTGTATGAGGTGACTGCCTCCAAAGCATTTACAGTGGGCCATCAAAATAAAGCATGAACAAGTAAAATCTGAAAACATCGACGTGTTTCTATTTTTCTATTTATCCTTCAGCTGTGAGAAGACTACACCTAGTCCTCATCTTCTAACAGCTGCTTTGATGGAAAATTAAGTCAATGAAAGTGGCTTCTGACTTTTGCTAACCATTGTACAATAAACTGAATATGCATTAGCCCAGTGAGAATATTTAACATATACTTACACAAACAACACGTGTGCAGGAAACGTCTCAATTCAGAGTAGAAAGAGTGCAGTGACTGAAAAGTACTCATGTCTGTAACCTGTCTGTCTCTCCCAGCCACAAACAACACATCCTCCATGACATCTCACCAGGTGGTCAGAGGTGATCTGCACCCAACATGTAAGTCACGTTCACACACTCCACACAACATTACACAGCCTTACAAATAAATGTTTGGTGATTTCAATTGTTAAAGTCATTTCAGTTACCTTCTTATAACAAGACACGTCCACTGAAGGACCTGGTGTCATTTGCATTTTAATGGTCAAGCGATATTTACTTATGTCCTTGCAGTTAGTTGTTATCACACAGGAAAGTTTTTTATACCTTCTGGTTAAAAATTCTAGTGCATTTATTTTAATAAGTAGAGAAAAAATGTATTTAGGAATTTCTGTCTATGTCTGTTTATTAGCTCTTATTATATTTTTTCGATGTTGTTTTCAAACAAACAACACATTAACATGTTATATCTGAGTAAAATCCAACTTCAGAAGTACTTTACATGTTTTGGGCATCATAACCATCAGTGTCTTTAGTGTCTCTGCTACGTGGTCAGTTTGGTTTTCAGACTTAAACTACTGCTAATTCTAATATCTAACGCTGGTGTTGGAGTAAATAGTACTCTGTATGAAATAGTTTCCTTTTAAATCTCAGTTTGTGATCATTACAAGTTTACAGCACAGCTTGTGTGATTCATTCTTACTTTGTTAAACTTACAAGTATGAGAGTCTTTAACTCTTAATAAAATTATTTTAAAATATACTACATTTGAAGCAACAAGTTACGATATTTATATTTTAAATCTTGTTCATATTTTAATGAATATATACACAGCAGACTACATACACACAAACTTTAACGCTACACACTTACAGAAAACAGAATTTTTTCAGTGTAAAAATATTTTTCCATTACCTCAGTGCGCTTAAGAAGCAATGTGCAATTATTTGTAAATACAATCTCAAAAGTTCTTGACTTTTTATTATTTATATTGTATATACTGTACTATTTATTTATCTATTTTTTGTATTGAGTGCCTTGCTCTCCCTTTACTGCTGTAGCATGGTGAATTCCCACACTGTGGGACTAATAAAGGATTATCTTATCTTATTTTAAGTGGGCCTTTATTTATCTTCTCAGACTGCCTCTTGTATGATCTGTATATTGTGCCTGGAATTAAACAACAACAAAAAAAACAGTGATTTCTGTTATACAGCACAAACTTTAAATGTTACAATTCTTAACAAAATCATATTTTTTTTTACACACACACAACTATTTAATATGTATTCTGCAGTCACACATGAAATTATGTTTCATTAAATTTCCGACTAATAATAAGTGAACACATTATTTTCTACAGAGAATATATGTAACTGTGGCAAGCAGTCATCGAATATGTTTATAATTTGAATTCATTTAATGAATTAATCTAAGTTAAGGAAAATTTTAATATAAAATATTTTTTGGCACAGGCCACATTTTATGTTTACTTTCCCCCCAGTGTCATAAATTTAGCAAACAAACAATAATTGTTCTCCAAAATGTCTTTGTAGATGGTGTGTTATTTTTACTTGTGTGCACAAGTGTATATCTTACCAAATCATTCTCACGTGATTAACAACATTAAACAAATCATTGCTTCCTATTGAGCTACTGATGAGCAGTTTGCTAATGGAAGGACCTGTATGCACAAGTAAGACAATGAGCTTCTATCATAATTACAGGTCTCCTTAGTGAGTGATTACTGCCTACTAGTGTGGGTCAATTACAATTTACTGGACCTGCCAATTAATCAATTAACCAGTAAAAGCAATCAAGCGTCTAACTAAAACAACAAGCGAAACGATCATTGGTGTCCATAACAAGCCTGAAATACTTAATCATTAGCGTTTGAAAAGCTGACCAAACCATTTGAATAACGATTGATATACCATATGCCAGTCTCTCTCCCTCTCTCTCTCCCTCTCTCTCTCTCTCTCTCTAAGAGCCGCGCCCGATCAAAGGCGGCCAGTTAAAAATGAAATCAGTGGAATGTCAGAGCATACAAAAGGAACAAAAGGGAAGGAGCTACGTGAAATCGTTTGAAAGAGAGCGGCTTGTCCATTGTCTCTCCGGCGCGATGTGTTTGGGGAATAATAAAAGCTGGCTGGCTGCAATATGTTGCGTTCGAGCACAGCTTTGATTAACCTATGCTCCCGAGCACAGTATCATTGCCTATTGACCTGCCGGAACTTTCGGCGGGCTCCAGTGCAAAGGTCTGTGGAGCAGGGAGATGGCGAGGTAATGGGCGGGGGTCTAATTGTCTGTTCTTTGTAAGCTGAAGTTATCGGCAGCTGCCAGTGTATCAAAGGCTGAAGCGCCACCCCGGCACAGCCAACCAGAGCACACTAATTGCAATGGCCTTTTCATCATCTCCAATCAACCACTCTCACCAGTGCGCAGAGGAAGCAAGGGGCAACTGCTCACACACACACACACACACACACACACACACACACACAGACGCACACATTAGAGAAGGAGGGCGAGAAAACACCAGGCAAAACGAGTATGTCGGTTTCACTCTCAACAGACACTAGCGCAACTCTCATTCCTTAAACCCATCACACTCATGGCCCCTCAAATCTCCACAGGCATGTAGAGGTTAAAGCAAAACAGAATGAAGTGTTTACAAACTTCAGTCTTCCAGGTGGTCACTAAGGCTGTTTTTAGACATGATAAACATTCAAAGCCTTGTAGGACTTCAGACAAGGATCTACAGCTTTCATTTAATAGATTCACTATGTTTGTAATATAATTAACTCTGGTACTGTAGCAATACAATTATTGTCAAGCCTTGGTTGAAAACTTAAGGAGGGTAGCTCAACAGAAGGCTTTATGTGTACAGGCTAATTTAAACATTCCCGTATCAGCGAATATGAGCAGGCGGGTGGAGACATTCACCAAAAACACTCGCATGTAACAAGAATGTGTACACTAGAAAGCAGTTAAGCCACAATGGAGAATAAAAGAATAAAAGGAATGTGTTTTTGCTGTCTTTCTACAAGAATGAATATTCGGAAGAGCGTAAATGTTTGTAACACTGCACGTTTTCTGCCAAGTTGTGCTCAAACTGCTCCGTTTAACTTCATGCTATTAATCAGCTGACATTGTTTGGGTCTTGTTCCACTGCAATACTACCAGAAAGCCAATCAGCATTTGCTTGACGTGGAGTTTGATTGATATATAAATATATGTTTTAGGTGAGCGTATAGTAAGATATGCAAGCCCCTGTTAATGATGCTTACAGTAAAAACTTCATCTGCATCATTTACTTTTATGGCATTTGGCAGACACAGGTAGGTGAAGGTGGTTTTAGAAGTCTTGTTCAAGGACTCTTATTGGTATAGTGTTCCGCAGTTGCCCGGGGGGGATCAAACCCCAGACTACAGCATGGAGGGCAAATAAGTAACCCACTACACTACATCAAACAAACAGAATCAGAATCAGCTTTAAAAACTATTATAGTATAAATCATCAAAAGTAGAAAAGAGCTTTTATTGTTATATTTTTAACCCTGTTGACACTGTAGTAATACAATCCTTGTCAAGTCAGTAAGGAGGGTATCTGCCAAATGCCTGGGGTTTGATTCCTCTACCTAGGCATCCGCCCAACACTGTACCAATAAGAGTCGTTGGGCAAGACTCCTAACACTACCTTCAGTTCAGTTTCAGTTCAGTCAGAAATGGAAAACTGTGACTGCAGCTCAGCTAGCAGAGCTCTTTACTGGGAGTTAAACACATACTAATGTCTGTTAGAAGCTTTAAATGAACAAAAGAATACATGGAATCTTTTACAGCCCAAAAAAAAAAAAATCATGAGTACCAGAAATGGGATTTTTCGTGTTTTGATATTTGTGGTCTAAACTGCAGGCCTATTCAGTACTTGCATACAATATTAAAGACAATAAATAGACAAAAATCGAATAAGCAAGTTTTGAATTACTTTTTTTTAATTACTACGATTTGCGTGTACAGTTTGCATGATGCTACTTGATGGAGCACAGGCTCATAACAAAAGTTATGCAGGCTCATCAAAAAGTGTGTTGGCTGAGTTACTACATTCGGTGTAACTTTCAAAAAGTAAACTGAAGACTATACAACTATATGCATGTCTTTAACTATAACTACACTTGACATACATTTACATCCGTTTACATGCTTAACAGCATAACTTAACATATTGCACATGTACACTGTACTTACATCTTGTTTACCAATATATATATATATATATATATATATATATATATATATATATATATATATATATATATATATATATATATATATATATATATATCGGCAGCACTGTGGTTATTGGTTATCACTGTTGACTCACAGCAAGACGATGCTTGAGTGGGTTTCCTCCAGGTACTCCGGTTTCCTCTCACAGTCCAAATACATGCGTGTTAGGTTGATCAGTAACTCTTAATTGCCCGTAGGTGTGAGTGTGTGCATGTGTGTGTTGGGCGACCTGTCCATGGTGTACCCCACCTTCACCCGATAACACTGGGGTTGGCTATATATATATATATATATTCTTCATAAGAGTACACAAGTAAAATATCTGTATTTAGGAACCTCAGTGTTTTTCTTTTTTATCTTGTGACCTGCAACAAGAGGACTTCCCTGTACTTTATGTAGTTGGTGAAAGAAAAAAAATTGGGATTCTGATTCTCTCCTCTACACGCACCTGTGAGTCTTAACCCGATTAGAGTGGCCGTTTAGGCAGGGCCAGGGGGCTGTGGGGCACGGGCAACGGGGTGATTGGAGAGGGCCGGGGGGGAGAAGGGCTGCTGCAGAGGGCTGGCAGGCAACTGGCCCTCCTGACGGGAGATCAATAGCAGCCGGTCAGTGGCAGCAGCCGGACTGCCATGGCTGACAGGGGTCCGCATGCTGTAATTGGATCAAAGATGCAGGCAGTCGCCAAGACTCACCCCTGCCTCCTGCCCTGAGACCCCACCGTATACACATACACACTACAGCCCCTCACCCCCCCACCCCCCTCTCAGCACTGTCACAGCTGTCACATGTCAACCCAAAGCCCCAGTGTCACTGTGGGAGGCTTTAGCATCCTTCCCTTCTCTCAGTCACTCCGTTTTAGTTGGTGCTTCCTCTTTTCTCTTATATTGTCTCATCCTCGTCACTTCTTTCTCTTCCTCTCTCCCTCTCTTTCTTTCTTCCTCACTCTAGCAGATGAATGGCAGTGATATTAGGCCCATTCTTCATGCTTTTATGCAAACGGAAGATCTGTGTCATCTGAGGATTTCATGGATATAAAGTCGCCATTTATTTGCAGCAGAAAGAATGAAACAGGCTGTAAAGAGAGAGGAGATGATGTGGTTAAGCTTATTAAAAAGGAAGAGGGAAATAAATAACGAGAAACAAAAAAAAAACAAAACAAAACAAAGCAAGGACGAGTTCAGGGTGGGGGGAAATTGCAGAGGCGCTCTATGTAAAGCCAAAAGTAATGAAAAGCACCTCCATCGAGAATGCAGACGCTGGTTAGTCCCCCATTATTCATTCTCCGTCTGCTATCTGGCAGATTTTTGTATTGTGGCCTCGCGCGGGGACTCGCATGTTTCAAAAGCAAATATTGACCAAATCCTTCAGTTGCATTTGAAATGAATAACATGGAGATTTCATTCAAAGCTATGAAGGAAATGTTTGTGCATAGCAGAAGCAATAGGCTCACAGCGATACCTTTACCTGGACATGGAATATGCAGAACACATATAAAGGGGGTTCCTTTATAAAAATCTCATATATGCCACATGTGCGGCTGATTTTCATCATAAAAAAAGTGGACCGGGCCACAGATTATAAACAGACGGCCCTCTTGCAGGGTACAAATATGCAGCTTATTCCCAGTTTAGATTATCTAAAGAGTGAGGGGCTTAGGCGCAATCCTTTAAAGCAAGGATTCACACCCTGCTTTAACAGATGAAGACCGCGATACTTGGTCCACCGTGACTAAAAAGCTTTCCTCTCCTAACAGTCGGGAGGCTGTAAAATTGTCATTTCCTTTATCTGCGGAGTTGAAAAGCTGGTGGAATTATCGCGCGTGGAGCGCCTGCACGGGAAACCCTGGCACGGCAGACATGAGAGCGAATCGGATTAAAGGACGCTCCAACATTAAAGGAGAATCCATATGCAAATTTACCATCAATGTGCAGCAATTAGAGAAAGCTTGTTTGTGATGTAATCCTACAAGAGAGTCCCTGCCCCCTATTTCCACATCCTTAATCAAATTAGGGGCTTAGAGACACTCCGTTATCCGATTGTAAACGATACTGGTTTCATTTCTTTGAGTTTGGGCAAATAATAAGCCCTTTTGTCAAAATTGATCTAATAACACGAGGCAGTGTAGATCGTCCCCGCAATCAAACATGGGTAAAACAATTAAGGATTTTAGGCTTAACTGCATGGCTGCGATGAAAACAAAGACAGAACGACGAAGGGAATCAGAGAAATAACGATGAAGCACTTGTAGGATGAAGCTGTGGAGACGGTGGAGGGATAGACAGTAATGTCAGCTGAGCTGAAGGCAGACTGCGGCTGGACAGTGTAAGCGGACGTGCAGAAATGAGTCACTGGTGAGAAACTACACTGTCCACCGGTGGTAACACACACACACACACACACACAGACATGCATGCATACACTGCACACACGCAGGACCAACATCAACATTTCTTGGCACCGTGTCAGACACTCTTCTCCATGGAACGCGTGTTCACCTCTCTGTGCTTCACTGGCCTAAAGGGTGTGCTTAGCAAATACAGAGGGAGGAGGGGGCGTGAGAGAGGAGGGAGAGCAGCCCCAAAGATGAGGTGGAAGAGGGCGAAGGAAAGATAGAAGGAAAGAAGAAAAGAGTGATATTGAGAGAGAAATAGAGTGTGTGTGTATGTAGGAAGAGAGAAAGATAGTAGGAGGTGGAAAGAAATAGGGAGAAGGAAGAATGGAAGGAAAGGCCGAAAGCAAAAGATGGCAACAAATGAATGAAAAAAAAGAAAGACAGGAAGAAAGTGAGTGAGGTTGAAGAGAGACGGAAGAGAAACTAAGAAAAATAGAGTGAGAAGGGGCAAATGTGAAAGAAAGAAAGGAAAAAAGATAGACAAGACATAACAGAAAAAAGAAAGAGAAGCAGCACATGAAGAAAAGAACTTAATTCAATAAAAGAAGTGGGTAGTAAAGAGAAAGAAAAAGACTGTGAGATAAGGTTGGGGAAAAACAGAAAAGAAAGAAAGAAAGAAAGAAAGAAAGAAAGAAAGAAAGAAAGAAAAACAGAGTGTGAAAGAGAAAGAGCACATGAAAAAAGAAAAGAAGAAGAAATGAGAGAGGGAGAGAGAGAGAGAGAAGGAACTGCAGAAAAAGAAAAGAGACAGGGCGAGTGTGGGACAAGGTGGGAGAGAGAAAGAAGAAACAAGACAGAAGAAAGAGAGAAACATCACATGAAAGAAATGAAGGGCAAGAGAGAAGTAACGACTGGTAGAGAAAGAGAAGAGAAAACAAATGAGAGAAAAAATAACAGAGAAAGAAAAATGAACAGTGAGATAATGTCGGAGAGAAAAAAGAAAGTAGTGTGTGAGAGGCAGAGAGAGAAAAGGGACTGAGAGAAAGGAGAAGAAAGATGAATAGCGAGAGAGATAAAGGTGGGAGAGAGAAAGAAAGAACGAAGAAAAGGAGAAGAGGGAGAGGGAAGCACGTGAAGGTTGAAAAAGCATATGGAATTAAGAGAGGAAAAGAGAGATAGCATTGGTTCTGTGAGAAAGAGAAGGAGGGAAAGAAGTTAGGAGAGAGAATGTTAACAATTTGAAAGACGAAGGGAGACAAAGTAAGAAGAAATGTGAGGGAAAAAAGAGAGGAAGAGAGTCACCTAAAATAAGAAAAATAAGTGCATTAAAGAAAGAGAGAGAAAGAGAGAGAGTAAAAAAGAAGAGAAAAGAGCATCAAGAAAAACAATGAATAGAGAAAAAGAAAGAGAGAGACTGTGAAAGAGAAAAAACGAGGAGATTGAAAGAAAAAGGGGGACAGACTGTGACATAGGGTTGGAGAGAGAGAGAGAGAGAGAGAGAGAGAGAGAGAGAGAGACTATAGGCAGTCGCAGGCTGGCCGCAGGGCTGTGCTAAGTGATCTGTATTCTCTGAGAGCCCTCAGTTCCCTAACCCTGTGAAATTAACAACACTTCCCTCCTCCGTGACCTTCAACCCCTCACATAATACCACATCCACCAAGCACCATGCATGAGCGTGTCTGGCTAATGTAAAAAGCCCCAAAATGTCCATGTCAATGTTTTCATTAAATACAGCCTGGAGAGGCAGCGGGATCGGTCGAAGCCAGGGGGCCGCTGCGCTCCCTCTCTTTCTCCTCTATAGGAAATAATATCAATGAGTGCAAAAAATAGACACGCTGCTTTGATTTTTTATACTCCTTTTCTTGCGTTGGAGCTTAAAGTGAAAGTACTGGAAAAAATACAGTGTGCAGTCGATCAGCCAAGACATGTCTGGTGTGAGTTAGCTTGTTTAGCTGACATACTGTTAACTTCAAACAGAAGAAGAGTCTAATTCTCAACATTAAAAATAGCAGCAAGCAGCCTTAAAGCCTGGATACTGTCTATACAGTGTTTTTATAGGTATTAGACATACAGGGCCAGAAACCACAACAACAAGTCAATCTGACATCGCTTAAGGAAGAATTCCACCCGGTATTTGAACAGAATTATATTCAGCACCTCCAAATCCGTGACCATGGTCCTCAGTCGGAAAAGGGTGGAGTGCTCTCTCCAGGTTGGAAATGATCTCCTGCCTCAAGTGGAAGAGTTTAAGTATCTCGGGGTCTTGTTCACGAGTGAGGGAAGGATGGAGCGGGAGGTTGACGGGCGGATCGGTGCAGTGTTTGCAGTAATGCAGGCTCTGTGCTGGTCTGTCCTGGTGAAGAGAGAGCGGAGCCAAAAGGCAAAGTTCTCGATTTACTGGTCAATCTACGTTCCTACTCTCACCTATAGTCACGGGCTCTGGGTAGTGACCGAAAGAACAAGATCGCGAAAACAAGCTGCCAAAATGAGTTTTCTCTGTGCGGTGTCGGGTCTCACCCTTAGAGATAGGGTGAGGAGCTCGATTATACGTTAAAGGGTCAGAGTCAAGCCACTACTCCTCCACGTCGAGAGGAACCAGCTGAGGTGGTTCGGGCATCTGGTTAGGATGCCTCCTGGACGCCTCCCTGTGGAGGTGTTCCGGACATGTCCGACCGGGAGAAGACCGGGAGGAAAACCCAGGACATGCTGGAAGGATTATATCTCTGGGCTGGCCTGGGAACGCCTCGGTATCCCCCCAGAGAAGCTAGAGGAGGTGGCTGGAGAGAGGGAAGTCTGGGCTTCTCAGCTTAGACTGCTGCCCCCGCGACCCGGATCCCCGGAAAAGCGGTGGACAATGGATAGATGGATGTAGGGATGGATGGATATATTCCTCTCATTTGAATATATCACCATTTACAGCGTTTGATGTAAACTGCTCCTCTCTGGAGAAATAGAATGTGATAATAATCAGATGTCTGAAGTGTTTAGTGCCTCTAAAAGCTTGTTTTATATCAAGTTTTTTAATTAAAACATACACTCACAAGCACTTTATTTTAACACTCGTCTATTCTATTAGCTCCACTGACCATACAGGAGCAATTGGTAGTTCTACAATTACAAACTGTAGTTCATCTGTTTCTCTGCATACTTTGTCAGGACCCTAACAGGACCACCACAGAGCAGGTATTATTAAGGTGGTGGCTACTGGAGCTTTTAAACACCTCAGTGTTACTGCTGGACTAAGAATAATCCACCAGCCAAAGCTATCAGCCGGCAGCGTCCTGTGGGCAGCGTCCTGTGGGCTGTGTCCTGTGGGCTGTGTCCTGTGGGCACTGATGAAGAAATAGAGGTACACAAACAGATAAGCTATCGTCTAATGTAGATGAGACATCCACAAGGTGGACTAACAAGGTAGGAGTGTCTAATAGAGTGGACACTAAAACTCCAGAAGAACTACTGCATCTGATCCACATGTACCAACATACCACACAGACAAAACTCCACCAATAATAATGATCCAGTAATGATTCACTGTAAAGAAATAGAGTCTGTAATTGTGTACTATGAAGCATTTAACATCAAATTCACTTGGTTTACATCTAAAGGACTGAAAAAAGCTTTGAATGCTGCTTTAAAAACTTAAACATGACACACAACCTCTCCACAAGCGAGTGAAGGTTTAGGTTTAAAGGTTGAACAGTGCTAACTGGTGGGCCATAAGCTTCTATTACTTGTTAGATACATTATCTTCGTGTCTCCAGAGCAGAAATGTTTAGTTTGAAGAGCTACATCTGGGGTAAGCATAAAATCTTTTTTTAGCTGAGCTATCATTATGAAATCACATGTAAAGCACACGCATGCAGCGAGCTGTAGTGAGCTCTGGACGAGGTCTTGGACAGGGAGTAAGTGCTGAATCTGGAGGAGGAGACATTAAGAAGAAGACGAGAGAGGCAGTCGGAGAGAGTGTTTAGTGAGCGTAATTTCCCATAGACCACCTGCAGGACGACAGCTTACAAGGCGACGAGCTCCATCAGGAAAGTGAGTGTGTGTATGTGGAGGGGGGGGGGCCCTAACGGAGTGACCCACACACCTCACCTCCTCACCCCACGCTCATAATCACGGGGCTGGGAGACACGCGCAATCTGCTAAAAGGCAGACGCAGCTATTACAGAGGTGCTTAAAAACGCCACTTAAATCTCCCTTTACAGGAGATTACTTAAACTGGGGTTTGGTATTTAAAAGGATGCTTTCAGGGGGGCTTTCACGTTTAGTAATTCGGCTGTTTGCTGGAGAATTGGTGTCAGAAGTTGTTCTTTTTGTGGAAAAAGAGATGGCCAGAGCCTTCACTACACTTACAACTAGGCGTGCAAATCTCAAAGCTCAGTTCACAACAATTAGCCTTTTCAGATATATTTCAGAATGACGCCGAATACACTAATACACTGGGATGGGGGAAATGAGAGTGTGAAATAGAAAATATCTTTATTTTCAGTTTTATGGGTGAATATGGCCTAAAATTTTTATTTTGTCTGAAAAGGCTTTGTTAAGGTCTTTTTAGGTCTACAGGGAAGATAATTTTTTGGGGGGGAATTAAGACATATATGTCTGTAATTATCAGTATTATTATGGGTAGTAATTTAAAAACAAGTTCTCTCATTGGTTAGGCCTTCAGAAGTTCTACCGAAGGCCTTACATGTTAGAGTTCATTGGGTTGTGTTTGTAATAATTTGTATTTATAATATATGGGGGCAGTTGACAGATGTCACTCTAGTGCTTCTGGATGTCCCGCCTGATTACAAAAACAAGCCAGGTTTTAGTTTTTCGTAGATAAACCTTCATGTTGTAACAAGTAAATATATACAAGTAAATATAAACAAGTATAAACTTTTTTTCTCAAAGTATATAAGTTGAATAAAGCTAGTTCCATTATTTATCACCAAACAAAATCATTAGGTTTACAGACAAAACACTTTTTACAATACAAGTAATGGAACATCGTTGCAGCTGATGTTCTTTACTGAAAGACACAATGTAAAACTGCTACGTACACAGTAAAGCATGTGTTGATGTTTCAAGTTTTAAGTTCAAGTTTCAAGTTTGTTTGTCATTTGCACATCATGTCAGAACAGACATGCATTGAATTGCTTGGGGTGAGGCTCAGATACAACTCTACAGCAGGGCGGCATTATATATGTAAAACAGTGCAAACATACAATAAATAGACAATATTAAAGTAAAAATAAGCTAGAATATATACATATAGTTATAATTGAAATATATAAAGGACTATACAAAACATAAACAAGATATATACATAAGATATAAAGGAGGACATCTGTAGAAACTTTTGCATTGGCAGGTTATCTAAGAAGATATATCTATCTATAATGTGTGTGTATATATATATATATATATATATATATATATATATATATATATATATATATATGTATATATATATATATATATATATATATATATATATATATATATATATATATATATATATATATATATATATATGATGTTTCACAGGCATGTGTTTCACAAGCTTTAAATGTCTGTGTTTATTCTAGAGCAGCTTAGCTTTGACATACTGCTGGAAGTTCTGAGTGGCAGAAATGTGCATTTTCTCCTCATTATTTGAAGTTTAGATGCTGAAGGCTTAGTTGTAATGATGCCACTCACAGTAAAATATATTGAATAGAATCAATAATCAATTGGAATGTAATCTTGAACATATTCAGTGGTACATATTTACACCTCAAACTACGACAGTACATTAAAAAGTGGAAAATGTGTTCACACTGTTAACAGTGAAGCCAAGCTCACAGAGGCTTGGGCAGGCAAAGAGAGCCGATTGGTTGATTTGTTTGTGGTTTTGTGTTGGTGGCATGAAAAGGCGCACGTGTTTGTGTGTGGCATGTCCAGGCCTCTGGTCCCCCACTAGGGGAAAGCTCGGATCAGCGGAGACAGCCGCTAGCCTGGGGTTAGTGTAGACGTGGCCGCAGTGCTGTGACGGGGAGCAGGGGTGATGGTGTGGAAATAAACCCGGTGTGTATGTGTGTGTGAACGCAGGCCACACGGAACAGCCCAAGCGTTTAAAGACAGACGCCCGCTAGCCTGCCTCACAGCTCAGACAGGACCAGTGCTAGACGCATCACTTCCTGTGCTGGATGATAACAGGGCTCCAGAGTGCAGTCCAGTAGGACATACGGTTTGCTATACAAAATATACCAAATTGTGCTTATGATCGGGAATACTGAAACATGCTTGCTTGCTTCTTAACTGCTGTGAGTCACTTGTAAAACAAATAGCAGGTCACATAATAATATAATAATGCAAACACACTGTAAGGCAGATTAAACACTTATTGTGAGAGACTATTGTAGGACTTCCAGAAGACCTACAGTGACTTTTTCACCTAGTGGAACTTAAAACATGATTCCTCTGTCATATTGTGATTACACTGATAGTTAATCTAAAACTGTAAGCTTTGTCTTCAGCTTGTGAAGTCCTGACGAATGTCTTACCTATACCTACATAGACCACGCATAGAAAAACAATTACTAATTGGCCAATTTTTATCTGGAAGTTTCAAGAATTTAATCCTTTTGTTTCCAGCTTGCACTCAACACTGAAGCAAACAACCTCACACATAATTCAAGTACTGCTGAAACCACAGGGACCTTCAGTACAGCTGATATACAAACAGCTGTATATCTGTTTGGACTGAGGTTAAAGCAAGTGTCTCAATCAATTTTACTGTCCATAATATTCCAAACATAGTTGCCTGACCAGGAGTGTTGGGTGTCTGATGCTCACTTTGTGAAGCTCTGAGCTCTAATGCAAGTTTATACCTCACCAATTAGCATTGTGTTTATTGCATGCCTGTTAAAGGAGAATTCCACCAATATTTCACAGATTACACATGATTAGATGGTTGAGATGTAAACACCGTAATTCAGAGTGATTTGAAATGCGTTCTATAAAATTAGAGTCAGAATAGTTCACAGCGGTAGTGATAGGAACCAGACTAGTATAGAGTCAAATGCCTCTAAAAGCTTCATCACAGAAAATACTTACTGGTTATTATTGGTTATGAATATCATCACTGTTAAAAGAAAACCAACCATGTTTATTTTTTATGATTTTTACTTTTCTTCATAACTTAAACCCTACAGTCACCCTGTATATTTTATGAAGACTGGTCCAATAAAAATGCTTTTTTACTGTCAGAATAGTTAATAATCAGTCAATTTTAGCTGGGGATACAAACTGAACCAAACACAAAGCACTTTTGTGAGGTGCTCTAGATAGAAGCATCTGCTAAACACCGTAAGTCCCAGCATGATTCTGTTATAAAAAATAACTGAAAGTTACAAACATGCATTTATTGCAAACAAACCTTTTTTATTACCTAAAATTTCTCGGATTCAACTCTACTTTTTAGTTTTATGACATAGGGTGTGCCTCAAAACCTAGTGAGTGTCTAAGTAGGCTGTCTAGGTAGGCAGCTGTGTTCTCTCCTCATCTCTCCTCATAAAACAGATTACTGAGACGCTCTAGTTAGAGAGAGACTGTGTCACAGCTCATTCCCACCCACTGCAGCACGCGACCGGTGGTTTAGCTGGTTGCTAAGCTACCGGCCTGCATCCAAAATAGTAGCCCGAGACTTAAAAATCTGCTAGCATAAATACTAATGGCCCGAGTATAAAGCTGCAAAATGGTGAAGGACTCGTTACAGAGTTGATAATAAAATACTGTTTTGTGTGATTATATGACAAGAAACACATTAAAACTCTAGAGAGAATCAAAATAACTTACATTTTAAACCCACTTCACTGCTCGTAGATTTGCCTGCGTTGCATCATGGGATTGTCTTAGCGGCTGAGGAAGAGTTTGATGCTTCCTTAAAATCAGGCCTAAATAAGGAGCCTCAGTAGACAGCATGTTTAAGGTATGTAAGAATTGGGACAGTCTACATGTCGGGAGCGCATAAGATGACGTAAAATGCTGTCTATGTAGGAGCTCACTAGGATTTGAGACACATCCTCACTTTAGTCCACTTTTGTTGTACTTTAAAGGAAATTCCACCAGAGATTTTGCATCACTGAGTCGTTGAAATGTAAATAAAGTTGTTCACAGTGATTCAATGTGGAATATAGGTATATTGTTAACCCAATATCTCCTCAAAACTTAGGAACATATCGTTGCACTCCAAAAATAAGTGTCTCCAAAATGAAAACTTTAGAGCAGAGGACAAGGACACTCTTTACTTCCCTTATAAGTTAATGGAAAGCCATTTGGTTTAAAGCAGTTTTAAAATATTGTTATTGGACCATCTATCCATTATCTGCTAGTCTGGGTCACGGGGAGGGCTGGAGCCAAACCCCGCGTCATCGGGCGAAGGCAGGGTACACCATGGACAGTTCGCCAGTCCATGGCCAACACTCACACCTACGGGAAATTTTAGAGTGACCAATCAACCTATCATACATGTGTTTGGACTGTGGGAAGAAACCGGAGTACCCGGAGGAAACCCACTCAAGCACAGGGAGAACATATACACTCCACACAGAACGGCCCGGACCAGGGATCGAACTCGGATCGTCATGCTGTGAGGCGACAGTGCTAACCACTACACCACCGTACTGCCTTGTTATTGGACCAATAATCATAAAACGTACCAGATGTATAGGACGACTGTAAGGTTTACATTATGTAAAATCCTGAAAAATAAACATGGTTGGCTTTCTGTATAGTGACGATATTCATAACCATTAATAACCAGAAAGAATTTTCTATGATGCCTTTAGAGGTATTCAGACGTCTGGTTCCTATCAGCACCACTGTGAAATATACTGACTCTAATTTTATAAAGAACAAATCTTAAACCACTCTGAATTACAGTGTTTACACCTTAACCATCTAATTATATGTAATCTGTGAAATATTGGTGGAATTCTCCTTTACCAGGCATGCCATAAACACAATGCTAATTGGTGAGATATAAACGTCCATTAGAGCTCAGAGCTTCACAAAGTGAGCCTCAGACACCCAACACTCCTGGTCAGGCAACTACATTTGGGATAAAGTGAACAGTATATAGAGATATACAGCTGTTTGTATTTCAGCTGTACTAAAGGCCTCTGTGGTTTCAGCGTTGTTCATGTGAAGACACTATCACTTAATCTGAGGACGTTTACTGATGTTTCTCATTTCATGCTTGCGAGCTTTCTTGGACACAAGAGCTCATATAAAGAGGCATAAAGAGAGGCCTTTACCCAGCGGCCTCTTGCTGTCTGAGACGCTACATAGGAATAACAGTATAGGGGGGGATTTCTATAAGCTGGAAGATGCTCCTTCTGCTGCCTCACTTATACACACCCTTACACTTACTTTCTTTCTCTCTCCCTCACTCTCTCCCTGTTTCCTCAGCAGTTTCATATCCTCTATTTATCATTCATATCTGTGTGTATGCATAACCACGTCTCACAATATGCAATTCAATTTAATGAGCTGGGTATCTGGGTCTCTCTCTCTCTCTTTTTCTCTGGTGTCAGTTAGATTTGTCTAATATGAAGCAGTGCCATGGGGAAAGGCTTGTCAATGTTTGCCAGTCAGTTTACTCAGGGATGAGCGCTAGGTAGAGTCTACCACCTCCATGTATATGTGGCAGAGTTGATTATAACTTACTGTAAGGGGAAGGAAAAAAAAAGCACCAACCTACACAAAAGCCTCTCCTGTGGCTTAGAAACACTTAAACATTTTCTTTCAAAGGAATTAGAGAGTTGAAAAGCTCAGAGACGATGAGAAAGTTAACGGCTGCGGCGGGTCTTTATTAGGCTCGATTGCCAGCTCTTTAATCTCTTCTTGAAAGAAGAAGTCAAACAGTAAGGTGGCTTATTTCTCCTTCCTTCCACGTTTCAGGGGAAAACACACACACACACTGTTCGTTTTTGTTCATGCATATTGTGCATGCTAACATAAGGTCCGTGGAATTCCACAAAAAAGGGAGAAAAACAATCATTTGGGTAAAGTGCACGCTTTATTTCCGCTTAATTCCAGATTCAAGCAGCATATAATGGAAATTTTAACCGTCACAGCGGATTAGCCTCCTGCGAGGTAGGGTGTCTCTCTCTCTCTCTCTCTCTCTCTCTGTCTCTCTCATAGATTTACATTCATCAATCTCAGAGGGAGAGACAGACATACAGAGAGAGAGAGAGAGAGAGAGAGAGAGAGAGAGAGAGAGAGAGATGCTACGATAATGCAACAGAATGAGTGTAAGACAGAAACACAGAGTGAAGGAGGGAGAAAACAAGCTTGAATGAGAGAGGAGGGAAGAAAGAAAAAACAAAGACAATGAGGGGAGAAAGGGTGAATGAGAGAAGGGAATGAAAGAGTACAGAAAGAGAGAGGACAATAGCAAGAGAGAGAGAAGTGAGAGAAAACATAAAAACAGGAAAAAGTGAAAGGGGAGGAAAGCATGAGAGAGAACTAAGGACAAAGGGGAAGAGAGAGAGAGAAAGAAAGTAAAGAGGGGAAGAACACAGAGAGAGGATGAAAGTATGAAAGAGAGAATAGAGAGCGAGAGAGAAAAAGAGAGAGAAGGTAGAAAGAGAACTGATACAGAGAGAGGATGAAAGTATGGAAGAGAATAGAGTGTAAGACAGAGAGAAATTAAGAAATTAAGTAAGCATGCAAGAGAGAACAGAGTGAAGAAAAAAGAAAAGTGTGTGAGGAGAGAGAGGAGAGACCCACAGAGAGAGAGAAAGAAAGCATGAAAGATAGAACAATGAAAGGGACAGAGAAAGGAGAGAGAGAAAGTTGAGAGAATTTTGAGAGAGGAGGGACACAGAGAGAGGATGTAAGTATGGAAGAGAGAATAAAGAGTAGAAGAGAGAAAGAGGGAGAGGAGAGACAGAAAGAATGAAAGCATGCGAGGGAGAACAGAGAGTGAGGAAGAAAGAAAAGAGTGTGTGAGAGAAAGGAGAGGGAAAGGAGAGACAGAGAGGAAGAAAGCATAAAAGAGAGAATAGAGAGCGAGAGAAAGAGAAAGTAGAAAGAGAACTGATATAGAAAGAGGATGAAAGTATGAAAGACAGAATAGACAGCGAGAGAAAGAGAGAGAAAAAAGAGAGAGAAAGTTGAGAGAAGAGGGACACAGATAGGATGTAAGTATGAAAGAGAGAATAAAGAGTAGAAGAGAGAAAGAGGGAGAGGAGAGACAGAAAGAAAGTAAGTATACAAGGGAGAACAGAGTGAAGAAAAAATAAAAGAGTGTGTGAGAGAAAGAGAGAGAAAGGAAAGAGAGGAAAGACAGAGAGAGGAAGAAAGCATGAAGGAGAGAATAGAGAGAAAGGGAAAAAGTAGAGAGAGTAAGAAAGAGGAGAGGGGAAAGACACAGAGAGAGAGGAAGAAAGCATGAAAGAGAGAATAGAGAGCAAGGGAAAAAGGAGAGAGAGAGAGAGAGAAAGAGGAGAGAGGAAAGACACACAGAGAGAGGAAGAAAGCATGAAAGAGAGAATAGAGAGCAAGGGAAAAAGGAGAGAGAGAGAGAGAGAGAAAGAGGAGAGAGGAAAGACACACAGAGAGAGGAAAAAAGCATGAAAAAGAGAATAGAGAGCGAGGGAAAAAGGAGAGAGAGAGAAGGGGGAGAGAGGAAAGACACACAGAGAGAGGAAGAAAGCATGAAAGAGAGAATAGAGAGCGAGAGCGAGCGCTGACCTCCTCCCTGCCTGTATAATCACAACAGTTATGCGGGAATATTCAGGCATTAATAATGAATTGTGCAGGTTGGGGCGTCGCTCTATTCAGAAATCCACACTGGTGACCTTCACCTCCCTCAGAACGAGCAGTCACACTAAACAAGCAGCGCCATGCCTGTCTCCCACAATTACACTCTTTAATCCAAACTTCTGCATTTAATCTCTATTCTTCTAGAAGATACTTCTACATTTAATCTCTATTTTTCTAGAAGATACTTCTACATTTAATCTCTATTCTTCTAGAAGATACTTCTACATTTAATCTCTATTCTTCTAGAAGATACTTCTGCATTTAATCTCTATTCTTCTGGAAGATACTTCTACATTTAATCTCTATTTTTCTAGAAGATACTTCTACATTTAATCTCTATTCTTCTAGAAGATACTTCTACATTTAATCTCTATTCTTCTAGAAGATACTTCTGTATTTAATCTCTATTCTTCTAGAAGATATTTCTGCATTTAATCTCTATTCTTCTAGAAGATACTTCTACATTTAATCTCTATTCTTCTAGAAGATACTTCTACATTTAATCTCTATTCTTCTAGAAGATACTTCTGTATTTAATCTCTATTTTTCTAGAAGATATTTCTGCATTTAATCTCTATTCTTCTAGAAGATACTTCTACATTTAATCTCTATTCTTCTAGAAGATACTTCTGTATTTAATCTCTATTCTTCTAGAAGATATTTCTGCATTTAATCTCTATTCTTCTAGAAGATACTTCTACATTTAATCTCTATTCTTTTAGAAGATACTTCTACATTTAATCTCTATTCTCCTAGAAGATACTTCTACATTTAATCTCTATTCTTCTAGAAGATACTTCTACATTTAATCTCTATTCTCCTAGAAGATACTTCTACATTTAATCTCTATTCTTCTAGAAGATACTTCTACATTTAATCTCTATTCTTCTAGAAGATACATCTGTATTTAATCTATATTCTTCTAGAAGATACCTCTGCATTTAATCTCTATTCTTCTAGAAGATACTTCGACATTTAATCTCTATTCTTCTAGAAGATACTTCTGCATTTAATCTCTATTCTTCTAGAAGATACTTTTGCATTTAATCTCTATTCTTCTAGAAGATACTTCTACATTTAATCTCTATTCTTCTAGAAGATACTTCTGCATTTAATCTCTATTCTTCTAGAAGATACTTCTGCATTTAATCTCTATTCTTCTAGAAGATACATCTGTATTTAATCTATATTCTTCTAGAAGATACCTCTGCATTTAATCTCTATTATTCTAGAAGATACTTCTACATTTAATCTCTATTCTTCTAGAAGATACTTCTACATTTAATCTCTATTCTTCTAGAAGATACATCTGTATTTAATCTATATTCTTCTAGAAGATACCTCTGCATTTAATCTCTATTATTCTAGAAGATATTTTTGCATTTAATCTCTATTCTTCTAGAAGATACTTCTACATTTAATCTCTATTCTTCTAGAAGATATTTTTGCATTTAATCTCTATTCTTCTAGAAGATATTTTTGCATTTAATCTCTATTCTTCTAGAAGATACTTTTGCATTTAATCTCTATTCTTCTAGAAGATACTTCTGCATTTAATCTCTATTCTTCTAGAAGATACTTCTACATTTAATCTCTATTCTTCTAGAAGATACTTCTACATTTAATCTCTATTCTTCTAAAATATATATTTGCATTTAATCTCTATTCTTCTAGAAGATACTTTTGCATTTAATCTCTATTCTTCTAGAAGATACTTTTGCATTTAATCTCTATTCTTCTAGAAGATACTTCTGCATTTAATCTCTATTCTTCTAGAAGATACTTCTACATTTAATCTCTATTCTTCTAGAAGATACTTCTACATTTAATCTCTATTCTTCTGGAAGATACTTCTACATTTAATCTCTATTCTTCTAGAAGATACGTCTACATTTAATCTCTATTCTTCTGAAGACACTTCTACATTTAATCTCTATTCTTCTGGAAGATACTTCTGTATTTAATCTATATTCTTCTAGAAGATACATCTGCATTTAATCTCTATTCTTCTAGAAGATACTTCTACATTTAATCTCTATTCTTCTAGAAGATACATCTGTATTTAATCTCTATTCTTCTTGAATATACCTCTGCATTTAATCTCTATTCTTCTAGAATATACTTCTACATTTAGTCTCTATTCTTCTAGAAGATACTTCTGCATTTAATATCTATTCTTCTAGAAGATACTTCTACATTTAATCTCTATTCTTCTAGAAGATACTTCTGCATTTAATCTCTATTCTTCTAGAAGATACTTCTACATTTAATCTCTATTCTTCTAGAAGATACCTCTGCATTTAATCTCTATTCTTCTAGAAGATACATCTGTATTTAATCTATATTCTTCTAGAAGATACCTCTGCATTTAATCTCTATTCTTCTAGAAGATACTTCTGCATTTAATCTCTATTCTTCTAGAAGATACTTCTGCATTTAATCTCTATTCTTCTAGAAGATACTTTTGCATTTAATCTCTATTCTTCTAGAAGATACTTCTACATTTAATCTCTATTCTTCTAGAAGATATTTTTGCATTTAATCTCTATTCTTCTAGAAGATACTTCTACATTTAATCTCTATTCTTCTAGAAGATACATCTGCATTTAATCTATATTCTTCTAGAAGAGACCTCTGCATTTAATCTCTATTCTTCTAGAAGATACATCTGTATTTAATCTATATTCTTCTAGAAGATACCTCTGCATTTAATCTCTATTATTCTAGAAGATACTTCTACATTTAATCTCTATTCTTCTAGAAGATATTTTTGCATTTAATCTCTATTCTTCTAGAAGATATTTTTGCATTTAATCTCTATTCTTCTAGAAGATACTTCTACATTTAATCTCTATTCTTCTAGAAGATATTTTTGCATTTAATCTCTATTCTTCTAGAAGATACTTTTGCATTTAATCTCTATTCTTCTAGAAGATACTTCTACATTTAATCTCTATTCTTCTAGAAGATACTTCTACATTTAATCTCTATTCTTCTAGAAGATACTTCTACATTTAATCTCTATTCTTCTAGAAGATACTTCTGCATTTAATCTCTATTCTTCTGGAAGATACTTCTACATTTAATCTCTATTCTTCTGGAAGATACTTCTACATTTAATCTCTATTCTTCTAGAAGATACTTCTACATTTAATCTCTATTCTTCTGGAAGATACTTCTGTATTTAATCTATATTCTTCTAGAAGATACTTCTACATTTAATCTCTATTCTTCTAGAAGATACATCTGTATTTAATCTATATTCTTCTAGAAGATACTTCTGCATTTAATCTCTATTCTTCTAGAAGATACTTCTGCATTTAATCTCTATTCTTCTAGAAGATACATCTGTATTTAATCTATATTCTTCTAGAAGATACCTCTGCATTTAATCTCTATTATTCTAGAAGATACTTCTACATTTAATCTCTATTCTTCTAGAAGATACTTCTACATTTAATCTCTATTCTTCTAGAAGATACATCTGTATTTAATCTATATTCTTCTAGAAGATACCTCTGCATTTAATCTCTATTATTCTAGAAGATATTTTTGCATTTAATCTCTATTCTTCTAGAAGATACTTCTACATTTAATCTCTATTCTTCTAGAAGATATTTTTGCATTTAATCTCTATTCTTCTAGAAGATATTTTTGCATTTAATCTCTATTCTTCTAGAAGATACTTTTGCATTTAATCTCTATTCTTCTAGAAGATACTTCTGCATTTAATCTCTATTCTTCTAGAAGATACTTCTACATTTAATCTCTATTCTTCTAGAAGATACTTCTACATTTAATCTCTATTCTTCTAAAATATATATTTGCATTTAATCTCTATTCTTCTAGAAGATACTTTTGCATTTAATCTCTATTCTTCTAGAAGATACTTTTGCATTTAATCTCTATTCTTCTAGAAGATACTTCTGCATTTAATCTCTATTCTTCTAGAAGATACTTCTACATTTAATCTCTATTCTTCTAGAAGATACTTCTACATTTAATCTCTATTCTTCTGGAAGATACTTCTACATTTAATCTCTATTCTTCTAGAAGATACGTCTACATTTAATCTCTATTCTTCTGAAGACACTTCTACATTTAATCTCTATTCTTCTGGAAGATACTTCTGTATTTAATCTATATTCTTCTAGAAGATACATCTGCATTTAATCTCTATTCTTCTAGAAGATACTTCTACATTTAATCTCTATTCTTCTAGAAGATACATCTGTATTTAATCTCTATTCTTCTTGAATATACCTCTGCATTTAATCTCTATTCTTCTAGAATATACTTCTACATTTAGTCTCTATTCTTCTAGAAGATACTTCTGCATTTAATATCTATTCTTCTAGAAGATACTTCTACATTTAATCTCTATTCTTCTAGAAGATACTTCTGCATTTAATCTCTATTCTTCTAGAAGATACTTCTACATTTAATCTCTATTCTTCTAGAAGATACCTCTGCATTTAATCTCTATTCTTCTAGAAGATACATCTGTATTTAATCTATATTCTTCTAGAAGATACCTCTGCATTTAATCTCTATTCTTCTAGAAGATACTTCTGCATTTAATCTCTATTCTTCTAGAAGATACTTCTGCATTTAATCTCTATTCTTCTGGAAGATACTTCTACATTTAATCTCTATTCTTCTGGAAGATACTTCTACATTTAATCTCTATTCTTCTAGAAGATACTTCTACATTTAATCTCTATTCTTCTGGAAGATACTTCTGTATTTAATCTATATTCTTCTAGAAGATACTTCTACATTTAATCTCTATTCTTCTGGAAGATACTTCTGTATTTAATCTATATTCTTCTAGAAGATATTTCTGCATTTATAATCCTGAAGCCAATGTTCACTGCGCTGATCTCTGACTGTAATGTGAATTTCCTAGTGCCGACAGTGCAGGGTAAAAAAAACACAGAGCAACAGTTGGCCACAGATGCTGAACAACGGCTGACAGCTGGTTTGATGCGTCAGGAAGAGACTGCCACAACTCCTGTAGGCTCTCTACAGAGATGGGAATGTTTCACATTTTAAAGAACTGAACATTAAATATTTCTCTCTTTTTTTCTTTTGGCATCATCATGATATACTGATGAGTAGTGGCAGCAGTGCTTGCACTCCTTTGCACCCTATTCAGTCGAGCCATCTGTGGAGCAGTCCTACATGCTACCAGTTGTTTTAGTACCCCTGATATATATAATCGCTGTCCAATAAAAAAACAAGCATCTCCAAAATTGCAACTTTACAGGAGAGAACAAAAACATACTTTACTTTCAATGTAAGTCAATGGAACCGCAATTTTTTCCAAGCCGTTTTGGAGCACTTCTTATGGTCCATTCATAATAAAATTTTCACACAATGTAAATGACCATTAGTGTGTTCAAATGATGAAGAAAGCTCAAAATCGAGAAAAATGGAGATACATGTTATATTGGAGAGCGGCAATATGCTTGTTGTGTGTCTGGAATTTTAGATTTTTATCTTTAATATAAAATTAATTCTACCCAATATGTCATCCTGAAACCAAAACTAACACTTTACTTTCTTATTTTTTTGTACAACACATCATATCATTTAAAATCCTAAGTCTTGTTTTCATATAAGCTTTGATTGAAGTGTGTTGTATCACCACACACCAGTGGGTGGGGAAAACATCAACCCATAATATCATGTTTCACCTCCCCCTGTCATAACCCCCACCCCTACCACCTATCTTAGGAGTGCTCAGCTAGCGTAGAGGCCCTCCACGCTACCATGTTTCATTTGAAACTCACAATTGTTTTGATTATTATTATTATTATTATTATTATTATTATTATTATTACAGTATTATATTATTTATTCTGATATCGCTGCTATGGACAATACCACTAAGTCACTTTAAATAGATGTATCTTCTTAGATAACCTGCCTATGCAAAAGTTTCTACATATGTCCTCCTGTATATCCTATGTATATATCTTGTGTATGTTTTGTATAGTCCTTTATATATTTCATTTATAACTATATGTATATTTTCTAACTTATTTTTACTTTAATATTGTCTATTTATTGTATTTTTGCACTGTTTTACTACTATATATAATGCTGCCCTGCTGTAGAGTTGTATCTGAGCCTCACCCCAAGCATTTCAATGCATGTTATGTCCTGACATGATGTGCAAATGACAAATAAACTTGAAACTTATTATAACGAAGGAGGTTAATCTTGCACCTTAACATTTGCAACAGTTAATTTATATGCACCTAATAATCTCACACTGCAAAGGTTTTGTCACAAATCCGTTTACAATGTTTAGATGCACATAAGTAATCAGATAATAGAGAAACTTCAGATCTTCATGAGTCTGACTGCTACATTGCAAACCGAAGAAGATTTAAATCCTTGTTGGTTTCAGCGTCACTCCAAAAGTGTTTAGCTGCAATCTCACAGATGTTGTATTAAACACTGTCTGCTGCCATTAGATTTCTATATGTTGTACATACCCTATCTGTGTACCAGCATAGTCTCTAAACAGAGACTATGCAACATCAGGTGAACTCTCTCTTGAGTGTGCTGAAGGGCCCACGGATATCTCAGGGGAGGGGTGTGATTGCAACTTGGAACCTGAAAGACAAACACAGGGGGAGTACATGTGCGCACTATAACTAACTGAACTTACCGGTAGCAGATGTATTAGGCCTGAAATGATCATGTGGTTTTATAATGTGTTTACTTACCTTTTAACCCACTCCTATGAGTCAGCGCACCTCTGTTACGGGAAATGGTCTGTTCTGGATGAAGGAGGGTGGTGCTAAGCTTATAAGTGGGAGGGAAAGAGTTAGTAGGGGGATCTAGCTCTGAGATTTTCACTCCTTAAAGGGAGCAGAGCTGATGATGAGTAGAGTTCTTGGACCTTGTGATGTAGACTCAAACACTTACCTGTAACTGAATAGAGATAGGGATTACATTTGTAACCTTGGTTTGATTTCTTTAATTGAGTCGTTTGTTTGTATTTTTCTCACTGTCATCTAAATCATCCTCTACTTCCTCTACCTTAGCCACTAGGTCATTACATTAGGTCATTATATGCTGTATTTATTACGTATAAAATTATACACGCACTAAAAAAAAAACTGATTACTCCACTACAATCCAGCTCTCTTCATCAGATTTCTGGGCTTGAATCCAAAACTAGAATATGCTGTTACGTGACTGTTTGAATAATTACATCTGATTGTGTTCAGATTATTAAGTGCATGTAAAACATTGTAAACTGATAAATGTGAGCATTAGTATTTGCATAAATAAAAAATACTGGTATTTTTCATATTACATTAATGATGGATTGACTCTGTCTGCCAGACGAGGGTGAGGCTGAGGTTGTAAAAATATCGCCCAGCCAGCTGCAGAGGCACCTCGCTTCAATTTCAGCCTCGCGAGCTTTTCCACACAAGCCCGTCAGCCTTGTAATAGTGGTAAGACTTGCGACGAGACACATGCATTAAGAAGCCTAAGACCACTCAGGCCTTCCCCCCACACACCAGAGCACTGTTTATCTCCCATCATCCCCTCTGGCAGCATGTGTCGAGTGCCATTCAGAATGACGTCCCATGGGGAAAGTACTATGTGTCCAGAAATCAGAAGGCCAGATGAGCGTCCATGTTCACACAGACACACTGTTTATTGGTGACCATGAGTGCACACTGCTAGTGAATGTGCGAATCCTTCAGTAGTTGTTGTACTTTGTATGTTTTGTGTATTTGTATTTGGGTCTCAGTATTTCAAAGAATCAACATACTTGTTGTGTATATACTCTTATTTCATTCAAGCTTTGTTTGGAAACTGAAGGGTTCAAATCTTGAAATACTCAATATAAGGCAGCCCAATGGAGACAGCTTTTCTCCAAGGTATCTAGGTAGATATCCAGGAACAGCCAAGCTAGTTCTTCTATTGGTTAGTACATCAGGAGCTAGATTGAAGGCCTAATGACAGATTATCCATCAAGCTAATTGGGAATTGACCAGTGGAATGAACCAGTTAAGTTTTAATTAAAAAAATGGGTGAGACTGTGAACATGAGCAGTCTAACCAGGTTCAGTCAGTTGTTACAAACACCAACAATAGCACTTTGCTGGGCTCTTTACTGAAGGGGTCACTGTAAACAGCAACATACACGTTCAAATGTGAACCATTTAACTAGTTCAATGTTTCAAACTGCAATTTCACTGTAATAAAAGCTATTTAGAAAACAATTAAATATACAGAGCTTAGACATATACAAGCTCTATGTTATGGTTTATGTAAACCCAAGTCATTAATTGAGTTATTATAAACTAAATATATTATTGGAAACAAAAGCTCTTTAAGAACTTTAAAGTAGAAGAAAAAACATACATTTGATGTAAGTAGATTTGGGCCATTTCTTGTGGTTCATATGGTTTATAGAGGGTAGCATTTCCATACTACATGAAGCCAAAAATGGAAACACAAGGTTCGGTTCAGCAGCAATATGTAATAGAAATATAGAATAACATCATTATACAGTACTTTCTAGTGGTGGCTGTCCCAAACCTAAATCCATAACCCTAACTTTTGTGAAAGTAATACTAAGTTTCTTTTCAAATTAAGTTGAAAGATTTAGGGTTTTTTTTATTAGTTACATTTTTAGAGTTTCAGCCATTAGGCAGAGCCTTATTTTTTTAGAGTGAGACTGCATCCCTGACCCTCACTGCCACTGTCTTTCTTTGATTAGTAGAAAAGTTTTGTGTTTTAATAATATATTATTTATTATTTATGTGTGTAAAACTGTTCAAAGCTGAGTTTGCTAGTCTTGTACTGGTTAGCTTGATTATTATTTGAGTAGTGACAAAATGATCTGTCTTTTGTTTTAATAAAATAAACAAAATTAAAGCATAATAAAATTCAGTCTAAAGTCACTTAAAAATCATTATCATAATGGATTTGAGGTCTGACTTTAAACCAGTTCAGCAAAATGATCCCTATGTGTTTATGTATGTTATAAGTTCCAAATAAAACCTGGGACATATTACTAGAAATCCCATAGAGAAGCTAATTATCTTAGATTATATAGTTCCAACCCGTCCTAGCTCTATTATTCTTGGTTATTATAAAGCGTTTATTTCTTTTAATCATTACTCAGGTCACATTTCTATGTCATCATGTTTTCAATGTATTACTCAACAAGCCTTAATCATTGTCTGAACCTCTTATCACTGTCATAGTGCTTTTCCACAGCCTGTTGGACCACCGTGCCTGTGTGTGGACAAAAAGAACAAATGTTATTAGGAAAGAACATCTGCTCCTCTTCCAAGATGCTAAAATGGGACTTTGAATATTTATCAACTCCTGGCTAAATTAAAAATCCCATAGTCTCTGTAGTCTCAGTTTAATTGCTCTGCTCCTCTGCTCAATGGACTTTGCAAGCTGAAGCTTCATTAAAAGAGCGGAGAATTAAACAACACCTTAAGTTCTAGTAAATTACTCCGTAAAGCAATATTTCACCCAAGAGAAAATCCTAATATGGAACGCTAACATACAGTCATATGCACAAGTTTGGGCACAGCTGGTCAATATACACGTTTTTGTTGAAGTGCCTGTCCTCTACAGATATCACAGTCACACATTTACACTTTACTACACTGCATCTGTACATATCCATATATTAATAAAACAGATAGTCACACATCTTTATTATTTTTCACTCTATTTATTGTATTCTATAGTATTTTTAGTTAAATATGGGTTAACAGTCTCTGCCCTTGTCTGGTGTGTTAAGTATGTTATACATAAATGAACTCACCAAAACAAATTTCTTGTATGTGTAACACACTTAGTGAAAAAGAGATTCTGATTCACATTTTATTAAATGTTTTATTGTTGACCAATATGTTAAATTCAGCAATCAAATAAACACTGTAGACCAAAATATATATATAAAAAAGTAATTTGTCAGTCAAATTTCAACTTTCTAGAGGACATGTCCTTATTTTCAGTTAGAAAATCAACCAGGGATGTTCAAACTTTTGCATATCACTGCTGTAGAAATGAAACCTTGCAGCTCCAAAATGATGACTGTACAGGAGACAGAAAGAACAAACTTCACTTTTAATGGACGTCAAAGGAATTAAAGACTGTTGTGAGTAATCTCAAGCAATTTCTTTTGATCTATTCATCATGAAATTTATTTTAATGTAAAACAGACAATTTTTAATTATGTCAAAAACTGAAAGGATGGGGTTTTGTTTTGACAGAAGCTACCCTTACAGAAAATAAGTATACTTAAAGTTCATTTTATTAAGTATACTTTATGTAGTTACTATACTAATGTCATTGTACTAGTAGTACACTTGTATATGTACTATTTTAATACTTATTGGAACTAAATTGGCCCACTTTCTAGTTTTAAAAGTATACTTTTAAGTACGCTTTAAATGTAAGAGTAGTAAACCAAGTATAAAACTAGTTTACATCTTTTGCACTGCAACTACACTAAAAGTAATCTTAAGGGTTTACTGTTAGTTTTCTAGCTTGTAAGTTTTCTTTAAGTGAACTTAACATAATACTTATAATTTACTGCTTATATTATTGTTGTACTTTAAAGTATATGACTAGGTTTACGGGATTTTTTCTACTTAAAATAGAACTTAACGTTTACTTACGTTAAGACACACTCAGATTAAGAAACATATCTGTATCTTTATAAATCTTTATAAATCAAATTTTAAATAAATATTGCACTGGATGTGTTTTTGTGCAGAGCAAGAATACTCACTTCTACTATCTCAATCAAAAGATTAAGTACAAGTAAAGGCCAAATATACTTAGACTGTTCTATACTTGTCAGTATAACCCAAGCATACTTAAGTATAACTGTGTTTAGTATATCACTGAGAAGTACAAAAAAAGTAAACTGAAAGCATACTCACTTCCTTTTAGTTTAAAAGAAGTAAACTAATGGTACACTTGAATAAACTTCTTTTTTGTAAGGGTATAAATACTATGAATATTTTTTTTCACAGTGCTAACTTTTATTTAGGTTTCCACATTTTTGTTGCTTCTTGTTCTTAAAAAAAACATTGTACATATGAATCTTAGTTATATGTACACTGCGGCTGTTGCGTACTTAATTTATATGTATAATAATGTATATTCTCCTACAGCAAAGCGGGATGTCCTCTGCGACTGACCGTGACATTGTGAAGGGTTCTGCTTGCACTCCCCTTTACACCCCACTCATACCATTTTACACACATTTGTAATGGTGGCTCAAGATGGGGCTGACAATATTCAGCAGGAAGGTTATTCAATATCACATATGCAGTATGCACCAAGAGATATGTAGTGGACAGATCGAGTCCTTCACACACAAATAGGAAAATCACTGCGGCTTGCCTATTCAATGCATAATCACCCTGCACTGGGGCTGGGTGGGATTGGAATGAGCGCTTCATTTGCAGATACAGAGCAGGAGGCGGGCCAGAGTAGCTGGCCTGAGCGCAGGCCGAAAAGATAACTCTGTGCAAGGGGTGTCTATGGAGGAGATAGCTTACGCTAAACAGGAGGCAGATAGGAGAGATGTAATTGACTAGTAAACAGAGTGTGCGGTCATTGCATGGGGTTCACTGGTAATCTCGGTTTTGGGGGGGTGAACGCAGAGCCTTGTGGACGGAGTCATGGAGATTGATGCTGAAGTCTCTGCCACTTCAATTCTACCCCCTCTGCTTCATTTGGGAACGGAGCCTGACAATTATCTCTGAGTGCGGCCCAGCGCAAACTCGTGGTGTCAGGGGGTCAGGCGGTCGGAAATGGAAGAGCCGGCTCTTCTTGGCGGGGGTCTGAGCCCAAGTCCTGTGCTTATGGGGACCCCATACGGAGAGCAGCCAGAGAGAGGTCTATTCCACCGCCCAGACCTGTCACTCACGCACCGGTGTGGCTGCACGCAGTAGGGGAGCTCGCCCAGGCTGGGGACTATAGTTAGATCGCTGGCATTTGTCTAGGTTCTGACATCGCAGCTGATGATTCTGGGTTTGGAATACAACTTTAAAACCTGAGGAAATGAGATTACGCATTTTAGCGTTTGGATTTAGTCCAGTTTTAGTCATAGTGGGGTAGATGGTACCTGTTACATGACGAAGGTGGGTAGGTTAACTTGGGTTTAGTAAGTTACATGTCATACACACATGAACTCACCAAAACAAATTCCTTGTACATGTAACATACTTAAAAAAAGGGATTCTGTTTCACATTTTATTAAATGTTTATTATTTACCAATACGTTAAACTCAGCAATCAAATGAACACTGTAGACCAAAATATATAGAGAAATGTCATTTGTCAGTCAAATGTCAGTTGATTTCTAGAGGATGTGCCACCTTATTTTCAGTTACAGTTAGATTACTGGCATTTGTTTAGGTTCTGACATCACAGCTGATGATTCTGGGTTTGGGATACAACTTTAAAACATGAGAAAATGAGATTTTAGTGTTTGAATTTAGTCCAGTTTTAGTCAAAGTGAGGTAGATGGTACCTGGTACATGAGGGAGGGTGGGTAGGTTAGCTTACAATTGTGATATAGAAGTGAAAGGTCATATCTATGTTTAAATATGGATGTAAAAATGTATTTCATAATGGTCATGACAAAATTTAGTGGCTTTTTATAGCCACTATAGGTTTCTATATTACAATTTTTTTTAAATCACATTAAAAAGGACATGATCTGCATATGTGTCTTGTATATCCTAAATATGTTTTTTGTCATCAAAGCTTTTAATTGTCTACATCACTTTTCTACAACTGTTTTGGTTGAGCCACCTGACTTTTCAGACTAATTCAACATTCAACAGGCATCTATTTAGACACCTGGAGGAGCCTTTGTCCTTGAACTTTTCTTTAAATAAATTAGCATGCAACAATGCTATAGACTGGGCCCTACTTCATAAAAACACATAAAAATTAAAGTTTGGTTGTGCCGTGTGACATCTACGGAAGTAAAAACTTGCACACAAAGGTTGGTCAGTAAGTTAAGTGTGTTTAAAGATGCATTACTGCAAACTTTAAAATAAACTCTATACTGCGAACACAATATCCAAACTACTTCAAATTTGTTTCACATAAAAGTTTTACATAAAAAAGCTGTTAAATAAATTGATATAATGTATGTATAATGTACTTATTAAACAATTTTGGGGGAGAAATAATGGACTTAAAGGACACAAACATATTAAATCAGATGAAATAGACAAATAAATACTTAATATTTAATATTTAACTGTATCTCATTCTGCTTTATACCTCCTTAAAACCTAACAGTGCCACTGTAGTCTCCTCTGTCCCTCTTTTCTCCTCTAATACATCCACAGCATGAGACTGGTGGCTCAGAAGTGGGAACAGGGCAGGAAGGACCACAGGAGGCCATCAGAGCGAGTTAGCCAGCACTGGCCACCTCACTGGCCCCAGTCTGGACTGGTCACAATTCTGCCACCACACCCCCAGACCTGCAGGTCCACACAGCAGGGGCTGACACAAGATGTTAGACAGGAGGAGTGCACAACACCACAAACATTCCTACTGAAACTCCACTACACTGCATTATATCTACACTCTGTCTGATACGCTTTCTACAACTGATGTACATTCAAATCCCAACAACCACAAATTCAGCTACAAACACAATGCCCCCTTTTACTGCTACAGCATCATGAAATCATGACTGCCACACACCTCTAGGATGCAAACTTGTGCCATGAACTTACATTGACCTAACCGGAGATCACAAGGACATGATACTCAGCATATATTTCAAACCCACCATCACAGCTTCCTTCCGACTGTAGTATTCAGTGTCTTGGCTTTGGACAGGCAGCTTGCTGATTCCACTTAACAAATTTAGTAAAATTTCTCCTCATTATTAATGTGCCAATGAATAAACAGGACAAAATGACTAATATACTTTATAAAATATATACTTTATATATTGTATAGTACTTTAAATATCAGTGAGTACTCACATTTACAGTTAACTAATTTAAAACATTAGAATCCAGAGGACACAGGTCAACTGCTTCACATGCCAATTCTAGGCAGTTTCAAAGCCTCTTGCCAACACTTGCCATTCGGCACGGTCGCCTCAGGCTCATGAAGGGCTGCTCCAAACCATCTCATTCTATTGGCAATGCTTTTATTTGGAAATTAAACAAGATATGTATATATGTAACTGCGTCAGCAGTACACCTTAAAGTAGACGGATTCATTTATTAGAAGGGTCGTATTTATACATTGCTGTAGAGTTGCGGACAAGTCTGAAGAGGCTACAGTGTCTTTGTCAGGGTAATCTATATTAAGTACATTTAACAAGACGAACTTCTCTGATAGACATCAAAATATATTCACCTTTCATCCACCCTAAAAACTGCAGTGACTTACTAGCACCTGATCTACCATCGTTCCAGACTCTAAAAAGCCAAACACCACTCAACAGGCCAATAGAGCTGACCTCTATAGTCATTCAAGTATTTAACCGGCCATTCCCAGTATAATCTCTGTGCATCACCATCGTGGACCTCATAGCCAATGGTGTTGAGTCTTCTAACAGAATGGAGGTCTTCTGGTGCAGCAGCAATCACCTGCTGCTTAACAAGACTGTGGAAATCATGGGCTTCAGGTTCAACTCTCATCCGCTGGCCAACCCCACAATAATGGCTCTGTTGTTTCGACTGTGAAGTCACACAAGTTCCTGGGCACCATCACATTCAGGGATCTGAAGTGGGAGAGGAGCACTGTCTCTACAGCCAAGAAAGCACAGCACAGAATGTTCATCATGCGACAGAAATGAAAAATTAAACCTGCAGCAGACCCTGATGATCCAGTTTTACAGAGTTATCATTAAGTCCATCTTCACGTCATCCATCTGGTTTGTTTTTTTCACATCACAGTCAAACTGCATTGGAAGTAATGTGCCAACATCTACTCCAGCAGGGTGAAAAAGCAAGCTGGCAAAATTACAGCTGACCCCTCTGATCCTGGACATCACCAGTTCTAGACACTTCCCTCTCAGCACAACTAGACATGCTAACAGCTTTTTTTCCCCAGAGCTGTATCTCTTATTAACCACACCGAACACCTCACACTTTAAAGTTCTTCACTGTATTACAGTAACTCCTGTTAACACTTATGTTACAGTAACATAATGCATATTTGTACCGCTGTACAGATGTTAAACTTAATCATTCTGTAAAAATTTGGTAAATAATAGTTTTTATGTCTATTCAGACCTGCATGAATAGATATCCATGTATACACAAGTATTCACACATCTCTATAGCTCCTCTCCAGCTGTATACAATTATAATTATTTATGTGTTATTCTATTTAAATACGTAAATGCTTGTTAACAGTCCGTGTGCTTTTCTGGTTTATTTAATGTTACATGGCATGAACTCATCAAAACCACTCAACTTGTATGTGTAACATACTTGACAGTAGGGCTGTGCCATATCATATCGTACACAATAATATCGGCAACATTTTTGAATATCTTGAACGATATTATACCCTGAAATGTCGTGCCATATCACCAATCCCTAAATAACACATCAGGGTACTACCTTTTACTGTTTTTAGCAAAAGAAAAATTCACACTTTTCTCATTTCCCATTATATATCTACTAGAGACAGATTTTATCTGTTCAGTATCATTTATTTTACTTCAGTCCTGGATATATGGAGATGCATTATTTAGTATCGTGACATTCTGGATCATTAGCTTCTGTTACAATTTGATGAAAATTCTTGTATTTTTTTAATATCACAGTTAGGGGTGTGCCATATCATATCGTATGCAATAATAAAATTTAATTTTCATTCTGTTGTAGTAGTGTATTCTTGAAATATTTTTTTTAATTCAATGTTTTGTCATATCGGCAAGAGTATCGTTATCGCAAAAATACCATGAAATATCGTGATATTATTGTAGGACCATATTGCCCACCCCTACTTTGCAAAATAAAGATTCTGATTCAAATTCTGACTAAAGTGATTCTGAATGGAACTGAAACGAGGCAGCTCCACCCCAGAGGATTAAGTCTTTATATTTGCAACTATTCTATAACCAGCCTTTTTTTCAAAAACCACACTGGGGGGTCATAACAATACAGGAACCAGCGTCCAGAGGAGGCCCCGCTCATCTCAGCGAGGGCAGCCGGGCCCACTCTTAACAGCACTTTGTCAGGCATCTTCCTCCCCTCCTCTGCCTCAGCCAGGCCTCTCCCTCCCTCCCTCTTTCAAAAAGCAGGCAGCGTCCACAGACCTCAGAGAGCGTTTTCAAACAACAAAGTGCCGTTTGACTGCGCCCTCGTCCAGGGGAGAGAGGCTCCTCTTCCTGCCTTTGATGCTCCAAGGAGTCATTTAATCAATTATTAATCAAAGTTTGCGTGTCAAACTCAAAGACGCTCCCAACACTCTTGGTTCCTCTCATAACAGAAAAGGCTTTGGCGGATGAGATTTCAATACGAGCGGCGTTTAAGGTGTCTCTCTTTCTCTCTTTCTCTTTCGCGGGTGCTGTTTTAATAAGGCTGCTTCAGGTACACGTGCTGCCGGTGAAAGGCTCCTTTTGAGGTTGAGATTTACAGTTAAAACACGACACGCCTGGCTTGCGTGGATTAATAGGGTGTAAGTGGGCGCGGAGGTGTTAGGTGGCGCAGAGTTAGGCACAAAGCCTCGTGGAAAGGAGATGTAGCACATGAGTGAGGAAGATGCCTTTGTCAATTAACGCAACACTTACACATAATGTGTTCCACCACCATGGCAAATTCAATTAGGAATGAGGCGACAGTTTTCTGTAACTCTGAATTATCTTTGCCTTGTGTGGAACTGTTCAAGTCTATAATCCATAAAGGCTTTCAGTGCTTGATATCTACAGAGCTTGTAAACCCTTGAAAACCATTTAAATACACAGACATTTAATCCTTATTGTAACATTATTGAAAGATGTTGGTAATATAACAAAAAATAAATAAAACTAAAGAAATAAAATCATTTGTAAGGTGTAATTAATAGAAATGTGATTTCTTATGAGGAAAACGTTAGGACAGCCCCACATGCATTACTATGTGAATGACGAAAAACTTCAATTTTAAATAAAAAAAATAAAATAAAATTAGGCGTAGCACCTCAGCTGCAAATACTTAGAACATTGAGTGCTTTGGAGGAATCTCTGAATCTCTGATTTAAACCTTAGATTTTTAGTTTGCTCTTGATTGTTGATGTGAGTTGTACCACCATCATGAGATCCAAATAGCTTAGAGGCCTTCAGAAAGATGGTTGCATGTGCATTTAAATCTGGAAAGGGATTTTAAAAAGATCTAAAAATAATTAGAAATAAGCCGGAGCAGGAGCAGCCCAAAAGCAGGCCACGAGAATCCTAAAATTCCATCATGGGACCTACAAGTAGATCTTCTTGTAGTTGATGGTGTGTACCTACAATCAGAAAGACACTGCACAAACTATATTTTCGTAGGAGGTGTGCAAATAGGAAACCCTTGTTCTCAAAAAAAAAGTCATGGCTTCATTGCCATAGAACACCTGCACAAAGATCAGGACTTCTAGAACAAGGTGCTTTGGACAGATGAATCTAAAGCTGATTTATTCGGACGCAGCAACTGAAGACATATTTGGTGCAAATCAAACACAGCATGGGCGCACAAGAACTTCATACCAACTGTGAAGCATAGAGGTGACAATGTCAAGGTATGGGGCTCCATCATAGAAACTACTTTAAATTGTCTATTGCATTAGAGGAGGCTCCATGCAACATGACAATAACACAATCACTCCTGTGGGGTGATTTGAAACAGGCTGTGCATGACACGGCTGAAAGAGGGAGTGCTTGAGGGAGTGGGAAAAACTTCTCCTAGTTCATGTCAGAGACTGGTAGATGCATATAGGATGCAAATATTTTGGGAACAAGCTGAAATAGCAGCTATTAGAGCTATCAGGGTATGAAAAAGATCAAAACGGTCAAAATCTTTAACCCAAAACTTGAAAGTGTCTATAAATATTGTTTGAAAGACTATCGACGGCAGCAGGGCCCAGTCATTCCACACATTCTGATTACTGGGGCAGATGAAATCTTCCAGCAAGACAATGGGACAGGTCACATGGCTAGAAATGTCCGACATTGGTTGGAAGAGCTGACTAAGACTTTCAAGTACTACCCTGGACCCCTAATTGCCCAGAACCCAATTGAACATCTTTGGGACCACCATCCGGTTCACTCTATGGATCCTCCCCCACACTCCTTTCAGCAGCTGTGGCTACCCTGGATATTATAATAATGTGTTTCGACTGTATACATATTTCTGAATAGAGAACAAAATAATTAATAGGGTCTCTTAATTATTTCACATGACTGAATATAAAATGGATGAACTAACAACGTTTCTCTAGTTCTCACATTCTCACAAGGTCCACAGGCCAAGTCAGGCCCATGGAACAATTCTGTCCGGCTTGCAAAATGAATTTAATTTTCTATTGTTTAACAATGAGCTGCACTATTATGGGGGCTGCCAGCCCTGCTCCCCAAACAATAATCTATTGTTATGAAAAAAGAGAAAAAGATACCAGATGTCAAGTTCAAACAAATAGCCAGGTTTATAAATCCTGCCTCCTGTGGATAATGTTCAGTTTTGGATTGTGTAAAAAAAACATTGATAAAGATTTCTTTTTAAAAAAACGTAGTCTCCGAAAGAATTCCAGAGAAAGGGTGCTATAATAAAGGTAAAGTCCCAAAGCCTTACTTATTTTTCTGTTTTCTTTTCTGCTTCTAACTTTAAAATTACAACTAAAGTTGTAGTGAAAAAAGTGAACCATCAGTGCACAATTTTTTTATATTAGTGACCCTGTCTGCTTTTACCGGCTAGTAACGTTAGCCTGCTTTTACTTGTTTTCAGCTGCAGCTTAACCTTCCTCACAGTTACTTGGCATTGCTAAAGTATTAACACCTTAGCTTTCATACTTTCCATAACGATGCTAAAATTCAGTTAACTGATCGCCCATTTAACAATAAGACCTGTAAACAAATCATTTGCATCCATTTCTAAAGTAAAAGGGTGCTAATGTGTGCAGCTGTTCTACTTGCTGCTTCTTTATCCCAGTAGTTTGTGGTGCTCAGGCTTTTGGGAGGTCAGAGCCAGAAAGAAAACATCAATGCAGCTTCAGAATTCAGCTAAACTAAGAACACATTTCTCGGCCACGTTTCGAAGAATCTCTGTGTTCTTTTTGAATTGGGACAGTGCTAATGACGTCTGCAGCCGAGAAATGGGACCTGTGAATGTCACTGCCATGAAGGTTTGGGACAAGGCTTTATCTCAGAACTATAACTGAACAATGTCTCAGGCAATATGGATCTGATTCATAATCATAACTTTAAGCTTTAAGAAGAACTAAATGTTTTACACATTGGGTTCCTAACACCACCACGGTGAAGAGTTCTGAGGGGGTAATTTTCTCTAGAACAGAATGTTCCTCTTTCAAGCCACTCTGAATGACTTTGTTTTTACGTCTGAATTATTTCCTCAGGCACAAGTTTGTTTGAAAAATTGGTGGCATTCCCCTTTACGAACAATAGACTGCATTGCAAGTGGGTATATCAATGCATGTGCATTACTGTTCGGCCCCCCAGAGGCACAATTCCAGTTAGTTTGTATGATAGAATTGATTCCAGGGGTCACTTTTATCGAGCCACAATCTCTCAACTCCATTTATGAATAAAAACGGCACCTCTTGCAACTCAATTCAAGCATTCCATAAAAAATTCATCCCCTGTTTTTTCTTTTTTTTTTCTTTTGGAAAAAATAAATAAATATTCAAGCATTCTTCTGCCACTTTTACTGTTAGACAAATTGAAGTGCGCCCTCAGAGTGGGGGTGGTGGGGTGGCGGCGTTAAGCAGAGAATCCATTTGCCCAGTTCCATCCTGTGACAGAGAGAGGGAACTGGGCGTTCAAAGGCGGCAGCCACAATGCAAGTGACACCGGGTCACCCTCTCTTCCTCCGCCTCCCTCTCTCTCTCTCCCTCACCTGCCGGATAGCACTGCTGTGGGGGCAGAGAGGACGCTCTGTGAAGCCTCAGCCTTTTTGTCGTGGCCATATCTCGTGATTGATGGCTTCATGGCCACAGCCAATGTGCCCTTTTTAAATAATTTATGTTGCTATCGCCACGGACAACTGCCTTATAACGGGAGTTGTTATTTTTACATTCGCCCACTCGATCAATACTTTAAAAGACTTTGGGCTGGCGCTAATGAACTTCTTAATAAGGTCTCAGGGGGGTTTAAAACAATTACAGCCTCAATGCTGACTGACCACTGAGAGAAATAAAAGTATTTACATGAGCCAGTGCATGCAAACGCCATAAAGAAGGTCTGATTCACACTCAGTGCTTTTAACACTGAGCACACTGGAAGCTCAGGAGGTTTCTTTCATTGTTTTGGTTATAAGCACCATCCCATCAAATTAGTTCAAACTGATGGACCAGAGTAAAACAGTATTAAAGCACAATGACATATTCAGATCTCCAGACATGAAGTACTATGTTATGATCTATGCAATGGTCAAGGTGGTAGTAATAAGTTCAACATATTCCACAGCATCATTTATAAAGTATTTCTAATTGGGAGGTGTCTGTCCCAAACCCTAACCCCTAAAATATTTAGCATTTTTTCAAATATTTAAAAAAAAACTTTTCAATCTATTCCAATATATTAAAGTGAATTTACATTAGATTGATCCTCAGTTTAAATTTAAAACTAAAACAACTAGATTTTAAAAATTGTGCCATGTTTTCATGTCAGTGCCATAGGGGGAGCCTTATTTTAGTCACAGCCCTTTATAGCAGGAAGTCTAACTGCATCCCTGCACCTCATGGCCACAGGGAGTATTGCTGTTTAGCTGCGTTTACATGTTCGTAGTGAAAAAAAATCCAATTCTGCAGAGAGCAGTACGCGACTGATGGTAGCATGATGACAGCATTGGTGTTGAAAATGTATGATTATAAGAGGGCAGTTTAGATTTAGATTTTATAAAGCAGCAGGACATGATTCACTCTTTCTTGTTGTAGTTGGTGATGATGATATTGAAGTTGTATAATACTGAGTTCATTTTGAATTCAACAGCGAGATGTTTGGCCTTCATAGCTCCCCCAAAAAACAACATCTGATCCAGCAGAAGTTGGGAAAACAGATCTCTTGACAGACAGTTCGGTTTACTGTTATAGTCTGTGGAATGTTGTCACTTGCCCTGGCAGAATTTTCCTTCAAATATGTGAACACAGCATTAGATCACATTGATTTGAAGTAAGTGTATATCAGTGTTAACATTAAGAATTGTCACCACTGAAACCAAATCTTCTTTTTTGTGTTTTAATAATATTATGAATTTCTGTGTGTGACAACTGTGTGAGTCATGTACTAGTGAGTGTGTTTAAGAAAATTATTCTTTATTGTAAGTCAAAAAAGAATGTCTAATCTTTTGTTTTAATAAAATACATATTAGACATGAGATCACCTAAAGCAAAAGGAGTTTAGTCTAACATTCAAAAATCTGTGAAAAAAATCCAGTTCTAACTAATTTGGTTTAATCGTTTATACATTGATTAATACAAATACAGTTCTAAGCACATGTACAGCCAGTCTTTCACTTTCAACAAAGCATGCCATTTGACCAGGGACAACCAAACTTTTGCATATGCCTCATCAAATCTGACCTCGTCTTATTTCCTACAAAATAATAATCCCTAAAAAAAACATTGGTCTATTGCAAGATAAACAGAATCATGAATGAACTCAAGCTACTGCATTTATTTCATTATTTATCACCATCTTCTGATTTGAACAAGGACCTCAAACACCGTCCACAAGGCATCAAGCACTAAAAGATGGATTTGTATTACGCTCTCTCCTTCCCCCATGTGACGTGTTGCCTATTGGTAATCTATAGTCCTGCTAATAACATAAAGCGATACGAGAGTCCCCGACTCAGGCAGGCATTATTCTCCCTGCTGCAGTACAGTAGGAGAGCTGCCTCGTAAATCAAAGCGCCCCGTTCACCCTGCCTTTAACAAAGTGACAAATTGGCCAAACAATACCGTTTGAATTCTTATTAAACTTGATTAATTCATACCATTAGTTAATCACACAACAGCTCATAAAATATAGTGAATTAATTTCTGTAATGTGATTAATTTGCGAAACACTTGAATTAACATCGATAAATCAATTTGCGAATCAATTAAATCATCGTGTTTAAATGCAGAGATAATAGTGTACTTTAACTGGTGGCTAGGAAGAGATCATCTATCACAGAGGGGTTAGTACGGAGAGGGGCAAAAGCTGTAGCTTAAATGATCAATGATCAAGAGGCCTTTCTCTTCTTCCCTAATGGGGCAGAGTAGCACCTTCGAAAAAGACGAAGACGGTATTAACACAGGGTTCAAAGAAACACACCACCAATGTGACAAACTGTAAGTATATGATATCTGCTGCAGTAAACTAAAAATGATAGCCCACAATTAGAGTCATGGCTTTTCATTGTCCTGAAATAAAAGTGTTTAATGAGAGTTTAATATTAAAACACGATTAGTGCCAAACATACTATACACTCTCCAACTGACTCTCCAGTTCATATTTACATTTACATCAGCATTATACGACAGGCATCACACTTCACAATAATAACAACACAATGTAAGACAGAATGTCACTGGCTATGTTTACATGCAGAGATTTTCTGTAATCCGATTGAATTTATTCAGATTCTAGACTAAGACTGAGGTGTTTATATGCTCACTCTACTCAACAATCTGATGAAAATCTCTGTTTACATGCACACTACGAGCAATCGGATCCAAAATTACACGCATGCGTAGAGTACAACTTGGTGTAAACGTTACCATGACAACGAGCGTGAGGTGAGTTCAGTCCGAGTGAGACCGGCAGAAGTAAATTACCCGAGTTTTCATTTGACTCTCGTGTTTTTAACTGCTTCAAAATTACGACTCACAAAAATATACCTCACATGTACTTATTAAAGAAGGGGCGAGAGCAAGACGTGTTAGCTTTGGGTCGATCTCCCGTGATTTCATCCACAATTTCGTAAATCGGGTAAATGGACGGAGCGGAGCTGCTTTTGTCGTTCAGGTTTTTAGCTTTGTAATACTCCGATCTGAGAAACCTCCATCTGTTTTAATTTTCTCTATAGTTCGTGTAAACCCACCGTTGTTCATTTGCTCATATACTCGTCTGAACAGCTCGTTATTGTGAGTTTTACGGCCGCCCATCCTACTAACTGTTTTTAAATCTTTTAACGGTTAAAGCAAACTGCACATGCGCAGAACGTATTTAAACTTTCCGATTGGCAATGTAATCGGATACAGGCGTTTACACGGCTATTATTCTTCTATTAAACGGATTATTTACAAGATCTTCTTCAATCGGATAGAAATTGTAACCGGAATGACCTCAATCGAACTAGTCTATTCGGACTGAGGTGTATACATGGTCGTATTATATTCCGATTGAGCTACTAGTCGGATTATTAACGGCTTATCAGGCTGCAAGTAAACGTAGCTACTGACATCAAGGCTAGCATTAGTTTAGTGAAGTGGGTTCATTTAACTTACCATATGCTGTCTTACAAGACAGACCTGGCCGAGATAAATCATTGTCCTTCTCCTTGTAATTCAGCCATCACCGAAAAAGCTGTGAATTTCTTGTAATTGTGGACTGGGGGGTCAAATTGAACTCCAAATCAAAGAAAGTAAAGAAAGAAAGGCACCATTTCATGCAAACTCAAGTTTCTCATTTGCCAGAATTTTCTAGCTCCACCTTAAACGCTGCACCTCAGACTTAAGGTGGAGCAAGATTTCAGCCTTATTAATTTTCCATTAGCTGATTTTCTTATTTTGTTATTTTAGCCAATGATTGTTAACTGTTACTCAGCAGACTTATAAAACCGTGGCAGTTCATACTGGAGGTCACAGAGGTCGTCAGTAAACGCTCGAATTACATCATGTCCCGAAGGTAAAACCAATCCGGCTCAGATAGAGCTGTAGCTGCAAAAGATGCTGGCCTGTTTCAAAGTTTTTTAGATGTCACAAAAACAAACATGCTTACCTATAATTACTACAGAAAGAGGATGAGGCGCTACTATGGTCTCAATGATGAGCAGCGTCAGAATCAGACAGTGGTGTAGCTTGGTAACGTTTACCATGGCCCTCCATGCTTTGAGCTTGCGGCCAAGCTGAGTGTGATGGTTTGGCAAGCATGTCCGGCATTTAAAAAGACAGTTTGAGGGAGCTAGTGTGGATCGTCCCTGGCTGCGCTTATGCAGGAGAAGCTCAGCTTGTGCATGCACCTTCTTCCAATGACCAGCCTTTAAGCCCCACAGCTTAGGCAATGAGTACCACGGCACAGGGGAGGAGGACGCAGCACTCAGTCTCTCTGCTTAGATGTTCAGAGAGAGAGAACATGTCACATTATTTTTCCCCGCCCACTTGTGCTCAGTGATATTCAGGCTATTTTCCATGACAACACTGGGGGGACCATCGTTGTTGTCCTATTTGAAATTCTTATTGCCTCTCTGCTCCTCTCCCATGTAACTGTATTCATTTTGGTTAGCTGGCCGAAAGTTCTAACACAAAGGCGGAAGAAACACACGCTTGAAAGTGGGTGTGGTGAAATACGGTGAAAAAAAAAGACAGATTATCAGAGGTGGGAAAAAGTAATTGCACTTTAATCAGAGATCAGACAAGAATCTTTTAAATTATATACATTTAAGTTAAATTCTGATTTTTAGTTGAATTAATCAGAGCGATAACATAAACAGCCTGTTTACCAGCGGTTAGTAGTTCAGGTATAAATATCCCCAGAATATTCCTTCTCTAATTAGCTCAGTCCAGCAGCAGAAGTATCCAGGCACTTAGAGCTAAATCTGTAGCAGGACTTTATCTGTTTTATCTGTTTTCCCAAAATCAGATGATTTTTAAAGAATAAAAATGTTTGTATTAAAGCCTATTTTTTGTATAAAGGCTTATTTTGCATATAGTCCTACTATCAGCAATTCTCAGTCCTCTGTCTAAATCTCCTGGTACGGCCGCCAATCCAAGTTAAGGATGTTATTGGACTAATTGGTTGTTAGGACACTCTTGCTCAATTGTGATGCACAGCTGAAAAACAATCTACTAATAAGTGAGTATAAAAGGGAACAACATTCTAGGTTAGTTTAGTATCTGAAGCATCAGCAGTTGATGGCTTGCTGACAGAATTAAAATGTCCAGAAAGAAACAACTTTCTTTAGAGACCCGTCAGTCCATTGTTGTGTTATGGAATAAGATACTCCATTAAAAACAAGAAAATGTCACTGTGATCCCAAACTTTTGAGCAGTAGTGTATATAGGTATGCAATATATAGGTATATAGGCTCTTATTGGTAGGTGATTAGTAAAAAAAATGTACTAGAGCTTACGACAGCCAAGGACATATTTTCACTTTCTGCCACTAAATGTCTAATTGCCATAACAATAATATTGAATGAAACACTCCTGAAAGGAAAGGAGTGGTGGAGGAGACAATGAGAGACAATGAAGCACAGGAAGACTATGACAGAGACAGAGATGATGGTGCGAGTGTTCTTCCCCGACTGGCCCGAGACTTAACTCAGCTCTGTTAATGTGGCAGTGTGTGTGTGAGTTACAGAGGCTCTACATGTGGCGCTTTGGGGCCTGTGCTCTCGTTAATAGTCCGACTGCATGTAACGGCTGTCTCCTCCCTCAGCTCCCCACACATGGGGCGAGCGAGAGAACAGGCAGACAAAATGTCACCTGACGAGGAAGAAATGTTCCTCCAACTTTGTTTAAGGTTCGAGTGAGCCGAGCTTGATTGGACTCGGTGTTTGTGCCACCGGTCCTTATACGAAAGCGCCGAGCCGGCTTTGACAGCTCACCGTTCCTATGCCGCCTATGTATACAGGGCGAAATATTCTTTTTATTTCTCAGAAGTGAGGGAGAAAAGGTTAGAGACTTGTTCCTGGCTCGAAGGCAGGCGAGGACCGTCGTCCTCTAATTACTGCGGCTCGGCAGGCTGCTGGCGCTGGGTGACATGCAGGCTCCCCATAGGCTGTTACGAACAGATCAAAACATAAAAACGATCAGTTATTGGAGTAGAAAGGAACTCCGAGACCTCGTCCAACAGTGACAGGGTGGTGCTACAGCAGTAGGTCGGAGAAATTGGAGGAAATACCGACAGGCCTTAAAGCAAGGTTGGGTCAATTTTCAAATTTATAGGCCAAAGTTTTGCTTTTTAGCCTAAACATAGATGATGGGCAGTGTCTATAGTTTCCCTTTTTTAAGTCTAGCTGTACAATTCACATACTTCATGCCCGAATCCTCACTCTCAAGCCATGTTGAGGTGTGAAGTAAGCTTAAGCAGACTTGCTTATGTGGTTTCTGATGTACTGTCAACAACACATATACAAAAGTACTCTGTATAGCTCAACACTGTAGCAGCACTGATCTTAAAGCCTGAAGTTTGTGTACCTTTCTAGATTGTCATAAATAACAGCATGTTATCAACATAGTTTGAGGCAAGTGTGATGGTTTGTTTGCAAAATAGAAATTGACTGCTTGAAACTGTTCAAGTTTCAAAACATACCATTAACTGCTCACCCAGACAGTCCATATATGCCCTAAAAAGCATCTTGTTTTAATGTAAATATATAAAATTAGTTTTGACAGGCTGGCACTGTACATGTGGGACCATAACAAGAATGTTTGGGGGTAGGTAGGGTTGTGGGGGTAGATATTTGTTTTGCCTGTTAAAGGCACCAATTAGAGGTGGAAGCCAATGGCATTGCTAAATTTTGGGGTGATATATCAGATTCATATGGCGATAGCAATGTGGATCCACATACGGTTGTACCCAAATGTTTGGATGTCTCTGGTCAAATAGTTTGTTGATTTTCAGAGAACATACCTCCACATACTTTACTGTTTATTTGTTGAAAGTAACATTTGGGAAAATATACATTTTTAGTTTTCTACACAGTTTAAGCACTAGTTTTCATACTGTGTGAAGAAATCATGATGATTGGACCAATAAAAATATGTATTTGTTTTATTAAAGAAGAAAAAAAACTGGAAAAACATTTAATTTACAATAAACTTATTTCCACTTAAAAAATAAACTATACATGTCATATGGGCTTTGCCCACAGTGCTTTGTCAGGTTATATTGATAATATGGATAAGGATGTTTGTCTTTAATAATGTATTTTTTTATATATATGTTTTATTGAATTCTAATTGTTGTTCTTTTTTTGAATGTGACAGGACAGCCAATCAGAACATAAATCATTTACATGTGTCAGCCTTAAAGGCGAACAAACACAAATAGGCAGTTTAACACTAAGGGACACGAAGAGGTTAGACTGCACAAATGTGAAATGTGGACCTCGGGTGAATAAATAGAAGAGAAATGTAGGATACGGGTCCTAACACACTCTGTGTGCTTTGTTTCAATTAGGGATATTTTCATTACTCAAAAGTTTTCCTCATAGCTCTAAAACCTGCTCTGTACTGAGCTGTACTGACTCTTGATTGGAGCCTTAAAGGAAAACAGCACAGCTGTAATTTGTGTAGCGTCCACTGAACCAACGCGTTTGATTAGGAGCCTTTCTCACGCCTCCATTCAGACCAGCATGGCTGGCCTGCGCTCAGTGCCTTTCCCTCTGAGTGCGCTGATTTCTTCTATTGGCCTCTCAGAGAGAACACACTTACAAATGCATTACAGGAATCAAAATGCTTACCAACTTGAAACAATCCATAATTATTGAGGTATTAAATTAATTCATTCTCTTGCACCAACAATTACGCGGCGCTTCAAGAGATAATTCGGCATGTAATTCTATTCCGTCTGCGGCTCTCCACAGCATATCGTGCTTTTGACTTAACCCTTGATTGAACAGCGTTTGGCTGAGGAGCGGGTAAATACAGTGTTTAGCTGAGGGAGGATTATTAATTGTCGTGATCATTTGTGTGTGTATGCGTGTGAGAGTATAGACTATAATGAAACGTGCCAGTGCGAGAGGGTGAGGGGTGCTAGAGTGAGGGGGGTGCAGAAGAGCAATGAATGAGACTCCTGCCCCCCCATTTGGAGGGGTGGTGGTGGGGGGGGTGGCTGCTGAAAGGGATGAAGGGATAGAAAGATAGAAGGAAGGGAAATGGAAATGAAGAAGAGAGTGGAGTAATAAAGAAAGAAAGAAAGAATGAAAGGAAAAAAGAAAGAAAGGGGAATTTATGCTGCGAGAAAGCCCTCACTGGTTGTTGAGGAGGTAAAGAACCAATGGCGGCATCAGAGGTTTAATTTAAAGTGTGTTTCTCACTAGGCTGCTCACAACACTTAATTAAACTCTCCTGTTTTGGCAATGACAAATGCTGCGGAGCAGGAGGATGGCGGCCGGGCTGACGGAGGGGCCCGCCGTAATTTCTTTCATGTGTAGCGAGAGCCAGATTCAGGTCAGAAAGAAGAGAATTAAAGAACTAAACAAGATTTCTGCTGGCTGAGGGCCCTGTGACGGGCTTTTCTTTCACATGAATACTCTCTCTTCATTTGCCCTCGTTTGGCGGGAGTTTTGTCATAGATTTATGGGCGTTTGCGGCGCCGCCGCCGTGTTTGCATAGACCTCGCTCTGCTCCACTGTACTTCCCATTTTCGGCTCGCATCAGAGGGGAAATTTCAGCCTGTCAAAGCGGCAAAAGTCACCACCATTTCTTAACTTACAAATCCTACAACACAATGAGCGATCGTCTTTTGTAATGTATGTCTGAAGAGAACCAAAAAAAAAAGATTTTTTTTTGATAACATGCAAGTTTTGTTCCTGATGCAGGTACATTTGTCATCCGGTCCCCTAACAGTGAGTTTGGGGGCTATGGGGCCCTATTCTCTGTGACTTCAATATGGGCTGAACATAAGCATGACAAACCTTTAATATAGTCTCGCCTTCTGTACTGTGCAATGCGTCATCTACTTTGTTGAGAGCAGAAACCCATTTACTATGACACAACAGCTTATTTGCTTTTAATGCGGCCACAAATCCATCATTCTTGCATTCGGGGCGAGCGGCGGGAAGTTAGAGGCGGCTGCTGCGCCGTGGCCCGGGAGCACTCAAAGCCACTCACCGACGCCGGGAAAATAGACATCCGGCCAAACCCGAGAACCTGCCACGCCGTCGCAATCCAAACAGCAGCGCATGCCTGCGAGGCAGGAGCAGCAGCCCGAGCGTTTAGCTCAGTAATGCAATACTCACTTTAACTAACGCACTTCCTTCACTCTTTATGGACTTTTATGACTTGAGTCAATGATATCGGGGCAGGAACATGATTTTATTCCAGACGTGGCCGTGTTGGAGTTTATTGTGAAACCTTACCAGGTTATGAATGAGCCGTGATTTCATGAGTCAGTGGCCTTAGAAAAGCCAGCCACCCACAATGCATTTGCCAGGCATTTAAAACTGAGCCCCTGGGTCAGACAGCCATCTGCGGCCATTAGGTGACACGTAGTTAAAATCTTGCATCGATTTATAGCCTGTTGTAAGTTGGACTGTAATACCATGACCAGCAATGTAGCAAACTTATATGATGCACCCAAGAAGACATGGCGGGACACGGTGGGGTGCAGCGTTTTAAATTTAAAGCAGGGACGTGCTTTCTCTGGAGGAAATGAGTACCAACATGAACTCCTGATGGCGTCTCTATCTTAGGACCAAATCTAATCATACTCTCAGCTTCATAACTGTCGTAATGATGATATCATCGAGTGTTTCGGTGTGGGAAAATGAAGTGATTTACAGCGCTTGATCTATGCTCAAGTCTCAGCCCATTATCTCCAACTTCAGCTCCGTAATACCTCTTTTCACTAACATGAGACTGCACAGTGGCATTCCAGCACATTCATTCATTGTGTTTCTAGAATAAGACATATACAGTGGCGAAGTATGTATGTGAGCCCTTTTGAATTACCTAGTTTTCTGTATTATTTGGACACAAAATGTCATCTGCTCTTTGTCTAAGTACAGACCAGCACAGTGTGATAAAGCTAATAACACACAAATAGTTATTTAACATCTGCAGTGGTGGTATAGAAGGTAAGCCAACCTTTAGATTTAATAACTGGTCCTTCGGCAGCCTTAAGAAAGCTCTGCTGTTAGCTGTAGAGCGGACCTGCAGAGATTCCTCTGGCTGATGTTGTGCAGGTCCGCTCTGCAGCTAACAGAAGTGCTTTTTTGGACCTGCTTTAGCTCAGACATATTCTTCAGGTGTCTGGTGAGGACGACCTCTTAAAATCATTCCACAGCATCTCTGTTGACTCTGGGCTTTTTCTGGCTGGATCACACCAAAAGGTGGATCTTCAGTTTGTAGCACATTTACCAAGAATGATAAATACCTAAACTTTTTGAGAACCTTTGTAACCCTTACCAGCTTTATGTAGATCAGCAATTATTGATCTCTGAGATGATTCTTGTGAGCAAACTCAAAGATGTTTGAGTAACTTTGAGTAAAGTCAAAGTAGCTCTAATGTACATCTCCAAGCCCATTTCATTGATTGGACTAGAGGTTTGCTAATGGATAGTCTTAGCAAATGCTCCGGCTGCACATACGCTCTTATAGTCTTCTGTCTTCATTCCATAAAACTGGCCACATGGTAAGAACTGAGGTGGTTGCAATCTGATTGGCTCTTCACACCTCAAGGTATACTTACTTCTACATAATAGTTTGCACTCGACCGGTGTGAATCAAAGTTTAGCTCAGTGAACAGTAGCCTTAGTCACAGATGCTCCACCCATCTTATTTTTCTGTGCTTCCTGAGTGACTCCTTATGTAGCAACTCGTTCTATGCATTGTGTCAAATAGCAGCCCTGTGATTGGCTGTTCTTTGCAGCATTAAGTGGCAAAAGATACCAAATTCTTCCTCAAGACTGGTACTGGCCAATAAGAGACTAGCTAACACCTGAGTCCAGCTACATTTAGTTAACCTAAGGGGTCACATACTTTTTTCAACCAACTGTGAATGTTTGAATGAAGCTTATAAACAAGAAAAAATGATTTTGTGTTTTTGTGAGATTGATTTGGTTCTTTGTGGATTGCCGTCCCTATTATAAGACAACTTTATACATAAACAAAGGCACTTCCAAAGGGTTTGCATACTTTTTCTAACCACTGTTAAAAGCATATAGGGACCTTGTTCTTTACCATTTTCGAATAGCTTAATTTGCATAAAAAATTAATGCAAATAGTAATAATTTATGCTAGTAATTTATGAAATAGTAGTAAAAAAACAATAAAAAGTAGGAAAATACATAAACAAGCCGACTACAGCAAAGATTCTGAAGTCCGAAGAACAGAAAATCTGAAGAATGGAAAGAATACCAGCGCCTGTATATTCCTGTACATTGCATGTAATGACAGTAATAAGAGACAGAGAGAGAGAAAGAGAGAGAGGGAGAGCGAGGCAGAGGCGCCGGGGTGGAGTTAACCGTGCAGCACTTTTGTGTGTTCACTAGCACAAGCCATTAATCATGAGCGCGCGCGGCGGCCATATTGTTCTGTGTAGCCGCGGCTGCCTTCATTACGGAGGCCTAATTAAACAGCTCTGTGAACTGGAATCTGAGATTCCACCGCTACAGATTATCATTAATTATGGTGAAAGTGTTGGAGATGTTGGACTCAATTATCCCCGGCCCAGCCCTGGCAGGAAGTGATTCATGGCCCCCGGCCGGCCGCCTGACGCCGGGCCTGCGCTTATCACACCACTCCACTTTTGGAAAATTGGGCACTGCCAGCCAACAAACTAAGAATTATGTGCCGCTTTTTTCATTACAAACATGTTGGAGGGGCAAGGAGCAATTAAGTGGCGGGGGATGTTTTGCAGGGAAATGATGATGAGGGAAGAGAGAAGAATGGAATTAGCTTATAGTGCTGTGGCTTTGTTTTTGTGTCCATGTGAGCCCTCACATGCAGGCACAATGCAGCACCAAATTATTAGGTATGTACTTGAATTTAAAAATATCATAACATAACATAACTTCTTAATGAATCGGCAGTCACTCATTAGCTGGTTGCATGACAATAGTTAGGGCTGGGTGTTGGAATTTGACATTTTTATGGTATCAACTAATTTTGTAATATAAAAAAATGATAATACACCAAATTTTACTTTCAATGTAAGTCAATGGAACCAGAATTTTTCCAGCTGTCCTGGAGCATTTCTGTTGGTCCATTCATTATGAAATGAGTCAAACAATGTAAACGGCAGCTGTCATGTTAAAATGATGTAGAAAAATAAAAATCAATAAAAATGGAGAAGAGAAACGTCTCAAAAACGTTTTTTGTTGGATAGCGATAAGCAAAATTTAGACCGGTTTTCATTAACACAAAATATATACAAATTCGGAACAATGCTCAGAAATAAAGATATATTGTGTATCATAATACATGGTTTAAATTCTCTTCCTACAACAAGGAACAGCCTAAAGGACACACCCATTTATATGCACATTGTTAATGGTTTTAATTGTTTACTATTATTGAATTAAGGTGTTTTTTGTCCTGCTTAGCCAAATAATCTTCAAAATGCTCACTAGTTAGCTGCATTGCTTTAATAATCAGTAGTGACAACCCTAGTTTAGTGCGTGTGTTTTGTAGATCTGTTTAAAATGAAGGAGGTCCTGATGAAAACATCCACAGAATCACAGCTGTTTCTCTGCGTTCACTCTCTTTGGTATTTGTATATATGAGCAGTTGTGTCATTTCTGCATGTGATGTTGTCCTAGCATATCATAGAGCGTGGTCTGCAGGGATGGTGTGCTGGGTGTTTAGAGCTGTCAGAGTGTGGAGGAGATTACGGGTGGGTTTATTGTAGGGGTCACAGGACCCAGGAGAGGGTGGAAATTGTAAAGAAACAGAAGTTGTGACAGTGAGCTCAGGGCCAGAGGAGCGTACCTCGCTCCATATGCCACTGTGGGCAGACGTTTTAATATATATGAAAATCACACGTCCTGCGTATGGTAGGAACGACAACTCAGTGGACTTAGAGATTTTATATACAAATAAAGCAGACGCCTCAATCGGACACACAGAGAAGAGAAGAGGGATTTGCAAGTATCCAAAGAAAGGTTTGTTTGTTTGTGGTCTTAAAGTCCGAAGCAGACAATTTGCTGTTGTGACAAGAAGTTATTTTTTGCAGTGTTTTTTTATTTATTTATTTATTTATTTATTTATTTATTTATTTATTTAGCTAGCTAATGTCAAATGTTTGTATTTCAAGTAGTAATTTATTTTAGACAAAAAATATAGAGTAATACAATATTTTTATAGTTAGAAATGAAAGAGAGAGAATGCACGTCTGCTGAAATAGAGTATGTCTTTCCTATGAATGCATGAGAGAGAGAGGGAGAGAGAGTATGTCCTTCTAATGAGAGAGAAAGTGATTATGAGAGAGAGAGTATGACTTTCCAATGAGAGACAGAATATGAGAGGGAGACTGTGTATTTCCTATAAATGCATAAGAGGGAGAGAGAGAGTATGTCCTTCCAATGACAGAGAAAGAGAATGTGAGAGAAACAGTATGTCTTTCCAATCAGAGAGAGAATATGAGAGAGTATGCCTTTCCAATAAAACAGAGAAAGAGAGAGAATATGAGAGAGAGAATATGAGAGAATATGTCTTTCCAATGAAGGTAAGAGAGAATATGAGAGAGTATGTCTTTCCAATTAGAGAGAGAAAGAGAATATGAAAGAGAGAGTATGTCTTTCCAATAAGAGAAAGAAAGAGAGAATATGAGAGAGAGAGAGAGCATGTCCTTCCTATGAAGGTGAGAGAGAATATGAGAGTGTATGTCTTTCCAATGAGAGAGAGAAAGAGAATATGAGAGAGAGAGTATGTCTTTCCAATGAGAGAGAGAGAATATGAGAGTGTATGTCTTTCCAATGAGAGAGAGAAAGAGAATATGAGAGAGAGAGTATGTCTTTCCAATGAGAGAGAGAAAGAGAATATGAGAGAGAGTATGTCTTTCCAATGAGAGAGAGAGAGATAATATGAGAGAGTATGTCTTTCCAATAAGAGAGAGAGAGATAATATGAGAAAGTATGTCTTTCCAATGAGAGAGAGAGAATATGAGAGAGAGTATGTCTTTCCAATGAGAGAGAGAGAGAATATGAGAGAGAGAGTATATCTTTCCAATGAGAGAGAGAGAGAGAATATAAAAGAGAGTATGTCTTTCCAATGAGTGAGAGAAAGAGAATATGAAAGAGAGAGAATGTCTGTCCAATGAGAGAGAGAGAGAGAATGAGAGAGAGAATGTCTTTCCAATGAGAGAGAGAAAGAGAATATAAAAGAGAGAGTATATCTTTCAAACGAGAGAGAGAGAATATGAGAAAGAGAGTATGTCTTTCCAATGAGAGAGAGAGAATATGAGAGAGAGAGTATGTCTTTCCAATGAGAGCATAAGAGAGAAAATATGAGAGAGAGAGTATGTCTTTCCAATGAGAGAGAGAGAATATGAGAGAGTATGTCTTTCCAATGAGAGAGAGAGAGAATATGAGAGAGTATGTCTTTCCAATGAGAGAGAGAGAGAATATGAGAGAGTATGTCTTTCAAATGAGAGAGAGAATATGAGAGAGAGTATGTCCTTCCAATAAAAGTGAGACAGAATATGAGAGAGAGAGTATGTCTTTCCAATGAGAGAGAGAGAATATGAGAGAGTATGTCTTTCCAATGAGAGAGAGAGAGAATATAAGAGAGTATGTCCTTCCAATGAGAGAGAGAGAGAATATGAGAGAGTATGTCCTTCCAATGAGAGAGAGAGAGAATATAAGAGAGTATGTCCTTCCAATGAGAGAGAGAGAGAATATGAGAGAGTATGTCTTTCCAATGAGAGAGAGAGAGAATATAAGAGAGTATGTCCTTCCAATGAGAGAGAGAGAGAATATAAGAGAGTATGTCCTTCCAATGAGAGAGAGAGAATATGAGAGAGTATGTCTTTCCAATGAGAGAGAGAGAGAATATAAGAGAGTATGTCCTTCCAATGAGAGAGAGAGAGAATATGAGAGAGTATGTCTTTCAAATGAGAGAGAGAATATGAGAGAGAGAGTATGTCCTTCCAATAAAAGTGAGACAGAATATGAGAGAGAGAGTATGTCTTTCCAATGAGAGAGAGAGAATATGAGAGAGTATGTCTTTCCAATGAGAGAGAGAGAATATGAGAGAGTATGTCTTTCCAATGAGAGAGAGAGAGAATATAAGAGAGTATGTCCTTCCAATGAGAGAGAGAGAGAATATGAGAGAGTATGTCTTTCCAATGAGAGAGAGAGAGAATATGAGAGAGTATGTCTTTCCAATGAGAGAGAGAGAGAATATGAGAGAGTATGTCTTTCCAATGAGAGAGAGAGAGAATATGAGAGAGTATGTCCTTCCAATGAGAGAGAGAGAGAATATGAGAGTGTGTCTTTCCAATGAGAGCATGAGAGAGAGAAATGAGAGAGTGAGATGAGAAAGAAAGAGAATATGAGAGAGAAAGAATATGAGAAAGAAGGAGAGAGTGTGAGAATGAAAGAGAGAGAATGTGAGTGAGAGGGAGACAGAGAGAGAGAGAGAGAGAGAGAGAGGGAAAGAGAGGCGGCGTCTCTGCTGGAGAGCAGTGCAGCTCATTGTGAATGTAATACACTGCTCTGGAGTCATAGGTCAGCTGGCAATCTGAATTTTAAAAGGAATATGAATAATATTCTGTTTTATTTTGAAAATGAACTTTCTGCCCTCTATCATGGATCCAATATATGTCTTAATCTTGGGGGCTCTGCCTGCCAGGGGGTCCTGCTCAGGGCCTTTGACTTCAGCCCCTAATAAGGAAATGCGTGGTTTCTCATTTCATCACACGTTGTTATACGATCCTGCAAACACACGTACCCACACACACACAAATATATGTTTACACTCACACTCGGGACAGGCCTGCATCAATGCGAGTGGTAGCGCGTGAGTCCAGCCAGTGCGCTACTTTATTCATGCGATTTAAATGTCCCTCTCAGCTTCAGTAAAGTCAATCTGTTTAGCTGACCTCAGAACAGCAGGTTAAATAAAAAAAACTTCTGAAAGGGAAGAGAGATTATGTGCTTCAACATGTTTATTCAAAAAACTGGATCTTTTCACAGCTGAACACAATGAAGTCTTTCTGACATCACAATGAGTAAGTGTGAATGCGGCAACATATGATACAGAGCCCACATGCAAAATCATTTTATTCTGGGTCCATCTATACATCATTTCTCTCACTCTCTCTCTCTTTCTCTCTCTCTCTCTCGCACACACACTCACACTCACTCTCTTGCAACCCCCTCTCCCTCCCACTAAGTTGCCCCAGGCAGTACATTATAGTGCTACCCTGGCTCTAGCTTTGAATGGTGCTGTGTGACATTAAGGGTGCATTGTGCCCAACCACAAAATGCAATATAGTTATATTTGAGGCCCAAGTTCCCTAAACCTTCTATGATGGTTCATATTCACATTAGATGTCTGTTAGAACCTGTTAGCTCAATAAAAAAGTAATTATTGCTCCTGGAGCAACATTAAATGACCCTGTTGATCAGATTATATGGATAGCTGGACTGTTATGTTGATTACCTTAGAATACATAGAATTAAAGATAATAATCAAATAATATCACATAATAACACAATACTGTTGACTACTGTTCAGTTTCTGGTTCCATGCAGTTGGAGGACAACTCCAGAAAAATACTTTGCAATCATTTACTTGGGCTTAGCAAACAGGGAGTATATAGCACACCAGTTAATTAAAAACACAATTCTTAGAGATGCAGCATAGTTTGGATCGATTTACTGTTCTGTTTGCTTTATGCAAAGTAAATAAGAGTCTAAATCACAGCTGCCCCCACCACCTCACCAAATAAGAGAACAAACATATAAATATAATCAAAATTGCATCAGCACAACCCCATCACCAGGCAATTCCATGCCAGCTTCAACGTCTATGGCTTTGGTTCTGCCATCCCAACTCCCGAGTGGAGCCTTGCAGCACCGTCCCTGCCCCTACATGTTTTTGTTTTGCTGGGCTCTGCCTCTCCTACAATCTGCTCTTGAGTTTATTAAAGTGCGATCCTTCACCAGTCTTCCGGGTGAGGCTGGGTGCAATCCCACTTCTGACACCAGTGTGGTGACAGCATAGAGTAAGACACAGAGGAGGCTGTGATTCTGCTGTGCATAGTACTCTTAATTAAAACACCAGCAGACAGGCACGAGCCCAAGGTTTTGTCTTGTGTGCAATTTTCTTTTCTCTACCATTGGATCTGAATTAGCACTTCATTAAGTAGTCACAATCTAAACAATACTACATGCAAGCTAGGCTGACTCTCCTGAAATAGAAGATATCTGTGATTAAATTTGAACACTATTAGAACATAATATTAGCAGCTACTTGCAGTGTGTGTCACTAAGACCAAAGCAACTTGACTACCACACTTGACCAGCCATGTTGGTTTGGTATTTTGGTGAGGTTGCCAGTTTTTTTATGTCACAGCAGCGTTGGCTTACTTATACCAATAGTCATGTTTCAGCATCTCATTGACGCTGGTATTCAGAGGATATGGTGACATGCTAGAGAGAAACTTAGACCTGAAGTTCCTTATGTGGACATGATGCTGACTAGAGAACAACAATACAGACTTCAGAGATCCACTGTTTAGGGTAAGCAGCCATACACTAAAGATGCTGTAGCAGAGATTAGGTTGAAAAATGCTGGAGCCATTAAAAAAACAACCACAGAAAGGGTCTTGAGGGGACCGAAGGTGGTATCACTTGTATGCCTGCTTTTGGTGGCTTTGTTTTGAAGAGTGTAGAGAGTTCCGCTAATACAACTGTGGCACATTTAGATGTGATACCTGAGAAGTAACGTCTGCTGTTAAACTATCAGCACACAGAGCAGTAAACACTTCAGTATCTATGAATAACATAGACAGTAAACTCTCTCCTCTCCTCTCCTCTCCTCTCAGATCCTCCCCTCGCCTCCCCCCTTAAAAAAACAGGCACTTAGCTTTGACTGACACTAATTTTTACTACATGAAACGGAAGAAACCCTCTTATTTCCGAGCTTCTGTCTGTCAGCCGATTACAAAAGACAGACTGGGTCACATCCGCGAGGTGCCACATCCGTTACCGTGTCAGATGGCTGCATTTGATATGACGCAGCGTTAGGAGCCGCGGCCTAAACGCGCCAGCGCAGGGAGGGGAGAGGAGAGGAAATGAGAGGAGAAGAGAGGGGACCTGTCAAAGTCAGAGCGCTCATGCAACATCATTTCAGCGTCTGATCCGGGGCCTGTGATTCTGTCATGCTGCCGACCGCACCAGTCAACACAAATAAACGCTGAGCCGCCAGAGCCGTAATGGCAGAGAGGGATCCGGCCTGGCGGCGGCCATTACTTTTATTCCAACCCTTACACATGACATGATGTGAAAAACGAGCTGGCGTCTCGTCGAGTGCCTATTAGTGAGTGCTCTCTCTCTCTCTCCCTCTCTCTCCCTCTCTCTCTCATCTGCCTCCTCTCTACATGTGATGGCAGATGCTCCTGCCGAGTCATTCACTTTTATGGGCATTTGACTGCCGCACACGCTTAAATACAGGGCTCGCCTTTTCTGGGAAAAAAGGAAAGAAAAAAAATGACGGCTGGTGCTCAAAGCTCCATTCCCCCACAGGCGGCAGCTTTCAGGAGCTTCTCTCTCCAAACCAGGACTACTGTCACTTTCCAGGCTGGCTCCGGAGGAGACGCTGACACAGGCCTGCAGTGAAATAATGTAGAAACTAACGAGAATGAGAAGCGAACGTAACATTTTCAGTTGTCTAAAAGGCAATTTCTCACTTGGTGTGCTATCTGTTTCAGTGACGTGATGCTGGAATAAATTCGTTTGGGAAAAGCAGGACCACCAAACAGCTTGAGTAATGTTGAGACGTGAAGACGGAGGAGCTTGGCTAGCGGGCTCTGAGCGAGGACGCTAATGTGAGTCTCATCTAGCACATGCACTGTATGCTACTTAATGAACTTAATGAAAAGTAGGTTCATTGCTGGTTTTTCTTTTGTTTTTTTATAAGATCATCAGTCGCAATACAATGATTCCAAGCACGAGTGGGTCCACCATGAAATGACCACTGAAGGTTTCAGAGTGGTTGAGTCAAAGCCCTGACTTCTGCACCTACTGAGATGCTGTGGCAGGACACCACACAAGCAGTCAATGATGAATTGTTCTGCAAAAGGAAGAGTGGGTTGCAATTCCTCCACAGCAACGTGATATATATATATGCACCATGTTCACACTCAAACCAGGATGATTCCCATACTGTCTTGCCTTTGGATCTTTTCTTCTCATTTTTCTTCTCACAGCGCAAACCATTTTTCAGTTGTCTCAGGTTCTGATAATCTTTCTTTCACCTGTCTTTTCTCTTTCATCTATATTTTCTTTGTGTCATTAATTATGGATCATTGCTTTCACTTGGAATTTTCTGCTCAGCTCTAAAGTGATCATCACACCTACTGTTTCTGACACTACTTGTATGTCTAAGGCCACGCTCACAAAGACATTCAGTGTCATTTGGCTATTGATCAGTGAACAGCAGACTACAATGCATTGCATGGGTGAAAAGTGTGCTCGGCTGTCCATTTAAAAAGTTCACTAGACAGGACAGACTCCAATGTAGCTATGCATCAGCCAGTAGGAGATGGTCTGAGTTCCAGAGATCCATTAGTCATGATAACACTGAGCAAGATGGAGGAGAAACTAGTCACTACCGTTAGCTCACTTTCTGAGATGTACAATCCATCTCTGAAATCTCACAGCTAGCTTGATAACAGCATTTAACTACCGTAGGTGAAATACTAAAGACATACTAAAATACTAAAAAATACCCAAAAAAGTGCCTGTGTATCATATTGATAAACATTGCTTAACTCGGACTGTGTCCTTCAAATGATTTTCAGCAAATACAGTAACCCACAGTAAGTTGTGAGAGAGGTCTTCCACTGAGATGAATGTAAAACATTTTTCAGCTTCTCTAATGAAACCAAAACAGCACAATGAACAGGACAGCATGTCATTCATTGTATGTTCCTCAGTAACATCATTTCACTATTTCATAGCATTATGATTCTGACTAATTTACTGCAACAGTTCTCACAGCAGGTTTGTTCTGAGGAGTTTCAGTCTGTTTTAGTCATAAGAAACAGCAGTAAGAGACTCTGAGCAGTGATTGGTTGAGCATTCTGTCAATCATTATTTAGCAAATGCTCAGTTATCATCCAGAACAATATTTTCAACTTAGAACATGGACGCTGAATTCATCTCCTGCACCATGTAAGACTGGAATTGGGCCTGTAGATCACACCAGAAAATGTGTGTGTACTAAATATTTCATTGTATTTTTATTTTATTTCACAATATTTAATATGTACTTGTGTAAAAGCCTGCTCTTAACAATCTTTACCATGAACAATAAGAAGAAAGGTCTGGAATGAAACACTGAAATTGTGTTGGAGTTTTTGTTTGGTTTTGTGTTGTTTTCATTCTTTTGTCAGTGTATTTTCTGGGTGGTGAACATGGAATACAGAAAAATAGCCGTCCTATTAGATGTTCTGTGCTGCATCTGGAACACTGTGCCATGATGCATGTGCAGCATGTGTGAACGCTCTAACCTGTTAACATGGGCACCGAAATGAAAAGCAAGCACTCACTGCCGCCATACAGAGGTGCTATGTTTTATGTCTGTCTTTAGCACGATAGCCAGGAAAGCACTGCGGTACAACACAGCTAAGCATTTGAGTGCCATCTTTGACACATGTCATTGTGAAGGCATACATTTTCTCCTAATGTCTCTGGTGCAGTTCACTCAATTGGAGTAAAAACAGTTATTTCTAATCTAATTTAAAAAGTATACCTCTCTCTCTCTGTCTCTCTCTGTCTCTCTCTCTCTCAACGCAGCTTTTGAAGCCTGTGAAGCTAACGGGACAGGCGTTTTAGCACATCACAGCCTGGCCTCCACACCCACTCTGAATAATGGCCATTAAAACACACTCTCGGCTGGCGCTGAAGGGAAATCAATGCATCTCCCCTATCAGTGCCACGGTGTCACATTATAGTGGCTGGAATTGACACAGTCAATGAACGAGTGTTTCCCCTCCGCAGCGCCGTACTCTATTGAATCTGACAGTTATCACAGATGCAGGCTCGCAGTTGGGGAGGGTAAGAGGGGGCCGCTGGGAACCCTAGCAGTTGCTACATTATTCTGATCTGGTATCAGCTACCCCACCCTAGCCAGATCCAGACCTTGACTAGTGGACTATTAAGAGAGGCTGCATAGGCTGACCTCAGATCAGGTCAGATGACGGTGCACCAGGAAGAGGAAACGGCGGTGGACATTTTCACACCTTGCCGCTCCCCCACCCACCCCCGGCGCTGTCACAAAGGAGTGAGGAAGAGATCAAATTCACAGTCTCTCAGCGCTATAGCACTGTCAGCACCTCCTAATAAACACCTGTCTGTCAAAGAGAGAGCAGGGATGGAATCGCAGGCCTGAGTGAGAGTTCTCAATAGAGAAAAGCTCTTTAGAGAGTCAGCGATCAGCTAAAGTGCTGTTATAGAACATTCTAATGACGGCAGTGTGACAACATGGGCAGAGAGACAGAGAGTTCCGCTGAGGGGATCTCGTTTATGTGCAGTACAAAGGGCCGTTAAGTTTTTTCAGTTAAGTTCATTCCATAGGAAATATTTCTGTGGAGATCAGAGAGAAGGTCATTGACTTGCATAAAGAAGGAAAACGTCAATAGAAAATTCTTGAAAGGCTTTGAAAAAGCTACAGAGAACCTGGCACTCCTGACAGCCTGGTAGACCACCACGTCTGTCAGTATCAGATGAACAGTACCTGTGTGGGATGCACTCTAGCTTCAGATTTGAAAACACCTACAGGTGTTTCTGTCCATTCCTCCACTGTGAGCAAACACCTTAACACTGAAAGGACCTGTAGCTGTCAACCCACCTAGCAACCCACCTGTGATCTCACAACTTTGCCTAACATTACCTACTAATTCTAATAGTGTTTTAAAGAAAACCACTTAATGTAACATTCAAGGGACACTTTAAGGCTGTTTATCCTTTTCCAGATAAAACAATTTTATTTTCTATGTCCTATTTTAAACATATACAATACATTTTCCATCAACCTGCACAACCAATTTCATGATTCAGAGAACACTATAAGCATGCAAACATTTTTGAGTGTTCATGGTGATATAAAGAATCATTGTCTGTACTAAGAAACCTTAGTAATATATTAATATACCAATCCTATAAAAATTTATAAATAAAGCAACTTATAGCAGTTACCTTCTCACAGAAAAAATCTACTTTGACTGACTAAACTACATCTCTCTGCAAAAATACTCTGCTTAGGCACCGAAGCTCCTTGTTTAAAACAATTTATCTTAGCAGTAAGTGTATTTTCACCAGTAAGAACACCAGATATCATTAGAACAGCATAAATACAATACACAGAAAACTCAAAAAGTTTAAAGAACAAAGTACAGTTCCAGATTTCTCCTGGACGCCACAGACATTCCATGAGTTTATTATTCATTTTATTCAGTTCCTTCAGCAGCATTTCTTGATTTAGCTTAATTAAGTGCTTAGCAATCAAAGCAGGTGTTAGATGAGAACAATAAATAGTACTTGCTTGTTGCCACGAGGAGAAGTTTGGAAAGGGTTAAATAAACACACTGATGTATGTAAAAGCACTACTTACTGTATTAATACTATTTGAGTATTTTAAAAATAACCTGTTTTACTGAGTAAATAAAAGCTTCCTAACTAAATAAAATAGATTTTAAAATACTGTACTGTATATTCCAAATACACTTTATTTTATATAGCAAATTTATAATAACTCAGCACCATTTAACGAGTCAGTCACCTGATGTTCACGATATCAACCATCCCTGAAAAGAGAAAAATCTACTTAAACTGATTTACACACTGAGTCGGTTTTGTGTTCTCACTCCATCCTCTAATGAAAAAAAGGAAATATAGCAGATTCCTGAGGGGCACAAAATGTTCCCAGGATTTGAACAAAAACTCCCTGACTGGCCATGTTCTGGACTCCATATCTGCACGAGGCTTTGTGAATAGCCCGGGTGATATATTTAGTGTCTTTAGTGCCTGCTGCCCAGAGTAGATAACTACACATGCCAACTATGCAGAAATCTGTGCAATTGGACAACTAATCTACTGAGGCAGAAGAAAGTCCTGAGAAACACAAGAGAACAGGAGTTTTTCCTTCTCCCTGTCTTTTTAAAAACTCTCACCAGCCACTTTATTGGAAACCCTGTGAGGGTCCAAATTGCTGGTGTACAGTTGTAGCCCCTCTGTTGCCATGCACAATTGTGTGTTAGCCTTTCATCATGGGTCTTGTGAGGATGTTTATCAGGTGGCAGACCACTCTCTGTTTAGAACTGACAGCACTCATATACAGGGATTATTGAGTAAGTGAGCCTCATCCAGTACATAGTGAGTGCATAGTAGATGGTGAGATGTTTAAAGGAGCAATGTGTAAGATGATCCATCCTGTTGAATTCGTTCTCCAAACAAATAGGGACCAACATATCACCAGAAAGTTGTTGTAAGAAACACATAGTCACTCTTCTTCAATGTTAAGAGCTGTTTACTTACCAGTCTAGAAAAAGCATCGCAAGTTCAGCATCAAACTTTATCCCTTTGCATCTCATACATTCATTTACTGATGGAAAGCAGCACCAATGGTAACTCTTGCTTTGCTCTCCTATCACTTCTTTTATTTGCTGCTGAAAGTGGATTCTTGACATGAGCAGGCAGTGGCAGGCATCAAAATGATCCCTTACCAGGAGCGTCAGTCATCATTTTATTGACCTAGGAGCAAGACCCCAAACATGATTGAAAAGGGATTAGAGTATGTCGTCAGGGCATCAGTACTATTTCTTTAACTTTTTATGTCTGCTTGATCCAACTACAAGCTACAGTCACTCTCTATCTCTGAAACATAGACGTTCATGCATCAACAACACTGTTATTTTATTGAAAATTTTAGATGATATTGGAATGGTATTGGAATATTGGAACAGAAAAAAATCAAACCTATTGCTCCTTTAAAGTAAATAATAAAACTAATTTTGTGCAGGTTTGTCTATTTTTTTCTCTCTTTACTTTTAACTGTAAGTAAGCAAGTTTACTGATTAATGACTGCATCAATCTAACTAACTGGTTTATTGAGTTAAAGTGTAATTTCACTGATTTTTCGAAATATTTGTGTTACTTGGGTAAACAAAGTCCAAAAATATAAAGATTTTTATGTCAAATGGTTAATTCCATATACAAATACAGATTTCTTTAGAGTGGGGGTGATGAGAACCATAGGGACACAATGTCCACATAGCAAATATAGCTATAAAAATATACCATATATCATTTTATATGCTATTATATATCATTTATATGCTATTCAGAAAGTTGGTATTGGTAAAATAATGGTTAATATTGATCAGACGTCTGGTTCCTATTTCCATCACTACAAACTTTGTTTCTCCAGAACAGATCAATTTGAAGAACAGCACAGAGCAGAAATGTTTAAATGTCTGTATCTACTCTGAAGAACAGTCCACACCTGCTCCAGCTGAAACCATTTTGATAGGCCAATGACTGGCTTGATCAGACACATGAATGCAAGCTATTGGAGGATTCAGGCCAGTATGTTAGATGCTGGTTGGAACGAAGCTCTATGTGATCTTCAGAACTAATCTCTTTTCTCTTTTTCATTTTAGTGTTTCACCATACAAAAAGTCCTGTGCTCTGCAATACACAGTCCGACGTCCATCTCCAGCTTTGTCCTTCCTCCAGCACATGAAGCAAGGAGAGCAGAAAGTCCTGCAGGATTGTCCACTGGGCTCCACGTACCCCCTGCCGTGGGATCACCCGGGCTGCTGCCTCCATCCTCCACCCCAGCCCCCGGTTCAATCTAATCTGGGAGATGAAACAGTGAAGCTAGGGGAAACAGGGTCCCCAAACACAGCGCTCCAGCATGACACCAGGAGCACCAGCGGAGACGCAGGGGTTTGATCCTTCCATCACAGGAGGGACCGCCTCGCTCTTTTCTTCACCAGTCCACTGATGGAGCCGCTCTCATGAATGCTCCTCGACCCCTGCCCTCTCTTTCTTTCTTTAGCTTTCCTGTGCTACTTATTCTCCCACTTTCCTCCTCTCACATTCTCTCCTTTGCTCTCTTTCACTCTTTATTGTCTCTCTCTTTCTCTCTTTATGTTCTGTGCTTCACCTCAGTCAGTTTTCCTTGACTACACAAACACAGGGTCTCTATGGACTCTGTGCCATTAGAAACCCACCAGTGCAGCAAAGTAGACCTGCAGTCTCTAGCGACTTCTCTTGTGAGGCTTGTTTCTGTACAGGTCACTTTAAGTGAATCAAACTGCTCTCACTGACCACCGTGTTTAGAGAGGCCTGCTGTATATGACATGTTTTCTGTATTCATTCTGATACAAGATTTAAAGAGCCCATTTGTATTTGTATGTGCTTTAAGTAACTAATTAAAGTTCTAAGAATCAAACAGGCTTATATGTTACTACATCTTCAATGCTACGACTGTCATATGCAAAGGTTTGGGCACCCCTGGTCCAGTGACATGTTTTGTTGATTGTCTAAGCGAAAGTAACACACCCTCTACAACTTGCTTCTCAACATTTGAATGCACAATTATTCTTTATTTGCTAAATTTTAAAGGCACGGTAAATTATTTTAATCCAATACACATTTTTCTATCAAATTCAGCAAATATCTTCTTCTTAAAGTGGGCTAGCTGTCTGTTCTGTGTCTGTAAACAGTCGGGGGGCACTCATGCTTGTGCACAAGACACTGTCAAGTTGAGAGACAGCTGAAAAACAACCAAAGAGGATAAGATCCAAAGAACTAAGACTTAAGAGTTCTTAGACCAAGCAAGAGCCAAAGGATGTGTAACATCAGCAAGGTGTTTCAACTGTAGACAGACCTCTGAGAGTTGATGAGGCTAAAGTTTATATCCTATTTACCAGCTTCTTGTTTTAGTTTTTTTTTCAGTTTCATTCTGGCACTACGTAAAAAGCTTCTGTTCTAATTGGCTGACCTCTTTCAGAGTCAGAATTGAGGCATTAAAAAGTCTAGACTAAAATATACAGAACAAACTGTTAAGTTTATATTCTCAGGAATGTTGGAAAACACAGACCTTAGCCATTTCTTTTATTTATGGATGATTGGAATAAGAAGTTTGCTTCTTGAAAGCCAGTTTAATTATTTTAACTCTGGTTCTGACTTTCTCCAGAGACAATGCTTCTTTTCACGTTGACTTAAGTACATGGTCTACATGTACTTTAGGAGTGAAAGAGTAAAAGAAGAATTTTGATCCTGGATATGATGGAAGAAGGCGAAGGATACAATTATTTGGAACCTAGTCTTTGGTGTAGCTGTCACAGACCTTCACTCCTCCGGATCGGGATGGGGCAGAGCTCACCCCTCAACAGCAGGACAAGGCCAAACTGGTGGTGGTGGGGAGCAAGGAGGAAAACATCAAAGCATTGGCATCTGAAAGCAGCCAGAGTGAGGCATTTTGATGACTGGTGTAGGCCAGATATTGGTCAGGAGTAATGAATAAATGAATGACGTAGCATTCGAGTCTTCTTGGCAGATCTTTCGCTGAAGCTTCTATTTATGGTGACATCATTACTGTGATAAGTTCAGAATGTGTTGTTTCTGTAATTTAGTGGAGTAAATGGTGTACATGTATTTCAGGAGTGAAAGAGTGAAAGAAGAATTTTGATCCTGGATATGATTAAAGAAGGCGAAGGATACATTTATTTGAAACCTAGTCTTTGGTGTGGGCCCAATTCTTGGCCCAGGTCTTGGAGCGTCACAGACCTCCACTCCTCCGGATCGGGATGGGGCAGAGCCCACCCCTCAACAGCAGGACAAGGCCAAACTGGTGGTGGTGGGGAGCAAGGAGGAAAACTTCAAAGCATCAGCACCTGAAAGCTGCCAGAGTGACAGGCCAGTAGAGTTATTTTAGTAACTGGTGTAGGCCAGATATTGGTCAGGAGTAATGAATGAATGAATGAATGACGTAGCATTAGAGTCTTCTTGGCAGAACCTTCGCTGAAGCTTCTATTTATGGTGACATCATCACTGTGATGAGTTCAGAATGTGTTGTTTCTTTAATTTAGTGGAGTAAATGGTGTACATGTATTTCAGGAGTGAAAGAGTGAAAGAAGAATTTTGATCCTGGATATGACTAAAGAAGGCGAAGGATACATTTATTTGGAACCTAGTCTTGGCTGTAGGTCCCATTCTTGGCCCAGGTCTTGGAGCGTCACAGACCTCCACTCCTCCGGATCGGGATGGGGCAGAGCCCACCCCTCAACAGCAGGACAAGGCCAAACTGGTGGTGGTGGGGAGCAAGGAGGAAAACTTCAAAGCATCAGCACCTGAAAGCAGCACCTGAAAGTGACAGGTCAGTAGAGTTATTTTAGTGCCTGGTGTAGGCCAGATATTGGTCAGAAGTAATGAATGAATGAATGACGTAGCATTAGAGTCTTCTTGGCAGAACTTTCGCTGAAGCTTCTATTTATGGTGACATCATCACTGTGATAAGTTCAGAATGTGTTGTTACTGTAATTTAGTGGAGTAAATGGTGTATCATGAAACTTTTACAGTGTCCACAAAACCCATCAATTGGGTTTTCCTGATTACGGGCCCTTTAAATTCCACATAACATCAGCGTCTGTCAAGTGCCTCTCTGACAGCTTTTGACAGCTTCTTAGACATCTTGTGCTAATGTACAAACGACCGTAGCGTAAGTTGTTTGTTTTGCATCGTCTGTGGCATGTTTCATTTAAGAGAGAGCACCGCTGAGTCTTGTCAACAGCTGCCTGCGATATGATGAATTAGAATAATATGTTAATCAGTGGGGGTTTTCATAATGGTTTGTTTGTCTTTCTCTGAGCGTCAGTTTCCATCAAGAAAGCAACAGGAGAACCCTCCAGGATCATTTCAAGGGCCAAATCACTTTATATCTTTGAATGATGGTGGATAAAGAAGGTAAGTGTCACTAATTAAACAACAAGAGAACATGGAAAGTTACACTACTGAGATGGATCAGCGAATGAAAAGATATAGCATATATGACATATCTGTTGTAGGCTGATAATGAGGGGGAATTAGAAAAGCCGGACTCTGAATAACCTGGTAGAGCTCCAGGACTGTCCCAGTCACATCAACAGCACTAAAAATGTAATCTTAGCTTCATTCTTGCTTTAGATCTGAAAACATCCACAGCTGTTTCTGTCCATCCTTTCACTGAGAGAAGATGACTCCATACTGATGGGTCTAAAAGGATGTTCAGCGGTTCAAGAAGCTCCTCAGTGAGAAAAGAAGGTAGACAAAAAATCTGCTTTTCAAAGAAAGAAGCCAAACAATGTAATGACCACCCCAGGCCTTATCATCACTGATTGTAAGAAGTAGGTGTTAAACCAACATCTAGGACTGAACTGTGGACGTGTGAAAACAATATCCTTTGATATTGTTCAAGGGAACTTGAACTTGAGCTGTAATGCAGGCAAACAAGAAATTCTATTGTATTCAGCTGTTGATGCTTCCATGTCATTTTTGGTTTTCTGCTTTTTTCCTGAACATTAAAAAAGTGTATAAGTTGTACTTGAGTGCTGTTTTAACTGTAAAGTCAATAAATGAAGGATGTGCTCTGACTGTGTACAGTGCTGTACATCCAATACCACAGAATGTAATATCACTTTAAATGTAATGGAGGAAAAATAACTTCTCAAAACTACTCATGGACCTTTTAAATGGAGTTGAAGAGATTTGAAACACTTCAGAGGACACTGAAAAGGAGGTGTATGTGTGCATAAATGTGTGTGTGTGTGTGTGTGTGTGGTAAGGTTCCACTGCAAACAATAGCTCTAAAGCCTCTGAGCCAATAAGACTTAAAGAACCTTTTAATTTCCCCAGCCACTTTGTCCTGTAGACCCAACCATTTGTCCAGCAAACTTACAAATGACTCCTCCATTCTTCAATACACACACTGTGTTTTCTTTGTGCATGTACGGGTCTTCATGTGTGTGTATGTGTGTGTGCTTCAGACAAGGCTGGAATATTCAGCTTGTCCAACATGCTGACTTTAATCCTGTGTCGAGTTTACATTAGTTTATTTAAGGACATTTAATAGACTTGGAATGCTAATTAAAAAGAAATGACCAACGCAGTTCTGTCCCCAGGAAGCTGAAAGAAATTATTATGTAATAACTGAGAACAGATCAGCTTTGAATCAACCAGAAGAAAAAAAAAACAGTAGGGCTGGTAGAAATGAGCTCAACCATGATCTATTTATACCTAAAGCATTTATTGAGATAGCAATTAGCTAAATATATATCAAATTATTATTTATATGGTACATACAGGGAGGATACTGTTCCAAACCCTAACCTTTAAAATTCTGAAGATTGTTAACTTAAAATAAGTCAGTTTTTAAGATTTTATTTATGTACATTGTTTCGTTAACTGTAGCCATATACTAGCTGTCACGCCCTGCCTGTCCTCGTCCGCCTGTTTACGTCTTGTCTGTTGCATGTGCTTCTGTTTACGTCCTGTCATGTCAGTGTGGTTCTGTTTTGATCATGTGCTCCTAGTGTCTCCGCCCCCCACCTGGCCCGTATCTGTAACCTCTCCTGTGTCCAGGTGTTTCATGTTTCTTGTGATAGATAGATAGATAGATAGATAGATAGATATATAGATAGATAGATAGATAGATAGATAGATAGATAGATAGATAGATATAGAATATATGAATACAAACTATACAACCTGACTGAAGGTAAAAAGGTAGTGCAGTATATATACCCTGTGTTTTCAGTCCTTCAGTCAGTCGTTGTGTATGTTTGTATGGTAGTTTTGTTAGCTCTGTTGTTTCTGTACTCATCCGTCTCTTTATTAAAATCCTGTCTTTGTTAAAAGCTTGCTAGTGTGTCTGCCCCCACTTTCATCTGCTCCAGCCACTATGCCTGACACTAGCCAGCATTTTTCTGCTCAAAAGTAATCAGTACCGAAACATTTGGTACATACTATACTATAATTACTATAATTATTTTATATCATTACAGTACAGAGTCACTCATAGCTGAAGGACTTTAGAAGGATGTGTAGATTGATGCAAAATCTTATTTCAAAAGAAGTATATAGTATCTTGAGCTCCAGTTTGAAGAACAAAGTGTAGTTCCAGATTTCTCCTGGACGCCCCAGACATTGTATGAATGTATTCAGTTCCTTCAGCAGCAATCTTGATTTAGCTTAATGAAGTACTAAGCAGTCAAAGCAGGTATTAGATGACAACTATAGATAAATCTAAAAATATATCATTTGCGCTGCATTGTATATTTCTATGTTTATTTGTGGATGTTTATCTCCTGAAACTCTTTGTGTTTATTTCTGAATAGAGAATGGGCTGGTGTGGCCGAGCATGACTGTTTGAGTGAAATGATAAGTGAAGGAGACAGACGTAGGCTTGGAGCCCACAGCGAATCCTTCACAATCTATTTCCACCAAAGCTCCTTTCCTCTCTGCCTGCGCACCCCCCATCCGAGTGGGCCTGCACCCCCACCGGGAGGCAAAGGGAGCGACCAAATCGGGCCGTCACTTCTACTAAAACGGCCCTGCGCAACCTGTAGAGCCTCGGCTACACGGAGCCGCTCTCACAGCTACACCTGCGTCAACTCTGTAATCCTACACCAGCCACACAGCATACGAGCCAGCCTCACGCAGGTCTTACTCATCAGCGCGGAGTGTGTGTGGGTGTGTGTGTGAGTGCAGATGCTACTGCACCAAAGAACAAATAAAATGATTTACGTAATGTGTTAATACACTGCATATCACTGCTGATGAAACAAAAACATCATATCAAATGAACCAAAATTGCCTAGAAAAACTTTTTCCAAGCAATTTTGGTTCATTCATCATTTTGATGAATTTGATCTACTGTTGCAACCTGGTTCATAGGTTAGGTAATCCCAGACTGATGAAGAGAAACTCGTTCATGGGTTTGAAACAAGCCCAATTGATCGCTGTAATGGTTTTCTTACTGGAGCTCCTAAGAAAACAATACATCCCCTACAACTCATACAGAATGCAGCAACTCGGATCCTAACAAAAACAAACAAAACAAGTTCATATCAGTCGTGTTTTAAAAGAGCTGTTCTGGCTCCTTGTATCTTGTAAAACAGACTTTAAAGTTCTGCTACTCGTCTATATAGCTCGAAGGTCTCTCTGTTTATGTTCCAGCTCGAGATCTTAGATCTGCAGATACTGACCTTCTGCGCATCTCTCCATAAAACACTGAAAATATGCTTTTTCAGAGATTTTTTCAGGTCTTCTGCTTCTAAACTGTGGATCTTAATTCCAATTCTCATTAGACAGTCAGGATCAGTGCTCACTTTTAAGAAACAATTAAAACTAGTTTCTAAACTTGATAAAATTAACTCCTGGCATATAATTAAAATGTTGACATCATACTACCTATAAAATTTTATTTTGTCTTTGGCTAATTAAGCTTTTTATTATTGATCAGTAAATCACTTTGAGCTGCCACTATGAAAAAGGGCTCTATAAATAAAGATTGTTATTATTTTTATCATTAAGTAAGCTTTTTATCTCTCTTGGAAAGTTAACCGCTTGTACATAAGACACAGCTGTCAATCAAGCTGCTCATTAGCCTCACCCACACAGTTCTCAGATCTAATCAGGTAAATATGAATTACCTACCATTTTTGAACAGTGCTTCCTGTCCAACCAGCATCAGTTTACACATTTCAGCTACTGCTGCGTCTCACTGAACAGGAATTATGCACTTTGGCCTTATGCTTGGATTTAAAACTAAATGTTGTAAATACAAGCAAACCGTAAAGCACTTCGAGTTTTAGCTTAATTAACCAAAAAAGCCATGTTTTTGGTCTTTCTACAAGGTTTATGTTGGTTTCCACAACCAAAAGTCACAAGTACAATGTGTTATCATATGTGAAAAAAATCATGTGAAGCACATCACTGCTCTTAGAACAAAACCTCTCTAATATGGTAACTGTACCATAGAAGGAAAAAGCTAACTTTTTAAATGTAAGTCTATGTAACCAGACTTTTTTTCCTAGTCATTTAAGGCCATTTCTTCAGGTCCATTTATCATGAAATTTACACACAACTTTTAAATAGTGTTAAAAACTGAAAAAATGGTGATATTATACTTTTCTATAAGAGTTAGAATCATACCCTTAGTAAACACTTACCTCACAACCAGACTACATTTGAACTGCTACTGCAACCGGCCCCTAGGAGCTGCTGCTCTTCTGTTTCTTCTCACATATCACTCTAACACACAAGCAGCACAGTTAGTGGATGTACACAATTTACTGGTGCCTTTCAGATCTAAAGGCAGATGCCACTTAAGTCACTGTTCCTCCTGAAACCTGAGCCAGATTAGCAGTTTATTATAGTGTCCTGCTCCTCCTGTTGCCATCTTGATACAAACTCAAGGCAGAGCTGAAATTCCTACCTGTCTCATTTAATCCTCAATATACTTAGTCATAAATTAGGATAAACATGTGGAGAAAATGAAAAATACAGAGGAGGAAAAAAAACACCTGACATAGGACTCAAACTATGGCATCAATAAAGTCTATTACTGTCAAATAATATTCTTAATATAGTGCTCTCTCAATATGAGAGGAATGTGGAGAGCCGGTTGGCAATATCCACTCACGCTCTGGGTGTTTAGTGTTAATAGTCAACCCTGCGCTCAAATAGAAGCCGACAAACAAACCAAAGACAAACATGCTCTCTCTCTCTCTCTCTCTCTCTCTCTCTCTCTCTCCCTCTCTCTCCCTCTCTCTCTCTCTCTTCCTCTCTCTCTCCCTCTCTCAGATTAAGCTGTAGGAGTATGAAGCTCTCTGTGCGTGGGTGAGACCAAAGCATAGAACAAACAGGGGCCCTGCTATGGCTTTGAAAATGATAACAGCCCCCAACAGAGACAGGCAGAGAGAGAGAGAGAGAGAGAAAGAGAGAGAGAGAGAAACAGGCAGGTGTAGAAAGAAAACGAGCACAAGCAAGCGAGAGAGAGAGAGAGAGAGAACTCTGTCTGTGATTGACACTTGGGCCCTGTCTGCTGTACCTTTTAATGAGCGCTTCCACCTTTCCACAGATCCGGCCTGGCTCAGGGAGGCAGGAGGGGCGGGCGACCCGCTTGTAGAAGCTTTCAATCATAAACTCTCCACACGACTGGAAATACGGCGGAGCTTCTTCTGGGCCCGGCCGTTTGAAGGAAATGAGTGGATTCAGGATCAAGAGTCTTTCTGGAGGAATTTGAGTGTGTTTGAGGATTATGACTTCATCCACACTACAAAGCCAGCAGGGAGAATGGGAGAGAGAGGGAGAGAGAGGGAGAGAGAGCGAGAGAGAGAGAGAGGCTTAGGCATACATCAGCTCTTAAGGATGATGATAAGAGTCAAGGAGTTTTTCAGCAGTTTTGAGAGACAACACGCTTCAAACCTACCAACAGACTTCACACTCCTGAGCATGAATTCAAAGGGACTGAATGAGAAGCACAAATGTTTGGTATTAAAGTTTATACAGAGGAGCCTCAAAGCAGTAAGATGTATTTCATCACACTACTCTTTCAACTGAAATGACTGCAACAACATCAGATCAACAAAATACCCACATTCAGAGTTTTTTTATTTATATATTTATTTATTTATTTATTTTTGGTAGATACTGCATTCTTACAGATCTGCACAGCGTCCCTCAAAAGCGTCTTAGCACTAAGATCAGCATCACAGTACACACTCTGTTCTTAAGATGATCTTAACTCTAAGATGCTTTGGGAGACTTCTCTTTGAAAGTCACATACTCATCCTAGATCAGCCTCTTAATGAATGAGAATAAGCAGGACTGCAGGTAATGCTGCTTTCAGGGCTGCGTTCACATTAGTGGTTCGGCTCTTGTGGTCTGGAACAAAGCAGAAAGCATACTGTAGTTGAGGTCTGATTTTTGAATCCCGCTGCCATTCTTTCCAGGCAACTCCTGCTTGTATTCGTCTTGCTTCCCCCAAAAATCTGCAACATTTGCCCCTCTCCCTCTGCCAACATAGATGTTTCAACCTGCTCCCACCCGCAGTCCCACATGAGGGTAAATCACATCCAATATCGGACACTCACAAATAAATAAAGAAAAAAATTAGGCATGCAATTTATTAACTTTTTAAAGAATTTTTCTACATGTACATGTTGTACTGGTCCTGCATGCATTGAATTGGTTAAACACCCTGTAGTGGTTTAATTCTGGTTTGCTTAGCATGAACAAATTTCATACCAACTCATCTAGCCCTCCCAGTTTGTGTTATAGACTTTTGTTTAAAATATTAAGCGAAACGTCTACTAAATTTATGGGATCTAGTTAAATCCTGTAGCTCAAATTCTTTTAAGTCCTGATTTTTATCATTTTTGCTTTTTCTTGTATATGTGCTCTCTAAGTCTCAACAGGTGCTTATTTTTCACTGAGGTGAAATTTGTACTGAACATCCAAAAAACCCTGAAGATGATTTGCCACATGTAATCCCATGAATAGTTGTTGCTGAATGTTTCCCAGTAATCAAATAATACAAATTTTCTAAATTATAATTGCAACCATATTTAGATTTTATGCAGTATTAATAGTTACTTCACATCTAAAAGTTATTGGGTCCTACATAAAATACCGAGTCTTATAGACCATGCTAAATGTAGCTTCAAAGCTGAAACCCAACTTTGCAATAAAGTTTTACAGTTAAAATAATAGCTGAAATATTTTTAAATGTGAAGGGTTTAAAGTTACCCACCTAGAACTGTTTATAGGAGTGATATGTTTTTGGCCCAAAAGGTGTTGTTTAAGGGTGTTTTCACACTTGTTTTTTTTCTGGACCCTGAAAATAAGCCTAGAATTGGTCCTGGAAGTGTGAAAACACTTTAAAATCCATTCAGAGTGGAGAGGCCTTAGCAGTATGTTGTGAAGTAAGTAAGTACTCTAAAACATACATTACTAAGTTTTACTACTATTTTACCATTAATAAACATTACATACATATTTTAGTTACACAACGACATCACAACCCCTGGTTACTGTAACCACCACTGCGAAGAAATCATTGTAGGTACATTTCTATACACATCAGACTACTCTGGAGTCTAGTGTAAGGTCACCATGGTCAATGCCAAATGCCAGCTAGAGGGGTTTGAAGCCCTCCCCAGCGTTTGGCTGTGGAGCAGTGGAACTGCGTACTCTGGATTGATGGCGCTCCATCCAATATCTTTGGGGTGAGTTGGAGTGATCAAGAACTAATTGCCCAACAATAGGATCTAATATCAGTAATGACTGAATGCAATCAAATCGTAACAGCAATATTCTAACATTAGTGTAAAGCCTTTCAGAGAAGTACAGGCTGTTACTGCAGCAAAAAAGCACGAACTCACTATTAATAGTGATTTTAGAAGAAAGTGTTGCAAAATCTTAACTTTCAATGTAAGTTAATGTGATTTTGTAGCATTTTTATTGTCCATGTATTATGAAACGTTCAAAGGATATAAAGAACAGCTGTGAAATTCAAATGATACAGAAAAATAAAGGTACATGTTTTTCTTTGGACAGCAACAGAATACTGGATGACCAGGTGTCCTCAACCGTTTGGATATTTGGTATGTATGAATGACTTTTCTATAAAAGCATAAGAACAGTGGTCTCAGACAGCTGTCAAAAACATTGGCAGTGTCCCGTCTGGATAAAGTACACACACACACACACACACACACACACACACACACACACACACACACACACAATCAATACTAGTACAGCAGAATTGGAGTGTGTGTGGGCCAATATGTCTGCCAGCTCTGATGAAGAGCTCCCAGAACTCTAATCGACTCTCCTGGGAATTCTGGCTGTTAGAGCTCATACATGGCCTACTTCTTCTTACATCCCATACGGAATAGAAATACATGTAAAGTATATTTATCAAATATTTTATTTTAATACTTCTCTGTAGATGCTTTGTGGGTGCTCAGTCACTTTCTAACCAACATTTATCTGAATATCTATTCAGTGAAACTGAACTTAAAGTTGAGCGAATTAAATTAAGTATCTGCAGAAGTGATGTTAATAATTAAAGTGTCTGTAGATTATCTTGTAACACCAATACTTTTTAAATGAATCTGGCAAATACGGTGTTCAGGGATATTTGAACAAAATTATTATTATTATTATTCTTCTTATTATTATTATTATTACTGAGACTGTAAAGAAGTATAAATCTGTCACTAATAATCTTATTATCAAATGTATTAGTGTCTGTTTACTGTTTACGTCTTTGTGAGGTCTGTGTGTAAGTGCACCTCACTCACCTGAACATAGGAGACTACAGTAAATGAACTCTGGTCACGATTAAATTAAAGAGAGAGAGAGAGGAACAGAGGGAGGGAGGAGAGAAACTAGAGAGAAAAAGAGAGAACAACAGACACAGAGAGATAATGTGAAAAAGATAGAAGGACAAAAAGACAGGTGACAAGCGAATGAGAAAAGAGAAAGAGAGAGAGTGGGAGAGAGACAAAGAAAGAAAAACAGATGTGAGAGAGATGTGAAAAAGTAAGAGGAAAGAAAGAAAAATGAAGAGAGAAAGAGAAAAAAGGGGAAGAAAATGGGAGAGAGTGGGAAGTGAGAAAGAAAGAGGGAAAAAGACAACAAAATTGAGATAGAGAAACAGAGAAGGAGAGAAACAGAGAGACTGATACTGTGAAAATGAGAGAGAGACACAAACAGAAAGACGAGGAGACCAACAGAAAGAAAAGACATGAAAAAGATAGAAACAAAAAAGAGACAAAGAGATAGAAACAAAAATAAGAGAAGGAGAGATAGAATAAGAAGAGAAAGACAGGGAAATAGAAGGAGACATAAAGAGATAGATAGAGAAGGCTGGAGCAAGAGAGACAGAGAGAGAGAGAGAGATGGTGGTGGCTCCTCTTTCAGACTGCGCTCTGTAGGGGACGGACTAACTATAGTCACATCAATGATTGGCACCCTGAGCCGGGCCGCCTCCTCTGGCTTTGAACGGGAAATAAATTAAACAACAAAGAGCGGACTGACATTCACACGCCTGCAGAGTGTGTTTGCAGGACTGTAACACACTCACACACGCTCATAAATATAGACACGTCTTATTTAGTCTGCGAACAAAACGTCTTTATAACTCATACATGATTCAAAAAAGAGCAGCCGCACAAAGAGAAGTTGTTACGCGGTAATGTTTTCACTGAAAATCACTCAACCCCTCTCACAGCAGCTATTAAACCCAATCTCCACCTGATCTGGAGGTCCAGTTTAACACTTCTAGCAATACCTACTTAAATATAATGTCTGTGATTCACTAAACCAGAAGCAAAACTGGTTTTCATTTTTGTCCACAGTCCACAGGTATAAAAGGGTTTCTATTGTGTTCATAGAGGTTCAATCTGTATTGTGTCATGATTGTTTGATATGGAGCTGCAGGTGTGTTACCTCAGCACAGTCGTCTTTCTGGAGAGGTGTAAAAAGCTTGTATCCCTCATTGCTCACTAGCAGCTCAACACAGGGAGCCAGCGGTGCTCTAGCCTAACTGATTATAGACTGATTTTCTTGTTTTATTTGATTATATTGATTATACAGAGGGCTTGCAAAATGAGGTTAAAGCAATAAATAAGAGTAGAGTAATTGGATTAAAGGAGCAATATGTAAGATTTTCGGTTTAAAACATTTGTTAAAATAATATGTATGGATATGTTATGTCTATGTAGAATATATACTGAAGTTAGCATGCCAACAAGAAAACCCTGACTAATTCCATCAACTTTGCATGTGAAGAGGTGATAATAGGCACTGTAGTGAGTCTGCCAAATGAGTGGATGATTAAGAAGCACGCTCGCTCTCAGTAACAAAACACATTCGAAAAAACAAAGAAAACATGTGATCAACATATGAGCAAAACAAACATTAGCATTTGAGTTACCTTGCTCTTGGCAAGTAAAGGGATGAATTTTAATACTAAACTCACAACTGATTACTCAGATTACTAAATAAATTGGTTGGGGGAGGAGTGATGAGGTTAGGATGAGGAGGGAGTATGAATTCAACTGATTGTGTCATTTTCCATATTGCTCCTTTAATGTGACAATATGACAGTTTCCATCAAGAAGTTGTTAATATATTAGAAATATGAACAAATGAAAGTCAGAATACGCAAAAGAGAGAAAAAGAGAAAGAGAGCGAGAGAGACAGAAAGACAGAGAAAGAGAGAGAGAGGGAGGGAGAGAGAGAGAGAGAGACCCCACACTGCCCTGGTTTCCTTTAGGGAGGACCTCTATACAGGATCAATACGGGGGTGAGAGCGTGTTGCGGGTGAACGCTGAGGCTGTGCTAAATGATTTTGTGCCACCGCTGACAGGCAGGTGAGAGCTGAGAGGAGCGGAGGAAGGCCTGTTTAATAGCTGTGGGAGAAAATGATCCCAAACCCAGGAGAGAGAGCTTCATCAAACAGACCAGAGCACAACAATCCCAGCGTCTCTCTCTCTCTCTCTCTCTCTCACACACACACACACACACACAGTTCTCCAGCAGAACACACAGTACTGTACTGAACAAGCTGGAGTCTCTCATCCCTAATTTGAGCGTTTTGTCCCCATTATAAGGCACTTCAAATGAGCAGCGGACCTGTGGAGCAAAATAATACAGCTAAACTCTCACGCTCACACACAGGTGTGGACTGCTTAAGGAGTGAAAAGTTTCAAAAGGTCAAGTATTAATCAAACTCATTACTGAGAGAGAGAGAGAGAGAGAGAGAGAGAGAGAGAGAGAGAGAAAGATAGAGAGAGAGGGCATCCTTATAGCCACTTATATCTGCTTTAGCTTCTATCTCCCTCTGTTTTCTCTGTAAAGTGTCTGAGTGAACGTACAGTCACGGAGGATGAGCAGCAGAAGAAAACACAGAAAATAATAATAGATGGTAATGAAGCTCCTCTGAACAACAGAATCAGATAGTTTGGTCGTGATTGTCGTTCTGCTGTAGAAGAAGAACCGGTGATAAGATTTGAGTAACATATGGTGTAGACGCAGAGCTGATTGCAGCCTTTGGTCCATCTATGTGGTCTTAGTGCTGTAGAGGATGAGAGAGAGAGAAAGAGAGAGAAAGAGGGGGGGGGGCATTGTACAGACGAGACAGAGAGGGAGAAATAGGGATGGAAAAAGAGGGATGAAAAAAGAGGGAGAGAGAACACAGATAGATAGACAGAGGAAAACAATTAAGCATGAAGAGAAGAGAAGAGAAGAGAAGAGAAGAGAAGAGAAGAGAAGAGAAGAGAAGAGAACATAAGGAACCCGTACAAATAGCAAGGAGCAGAAAATTGATAATTATGAGAGAGAGAGGGAAAGAGAGAGAGAGAGAGAGAAGGAAAGGGAAAGAAAAATACAGTGGGGGAAGAGAAAAGGAGAATGTTTGGAAGTGAGAAGGAGCAAAGGAGAAAAAAGAGAGAGGGAGGTGAAGGGGAGAGGGGGAGAAAGAGCACAAATAGACAAGATAGAGGAGAAAAAAATAAGGTGAAAAAAACAGATGTAGAAAGAAAGAAAGGGAAAAAAACAAAGGACTAAAAAAGGTATATGTCTGCTCTCTAGTAATACTACTACTACTACTACTACTAATAATAATAATAATAATAATAATAATAATAATAATAATAATAATAATAATATCAGAATTAATACTAGTCTGAATTTAAATAAATAATGAAACATATGGTGACATGCAAGTATGTCTAGAGCAAAACCAACTCAAAACCAGAATCAGCTCCAGTGAGAGGACAGAATATTTTAAAAATTTTATTTGGTCACATTAGAGAGAACATAACTTTTTTCTGTTGGATTTTGTATAATTCCTGATTTCAGTGGCAGAATAAATAAGAAATATAACTGTGTCTATGTATGTAAAGGAAAAGCCTTATGTTGTTCATCATACCATTTTAACCATTTGTAGACTCTTAGAATATATAATGTAATGTTTACTTACATTAATCTTTCAGTGCATTATTGCTTTTAAATAAACCAGCCAATCTGCAACAACTGTACAGAGGATGGATATCAAAAGACAGACATTAATATAATACAAACTGAAAGCAGAAACATGTAGAGATGTAGAAGAAGCAGGAGGCTAAAGAGCGTGTTATAGAACAGACACAGATAGAAAAACAAGCACGACTGATAAAAGAACTGATGCTTTAATATCCATTTCCAGTGCCTCTGCTGCCACTACTGAGAGAGAGTATTTTAGTCCTGGGTGGCCATCTTACTCTCTGTCACTCCCATCAGCACGACACTGACAGACGTGAGTTGAACAGGCCCAAATATTAACCCCGAAAATCCTAAACAGCCCAGAAAACATTTCATTGTGGTCGACTGTGTGTTTATGTGAGATTAAACTGATCAGCTTCTAAATACAGAACGACTATCTCAATCTACAGTGTAGCAGCATCACTGTTACTGTTCCAGGCTCTCGTTTTAATTGTTATTAAATAATGTCTCATAGCTGAATCTGGAAAATCTCCTGCTGTTCATAATTATAGTTATTTGCAGTAGTATGTAATTCAAAATATAGGCAAACATCAAATTCCATGTTTTGGTTGATTTTTTTTTAAATCCTGTACAAAGAAAACACTGTTTATTTATTCATTTTAAAATAAAGACAAATGACAACATGAAATTTAGTCTGTGCAAATGTTATGGCACATTTTCTATTGAATGTGTTATATTTGTCAAATATATACAATATAGAAATATATGGAATATACACAAATAAATAGAAATAATGCACAAAAACTGCAAAAAAGGCATATTTAGGTTCGTAGATGACGTGCTTATTTATGTTGTAATCTGGCTGTTTGTAATCTTTTACAGCTTTACTTCATTCATTTAAACTAAACGCTAAAATATCTGTGGTTAAATTCACTAAAGATTATTCTATTTCTAAATGTAGAGTCCGAAACTACTACTAAATACTAATTATCGACATATCATAATATTTTTTATTAATCACATTTTTCAAACCCTTGGAGGACTGTATCTGAAATGGTTCATCTGGAACTCAGGATGAAGAGAGAAAAGATTTTTAAAAAAGGCTGAAAATAGAAAATAAAGCAGCTTCTGAAACATGTAATCAAACATCACAGCCATAAAACGTTCGTCTAAAGGTAAGGAGCAGCTGTATTTGCACACACTGAAACGCTCACCGACAGGACAGATGAGAGGGAACGGAGGAGCTGTGGAAGAGAACGAGGGACGGGTGGAGAGATACGGTGAGCGTATTGTAAGAGGCTGGAAAAGTGCACTGTGTTGCACATTATATACATGTCAGTTAAGAGCAGAGGGAGACTGACACAGTGTCAAATCTGTGTGACAGAATTAGGTGAGCACTGGTGAAGAGGCCAGCATGCGTGCGGAGAGAGAGAGAGAGAGAGAGAGAGAGAGAGAGAGAGAGAGACGCTTAAGGCTGAGTCACACACACATATACACACACACACACACTCCTTCTCTTTCACTCGTTCAACCAAACCAATGATTCAAGCATGCATGCTTACCATACCTGCCGACACGCATACACACAAACTACACTCAGCCCCTCAGAGGACAGTGAAACAGTTTCAGTCATTTGTCTTACAATTTGAAGCTGTTCGGCTGCATATGAGCTATATTTTAGAAATTAATGGGAAATTTCTAAATATTTCTTCACAATTCTGAAGGATTCAGGGGGTTGAGATGTTAATAAAGTAATTATAAGAGGTTTAATGTGAAATTGTTTATTGTAAAAAAAACTAACAGACTGATTTCTTTACAGTGGTGGTGACAACCTTTACAGTGGTCACAACAGAAATATAGCCATTATATATACTGGCTATTCAAAATCCCCAATGAACCAACACATGCCTTTTCAAATGCAATGTTGACGATAGTAAAATATTGGAAATCTAAAAACCAACATTTTATTTTGGGCCTTACAGCACTCTCCATGTACACTTCCACCATGAATGGTTTTTAAAAATCAAATGTTAACCAAAACCTTATTGCCATATATAACCACACAACTATCAATATAACTAACATATAACAATAGCTCTGGCATCATTTCTTTGATTGGGCTTTAAGAGGCATTAAATTCCTCCTGGAGTCAATATGTTTCTCTACAATAAACAATTTCCTAACAGACCACTTTGAGTGTCTGAAATCGTTTAATTACTTTTTCCATCATATAATTATGTTTACATTTTAAGGAAACAATAAAATTCCCATTTAAATACAAATTTTTGATTGACCAGTAAAAGTAAGAAATGTATGCATATTCCTAAATTTGCCTAATTAGAAAAGTGCAAGAACTTGACACTGCACATTGCAACAAGCCATTGAAATTTAATTTTCTTTTTGTTTTTCAAAAAGCAATAATTACAATCAAACCCATCCGACTGAACACTGAATGTTGCAGCACTACACCTGCACATTTCTTACTCTTCATTTCCATTTTTCCCGTTTATATCAAAAGATAAACTGTGTTCTAACTGCACCTGTTTCATATCACTGTTGTAGTTTCACACTGTCCTTTAAGCACCAGTGCTGGAAACATCTACATGAATTGACATCCAATAAGCCATAACTTACCTTGCTCCTTTCCTGCTCTTCGGTGGGCCTACCAAGTGCGGAGAGTGTGGGGAGTTTCTGAAGCATAAACAAGGGAATTTTCTGAGTGTTTGAGTTTAGTGGGGTTAGTGTGACATCTTGTGGACAGAGGTTTTAACTTCAGCATCTCAAACAGGAATTCTGCCAATTTCTGTCTAAATGTCTGTGGATTTCAGTCATTGTTGAAACAGAGTTGTTCGGTTTGATGTGAAACTTTGCATTTTAAAAGAACTGATAGTGGTCATGGTTGTAGTAACACATATATACTGTCACATGTAAAAGTTTGAACAATTATCACCTTTTAGTGCACATTTAGATATCTATATAGTCTATATATAGTCTGTATATATTTTTAAATATGCTAAATACAGCAAATAAACAGTAACTGTGCATTAAAATGTGCTCCCTGAAGTTCTATGTGAAGAGAATGTTAGCAGAATTTATATGTAGAAAATCAACAAAACATGTATTTTGTGAACCTGCACATGTCCTACAAGTGTTTGTATGTCATGCTGATATAATATCATTGCTGATAGTGTTAAAATAGTGGTAAATCTTTGGGACCATTTTGCCTTATGGCACCCTGTATGTACATCCCTGCAATAAACAAATTTTTAATTATATAAATTATACATTATACAATAATGGCTAGGACATCAATCATTAAACACTAACGTTTGGTTACTATCACCACCCCTGTGAATGAGTCAGAATGTCTCTATAAAACTGAGCATTTCATTTCAACCACTGTGAATGACTTTGTTTACATCTGTTTCACAATGAACTATTTAAACTATTATAAAATTAAGTTTAAGACATCAGGCACTAAACCCTGCCATCGGGTTCCTAGCACTACCACTGTGAACAATCCTGATTTAGTAGGTTTCTATAAAACTAAGCATTTCACGTCACCACTTCTAAATGACTTCGTTTACATCTGGCTCACAATTTGATTCTGGATTTTTTTTTTTTGAAATATTGTTTGAATTCCCCTTCCATTATTATGTCAGTGTTATTCTGCTTGTTGACCTTCTTATTTAAATAATTGATCTAAACTACAAATATTGTTTCTTTATGTTCTTAAAAAAAAAATCTGAATAATGATGTGTATTATTATTATTATTATTATTATTATTATTATTATTATTAATGCACTGGTTGCATACCTGTACAGCACTACAGGTTTTTACTGGGCAGAAGGGTATAGCAATGTTGCTTTAAACAAATCTAATACACACACAGCCATGATGAGAAATCTATTTATATAATGGAATGATTGCATTGTTCTACTTATTAACTGTTAAATGGCCATAGAGACGATCAGGCTTGGGTGAGAAGGCTGTAGATCCAATCGGTTAGTTCAATAAATCACAAAATTTAATACATGTCCTGAGTTTGTCCTTAAAACCTGCCCTTGTTCACTGACTTCTAATGGCTTAGTCTGCCTAACTCTGGTCTGTTATGTGTGATTGCCCCCTGCTGGTCAGTAGCCCACACCCCAAACTCTTTAACCTCTTAACACCCATTTTTCACATTTTTCTGCATAATTAAATGGCTTGATGTGAAATGCTAGAAAACAGGTGTGAAATTCTAGAAAACAGTTGTGTAGGTAGTGTAGGTAAAGGGAACCAAACATCTGAGGAGTTTTTAACAGATCCCTCACAGAAAGTTATTACATGAACTAGCTATAAATAAGCTGCCTGGTGTCTGAGATACATTTATGGTCTAAAAATTATTTTATGAGCCATTCATGATCCTGACAAAAAGTGTTTATGTTACCATTTTAAAAATGGCTGATAAACTGTTCATGACAGCGGCTGAGAGTGTGATTACCTACACAAGTCTGGGGCCTGCACACGTCTAGCTTCTCAAGATGTTTAAGGCAAAAAAGTCAATTTTGTTTAAAAATACGTTTTTAGAAAACAATAACCCAATCATAAAAATATCGGTGGCAGCGCTGTCTTAATGCTGAACACGTTTAACCCACTTGTTGTGATGCCAGCACTCATTCACACTCCAGTGTTTCAGGTGTTTGTAGCATGTTTGGACCAGAGGAGTTTCAATATATAGTTTTAACAAGAGTTTAAAAAAGAAAACTATTCAGGCACAACCTACTCTTCATACCAAGGAAGGTGCACCCACAACATTACCATACAGCTTTCCAGGTCCTTTTTAAAAGCAGTTATAAGGTAGCAGTAAGAAAGTTTGTTTAAAAGAAGGTTAGATGTGCAGACTTTTGTTGAGACTTTTATCCAACATGTTTGTCCTCTTTTACTGTGAGGAGTAAAATATCAAGAGATCTAAATCTAGATTTGAAAGACTTAATAAAGAGTTAAACACATTTTATATGAATAATATATAAAGTGATTTTGTGCTTTAGTTAGATGGACTGCTATTATCATGTTGATTGAACTGACTTTTCATTACAACAAAAAAATGTGTTCTAAGAACTTCAACTCGATTGTGAACATTAAAACTTAAAATTTCTTGTTTGACTAATGAAAAAAAGGCTTTCCAGACAACTTTTCATACACTGCGCATGCGCCGAGCGTCTGACGTCAGCACTTGTTCTTCTTCGGACTCGAGATTAGAGGAGATCTTGGAATGCGCTGTAGTGCAGCTGCTACACAGAATATACTCACATCGTTCTGAAGTAAGTAAAATTGACTAAAATCCAAACCTTTCCATTCAAACAAGGTTGACAGTAGTGTTGGCCAGATGAAGCCTCTTGAAGCACTAAAACTTTCCCTTCAGCAGGTTCAAAAAAAGGTTCATTTCTCGAAACTTCATGTGCACACAAACCCCCCTGCTGGTCAAAGCTTTTATGGTCATTTCAACTATTTGTGATGGCCTCTTGCAAAGTTGTTAGCATGGAAATAAACACAGCCAAGTATATACATAAACACCTTAATTTAATTTTCTTTGGTTCATTTATTTGTTCATATAATCTGTGTTTGATTGTGTGGGTAATAGAGGTCTGTTAATTAAAAAAAAAACCTCAGTAAATAAATCCAATAGGACGTGAGATATTGATATTAAAAATGTTGCAGTGGTTTTAAGAGATGGGACAGTGATTGTGGTTTGATGGTGACTGAAATTTTTGTTAAGAAACAATAAATTACGCCAATACTCGAACCATATCCTGAACCAACAAGGCTTTAGACATAATCAGTGACGTCACTCGCCCTTAACGAAGCAAGCCTCAATACGCTCTTCTTAAACGACTTCCTGGGTTACACAAGCTCTGAAGCCTCTGTATCATTTGCCCATCACTAGTTGACTGCACAAAAACATCATTTTAACACTAACATTAACATCTAGCTTGCCCTAGCTGTCTTAGCAGAAAGCTTTGTAAATTAGGCGTTTGCTAACTGACGGCTTTTTGTGACCAACAGTCGTTCTAGTTACAGCTAACTAATCTCCAAACAGCATTTGATAGTTGTAGTTTAAATATCGTATAGTTTAAAAGTCCACATTGGGTCATCTCCACTGCATGTTTTTAGAGTTCGCTAACATATGCAGCCACGTATAAGATTAAAATGGTGAATGGCACATTAAACATCGATTTGGCTTGTAGCTACCAAAACTAGTTAGCAGGCTAACGTTACACATGATAGCTGTTCTAGTTAGCTAGCTAGAAGGTAACTGTGATATCAGTTGATTTCTGAACAATTAATTCATGTTAAGTGTATAACCAGCTACATAGCTGTCCCGGTGTTTACATGTGGCTAGGTTAGCTAGCTGGTTTTTCGCAGTTTATGTCCGTGTCCTGCTTTGTATTGTCTTAAATGTTTATAAGCGACCGTTAGCGAGAACAGCAGAGTTAGCTATCTGGCTAGCTAGTGAATAAAGTGAATAAATGTCCATCTCAGTGTGGACAAACGGTTTGCGAGGAAGCTTCGTGAGGTTGTGTTGCGTTTTCCTCAAGAGCTGAGCTAAATAAAATGCATTTAGAGTAAGAAGTGCTTGTGAAAAGTCTCTGTATTAGTAGTTGTGTGGCAAGATTCTTGGGTTATTGTTTCGGCATTACTGTGAATATGGAATCAAAAAAGGGCCATAAAGATTTTGAGTTTGTAAAACAATAGTCACAAATGTAAATATATATATATATATATATATATATATATATATATATATATATATATATATATATATATATATATATATATATATATATATATATATTTTTTTTTTTTTTTTTTTTTTTGTAGAAAAGATTTGCATTTGTAAACTGAATGTGTGAATCAGTACTGCTGAAAGTGTGGAGGTAAAAATCCTCACATTCACCTTCTCTGCTGCTGGTGTGAAACTTTTGCTGCAGTTGCGAATTTTGACCCTGTATTGACAGCTAATTTATGGACCAATAGGAAAGCTTAAGCTGGATTAATCAGATTGCGAGGTTTGTTTAACCAGAACACTGATTTGGTACTGTCACTTAACTTCTGCTCACTGTTGGAACACTTCCAGGCACAGATACAGTGCTAGTTCATGTTTCTTTAGCAAAAAGTTCATTTTAGAGAAGATAACAGGCCGGCTCTGTGCAGTGGTTTTATTTCTATTACTCACTGTTGTGCTAGCTTTGAATAACTGCCAATTAATTAACCAGCGTTAGCTAGCTAGATAAACAGCCTGCAGCGGCAGGGTATTTGAACATAGCAAGAGAAGTGCATCTCGTTTGTTTTGCTCCCCAGTTTCCCCCCGTTTTTATATGGGAAAAATAAATAAACTGCAACTTAATTAAATGTACAAGTGTGTTTTCACTTAGATCTACAAAACATTACGTTTTATCAGGGGAGCCTGAAGTTTGGACTATATAATACAAGGAGATTTTGGAGTTTTTTAGACAGGTTCCATAAAAAAAGCCTTTCCTAAGACCAAGACACAAGTTCCAGTGTTCGAAATGTGCCAAGCAACATTGGAGCTACACCTGGAGTCGTGTGCTGTTGTCAGATGAGAAAAAAACAAAACAAAAACAAAACCATGACCCAAAGTACACAACAAAATCAACAAAGAGCACACTCAGTCTGCAGACTTAACCCCTTTAAAAAAACCCTCTGCAGACTTAAACCCTTTAAAAAAAATCTGTGCTCCCATCTTAGGAGGGCAGGTCAAGAGAAAACTCACAAATTTCAGTCGGAAATGTTCCACATGGAAGAGTGGACCAAAATCCCTCCACAAGTCTTTTCCAATCTACTAATCTAAACACTGCAGAAAGAGGCTGAGTGCTGTATGAGGTTCCACCAAATAATGAAATACGTTACTGAATATTTTTGGAAACTGAAATAAAGGAAACGGATTCTTGCTCAAATAAATAAAACCAAAATCTTCTTGATAATAAAACGAGTAAGCGTCACCCACTTATTTACAAGCAAAATATCACTTGTTCTTTATTGTGGCTCTTTTTATATGTTAATATAAGCTTTTTTTTCATTAATAGTGCCAATATTTCTAGAGTTAACTGTATATATCTGCTATATTATGCACAAATCTTTACTATAATAAACATAAACCAAGTAAGACAGAAAATAAACAAACATGGGATGATGCTAGTCAGTGAGGAGGATAGTATGTCTAGGACACATCAAGTTATTTACTAAAATTGATAGTTTAAAGTGATAGCTAAATTATTATTTATATATGTAAATCAATCAATCAATCAATCTTTGTTTTCCCTCGGTAATACATTGAGGGTAACCTTTATTTACAATGCATACGAGCTTTTACAACTTAAAGGGACTGAAAATACTTAGAAATTAGAATTAATATTTAATCAAGAAAGCTAAAATAAAGAACTTCATAAGTAAAACATTAGAATTAAATGATAAAAATATTAGAAAAACAGGCAGACAATATACAAATTTAATTAAGAAATAAATAATTCAAAATAAAAATTTAAGTAGACAAGCTAAAAATATAAAACAATGATTTTTTTTAATGAAGTTAATGAAATTAAATGAGTCCTTAACACCCAAAGGTACTGCTTGGTCTCAGATGTTAAGTGGCCCTTGTTTAAGGCCAGGTTTTCCAGAGCCAGATTAAGCCTGTGCCTGTACTATTCACTATTCACTGGTAGCACTGCAGCTCATTGAGTGAATGAAGAAAAAGATTTACAGCCCACACAATAATACTCGAGATTCTAAAAATTTGACTAAACACATGGATAACAAATCAGCTCGACTGAACTTTAATGTCATTGTTTCTGTTCTGTCTTGGCGAGCTTCTCCTTAAACAGTAAATGACTCCAGTTCTTCTTCTGAGGCTCCAGTGAATTGTAAACCCAACAGTACCAAGTGTAGAAGTGTGGAAGAAATAAGACTGCAGTGCAAGACAGTAATAAACAGAGCAAAGCAATGCACCATGCACTCTGCAGTGCTGAACATATGAAATGCATATTATAAACTGTGTTAAATCAAGCTTGTAATGTGATTATAATTCTGCATATTCAGACTTCTGTAGGAAAAACTGTGAATAAATGTGTTAATACACAACATCATATAGCATTTAACCATGTAGTACTTTGCATTTCCAGTAGAAGGCAGTAAAAGCACACTAATAAATTAAATTGCCCTTATTCTGCGTTTTCAGACAACAATAATAATAATATTAAGAAAAATAATATTTATATGTTTATATGGCACTTTTATACCGGTGGCAGCTCGAAGTGCTTTACAGAGGCTTGTCATCAGTAAAAGAAGAACGAGTTTACTGTCACACGTCCTGGTTCTCTCTCTGTGCCTACTGCGCCATTACACTACAACTCCCAGGATTCTCTGGCTTCTGACGTCATTACCACGTGCTCTGAAATGGCCAATCAAGGACTGGTTTCTAGGTCTTCCTCTCCTGAGTGCTGACTACACACACCTGTCTGTAATTAAGCCTAGTGTATATATACCTCTCTGTTTCAGTCTGTGTTTTGTGATGTCATGCTGATCTAGTCTGTTTTGAGTGGGTGCTTGTTTTTGGATTGACTGAATTCTCTGGTTTTGATCTGCCTATTTTTTTTCCACCTTGCCTGTTGACATCTCCATGACAGAGTATTAGCACTTAGGGGTGTGACGTGGCCTGGTCATTGTTTTTTTTATTTGTGAATATCTGGCTTGCTTATAACACTTAAGTCAAATATACAGATTTAATAAGCATTAAGATGTGGAGTAATTAAACTTTACATCTAAAGAGAGTTGTGTGTTTATTTATTTTTCTAAAATGAGCACTGAGCTTGGCTTTCTGATAAGAGCTGAATTGACATCCACAGTTTAGAAGCAGAATAACTGAAAGGGTCTCCTCATGTTTTTATATTTTTGTGTTTTATGGAAGGACGTGCAGAAGGTCAGTATCTCCAAATCTAAGAGTTGAAACATAAACAGAAAAACATTCAGGGAAATGAGCTGGCGCTAGATTATTTAAAGCTTTATAGACTAGTAGCAGAACCTTAACATCTATCTTAAACATACCGGCTGTCAGTACAGGTTCTAAATGGGGGGTGATATTTTTGTTAGGATCCGAGCTGCTGCGTTCTGTATGATTTGTGGGGGATGGTTAGTTTCCCATAACAGTGAGCAACTCTGCTTATAACAAACATGTGAACAAGCTTCTCTGTGTAGCTGAAATAGAAAATATCAAACGTTAGAGAATATTTCTCAAATTATAGAAGGTTAAAGGTGATTGTCTTTACATGCGGGATAAAACCAAGGTTCGATATTTATAGCTGAAAGACTGAGTCTGCCAGGAAGCAGCTTTTACTGAGTTTAAGAACCAAAAATCATTATTTCAGCTTTAAAAAACAAAAAAACAAAAAAACGTACACAGTCCGGTCACATTATGACCACCAGCTAATATCCAGACTAACCGCCGTGTGCAGCATGGACAGCAGCTAGACGGGCTGGGAGACTCAGTAAGGTCCTGATAGGTTGTTGCAGGTATCTGGAGTCATGCTAACTGCAGTGCTTCCCACAGCTACTGGAGGGCACGTGGAGAAGGGTCCGTAGGGTGAACATGATGATTGCGGTGGTCACACAGATGCTCAATTGGGTTCAAGTCTGGGGAATTAGGGGTTCAGGGTAGTACTTGGAAGTCTTGGTGTCATCTTGTGACATCCACTGAGAAATATCTACCGTGTCTTGATTATCATAAGGAATGGAAATGTATGACTGCATGTCATCAACATAACTTTATGATGTTTTCTAATGACACCTAGAGGTAAGAAAAACAAGGGACCTAGAACTGACTCTAGTGGTACTCCACAAGAAATGCTACATTTTTTGATAAATTATTTTCCAGCAAAAACAAAAACTGTCTATTAATAAAATATAAAGTGTATCTGAGTAGACTACTCACTATTCAACACTATGTTGTCAAGTCGATTCTGACTCCTGGTGGATGGTGTCTCTGAAGAATATATTGTCTTCTGTTTGGGTTTTTAGGCTTCTAATCGTATCTAGTATCTATGATTGTATCTATTCATCTTGCAGCCTCTTATTCTTTCATTCTCATCCTGATTTGGACAAGAATTGTTTTCTTTGCCATCCAATGTACTCTCAAAAGTCTTTACCAACACCAGAGTTCAAATGTTTATTGTCTAACATTTTTTAATCCATAAAGACCCACAGAGAAGACCACAGCATGGACATTTCTGATCTTATTTTGTGGAGACAAATAGTTGTGTTTTGAAGAGCTACAGTTATAAGGTAAACATTACTAACAAACACTAGAACTCAAGTCATCCAAATAACCCAAATTATTTTTTGCAAAAATGCATAGTCAGAAATTCTCTTGACCCACTGAAACGGCATTTGTGTCTTCTTTAAGGTCGCAGAGACTTTTAGATGTGGTTAAGAGTACAGCAGGACTTAGTGTAAGCTATACACATTCACAAAACTGGCAGGCAGCCACTTTAGATAAAGTGATCAATATTCACAAAGCAGCACAGAAGAAGCAGTGCTGATCTAGAATCAGTATTTGTAACAATAAGCACCAAAATATAAGATCAGTCCTCGTGTTGTCTAAAGTGGATCCCTGCAGTGTTTATATAGTTCACAGTAAGTCACTGTGCCCACCACATTGGCAAGTTTTTGTGTTAGTTATCAATATGAGGCTCATAGTTCCAGTTCCAGTAGGTATTTTGAATGACCAAGTCATACAGGATGTGGAGTATGGCTTAGCAAAGAACAGCATTGTATTTGAATAAGAGAAAAGTTCATTTGATTGCATCATCTGTCTTCCTGAGTCTATCTGTATGATACCAGAAGTGGTGCTATAAGGCTCATTACGTTCATGTACTTATCAATTGCTTCATATATACTGCAGCAATCCTGCCTGTCACTGCTGCTGGAGAACTACACACCCAGCAGAGTTTAGTTTAAACTTTGCATGTAGGCTGGTCAGCCCTGTTATGTAGTTATTTTAACTCAAGTTGAAAGACTCAAGATAGACTTGATTCTGTTAAAAAGGCATTAGGCACACAAACGTTCAAATTAAGGATAAAAAATAATACAATTTATTTTGTTATAAAAACCAACACATGTACATCTATCCACCTAATCAGAAATAAAATATGAGAGAAATGTAATGCATGGGCCAGTCTGTACTTTTTTGGTCTGTAGGTTTTCCCTGCTCCCAACATGCCTGGTCCTAACTGATCTGCTCGTTAACAACCCATTATTGATTAGAGGGGAACTCCATTGTTTTTTCTAAAATGTCTGCATAATTAAACATTTAAAATGTAAGTAGTCATTCAGAGTGGTTTGGAGTGAACTCTCTGTTCTAAAAAAACGGAGTCAGAAATTTTCACAGTAATGGTAATAGGTGGTAGGTTCATTGGTGGTTTGGATAGTTAATAAAATGTCTAGATTTGCGCTGTAGACATGGGGACCCCTGGCTCCCATCACCACCATTGGAGAGAAATCAAAGGCTGTAAGTTTCTCTACTATAGACCAGTGGAATTACCCCTTGAAGTGCCTCTCTAAAATGCGCAACGCTGCTTTAAATATGGTTTTCATGCAAACACTGAGGCAGATTAGAGGCTCTTATTTTGACAGCGCGCATGTTCTGCCGTTTTACCGCAAACCACAACACTTATTTTAAAACATTGATTTTATTGATTGTATTGATATTGGGTGCGTAATTTGTTTATTTTTTCTTTTTCTTTCCTTTTATTTTTTAATAATTTGTACATGTCTTAATTACAGTTAATTAATAAAAATGAATAATGAAAAAATATTTTATTTATGCCCGGTTTTCCAGGCTATGGATTATGCCAATACTGATGTACCACATAATCTCTTTTAGGTTTAGGCTAATCTGCGTGTGAAAACGTGGCCATGTGTTTTTTTTGGGTTTTTTTGGGTTTTTTTTTTTTAACTAAGGCGGAACTGAAGCTTTTATTTTGAAGGCGTGTTCGTGGTGCTTGCTGCTGTGTTGAGCTCGTGCTTTCCTCACAGCTCGCGGTGACCTCTGACAGAGCGCGCGGGTCTGGCGGGGCTGGAGCCGCAGGTTGGCGTGACCGCAGCGGCGGAGACATGAGCGCTTCTCGGGGCTCGATACGACCGGATTCCCGCAGCTCTGGGACCTCCTGCGTCCTTGGATTTTGATTCATGATCACTGACTTTCAGCAGCTCGGAGCGGAATGTTAGAAAGCTCCAGCAGCTCTCTGAGCGGGCTGATGTTATTTGCATAGCCAAAGCGCTGCTGCGGGCGGACTGACTGGGACTTTGGATTTAGTCTAACTTCCGATGGTGTGGAGGGAGCAAGGCTGCCTGAACCTCACACTTCAACGACCTGGTGAGTAAGTAGAATTAACCTCCTTTCTACAGCCACATCCGCAACATCAGCTGACTAAATGTTGCAGCCCTTACTGTTAATTAGCCTCATTTTCAAATCTACGTCTGTAACGTCAGCTGACTAGCCCCAAACTGAAGTCAGCTTCTTATTTACATGTTTCGGTTCCACCTTAAAGGCTGGACACAGGCGTCTTAACAGCTATAAAAACTAGCCACAAACTGAAATCAGCTTCTTGTTCCAATGATTCGGTTGCACCTTAAATGCTGGAGACTGAAGCCTTACATTCTGTAAACTAGCCCAAACTAAAGTCAGCTTCTTGTTCCAATGTTTCAGTTCCACCTTAAATGCTGGAGACTGAAGCCTTACATGCTGTAAACTAGCCTAACCTAAAGTCAGATTCTTGTTCTAATGATTCGGTTCCACCTTAAATGGTGCAGCCCTTACAGTTAATTAGCCTCATTTCTAAAACTAAATCTGTAATGTCAGCTGACTAGCCCCAACTGAAGTCAGTCTCTTGTTCTAATGTTTCAGTTCCACCTTAAATGCTGGAGACAGAAGCCTTACATGCTGTAAACTAGCCTAACCTAAAGTCAGATTCTTGTTCCAACGATTCGGTTCCACCTTAAATGCTGAAGACTGAAGCCTTACATGCTGTAAACTAGCCTAACCTAAAGTCAGATTCTTGTTCTAATGATTCGGTTCCACCTTAAATGGTGCAGCCCTTACAGTTAATTAGCCTCATTTCTAAAACTAAATCTGTAATGTCAGCTGACTAGCCCAAACTAAAGTCAGTCTCTTGTTCTAATGTTTCGGTCCCACCTTAAATGCTGGAGACAGAAGCCTTACATGCTGTAAACTAGCCTAACCTAAAATCAGATTCTTGTTCCAACGATTCGGTTCCACCTTAAATGCTGGAGACTGAAGCCTTACATGCTGTAAACTAGTCACAAACTGAAATCAGCCTCTTGTTCCAATGTTTCAGTTCCACCTTAAATGCTGGAGACAGAAGCCTTACATGCTGTAAACTAGCCCAAACTAAAGGCAGCCTCTTGTTCCAATGATTCAACCTTTGAACAAGAGGCTGGCTGGTGAAGTTGAGCTCGTCTCAACATGAATGTGTACAAGTGTTGGCTGGTCTTAACAGTGATTTGTATCTAGACTGCAGTGTTGCTGCTTCCACTCTGGCTCTTCATTATAGGACCCCCACTATAGTTGGTTAGTTTGTTAGTTAGTTAAAGCGCCAACTCAGAAGTTAAACTTTTTTAAGGTTGTATGACTTAGTGACTCGGTAAATGCTGCTTTCTTTTATTTGCACTAATTTGTCTCGACCTGATGAATGTAAACACACCCAGGTCACCCTCTGTACATGCTGCAATCAACTCAAATCGTTGTGCTCAGGCGATTATGTAACAACTGAGACAAGCTGATAGGTGCAGTTGTCCATATTTTGACTCAAGGGCTACACGAATACACTCCTAGCTTCAGATGGGCATGCATTCACAAGGAGAACAACATTGGTCTACCAAACTGGGCCTAAAACCCTTCGTCCATTGTATGGACAAATATCGTCATATGACTTTAGAGCAAACAGCAGCTCAGCAAGCAACAGCTACAATCTAGGTTGTGGTTTAATTGCTGCTAACCAGCTGCTATTATGAACATTTATTTTTACGAAAGGAACAAAACAATACTGAGCTGTTGGTTGTGTGAAACAAACAGAAATAGGCTAGTTATGCTACGTTCTGGCACCTCAGCTTCTAGTTTGAGGGTTCCTGTTCCACCTTAAATGGTGGAGCGAGCTATGCTATGTTCAGGCACCTCAGCTTCTAGTTTGAGGGTTCCTGTTCCACCTTAAATGGTGCAGCAGTTATGTTCAGGCACCTCAGCTTCTAGTTTGAGGGGTCCTGTTCCACCTTAAATGGAGCAGCGAGCTATGCTACGTTCAGGCACCTCAGCTTCTAGTTTGAGGGGTCCTGTTCCACCTTAAATGGTGCAGCAGTTACGTTCAGGCACCTCAGCTTCTAGTTGGAGCTTTTCTGTTCCACCTTAAATGGTGCAGCGAGCTATGCTATGTTCAGGCACCTCAGCTTCTAGTTGGAGCTTTTCTGTTCCACCTTAAATGGTGCCGCGAGCTATGCTACGTTCAGGCACCTCAGCTTCTAGTTTGAGGGTTCCTGTTCCACCTTAAATGGTGCCGCGAGCTATGCTACGTTCAGGCACCTCAGCTTCTAGTTTGTGCTTTTCTGTTCCACCTTAAATGGTGCAGTGAGTTTTGCTACGTTCAGGCACCTCAGCTTTTAGTTTAAGGGTTCCGGTTCCACCTTAAATGGTGCAGCAGTCACGTTCAGGCACCTCAGTTGCGAGAGTGAAACTGCTGCTCACTTTAAGGTGGAAACTGTTGAAATGCCTGAATGAAGAACTTCTTTCTCAGTCTTTGTTCTTCAGATCTTCTCCTCTTTTGGATCTTCAGATCTTCTCCTCGTTTCTCATCCACAGGAGTTCAGTAGGAAGTCCAGTCCAGTGCAGGAGCTCTGATTCCTCCTGTTGCTGATTGGCTAGTGCTGCGTGTCTCTACTTAAGCCACATTGTTTTTATTTTCAGATCCAGGGCTGTTTGCGAACACCAGATATTTGATGAATTTAACAATATCAGCTTGATAGGCTTGAAATTGCACACCACGCCTACCCAGTGACCCAGAGCTCCCACCAGCTTACAGCTTATAACAGAATTATTTCAGTGAGTGAGTAAAACCAGGAGGATGGTTTGGGCCACTCAGAATGTGGTACTTTAATAACTAATTCAACGTCCACTCCGAAGGGTTTCGTTTCATTTGCCATGAATTGGCTGTGCCAGCTGGCGCTGATGGTTGATGAGTGGTAATATTCCACGTTCACAGAAGAGCATTTGCGTGATGCTTTATTCAAAACGAGGAGCCGCTGAATTTCTCTGCAGGCTTCATGTTCAGAATGAAGTATGCCCAGCGTCTGCTGTACACGGCGGTAGTTGTGTGGCAGTGATTTGTGCCTCCTTGTCTGCTGTTATGTAATCCGAATGATCATACTGAAATTTATCGACTCAGTATGTGCCTGAGGGCGAATCTTTGTCCTGCTGATCATTTAGTCGGGCTGTTTAGAAACACCACTCCTAATGCCTTAGCTAATGTTTTTGCAAACCCTAGTGTCCAGCCTCCATAGATTAATGGCTTTCAGGGCAACATTTCCTGTTAGTTTTGTGTGTCTGACAGGAGCAGCACTTGGTATTTACTTTAAGTACTTGCTGATTTACTGTGATGATATTAGTGTGCACGATGAATTCAGATAATTCGAATTACAGTTCAAACACGTCATCGAGATTTTACATCTTTACACACAGACATTTTATGTTTTTAATCAAAAATATCCAAAAACGCTCATTTCTGAAGTGATACGAACGCAAAAATAAGACTTCTTACCTTGGTTACCTTGGTTACCGGCGCTTCCAGCAGACCAACAGACACACGTTTAAAAAGAAAACAAAAAAAAGTCAGCAAGTTGAAATGAATGGCACCAACACTCGTACTGAGCTCGTACCAGAAAAAGGTGGAAATGTCACTACAGTGGTGTGAAGTTGGCACAGTTTTAAGAAGTCCAGTGTTAAACAAATCCATGCAATGGTTCAGCACTTACACCCTGTGCAGCTAATGTTAGCCGCTCTGTATGACGAAGGTAGCGACCGTTGGAAAGCAATAACGGAGGCGGTGGCTTTTCATATCGCAGAAGACATGATCCCTCAAAAATAAACTTTAAGAGTTCTAGATGGTGGTGCTGTTCTATTTTTCTATTTTGGCACATGGTACAGTTTCCATTTGAATAAAAAATAAAAACAATTAAACTTATTTTTTTTTTCTATGTTATGCAAGAACAAAAAATATCGAAATCGTAATTGTGAATCGGTCATAAACATGGAAAATAAGAGATTTTTTTAATTCCCCCAATATCGCCTAGACCCAGTGTGAGGATATTAGTTTATATGTAGTTTACTGTTAAACACCTATGTGCTCTTCAACATGTTAGAAGTTAGGTTTGTTTTGAGGAACCAAAAAATAAATGTGATCTCAAGTCTCAAATGCAACAAATCAGTTGAACTTTAAACTTAAGCATTATGCACAGTTTTTAGGGTTGAAAAGCTGGCCAATAGGATCTTCACCCTAGTTTAAAGATGAACATCAACCATGCCTATTAACGAGAACTGTAGATTCCTCCTCATCGCCCGCTGTTTCTGTTTCTGCTGCTCTGTTGTCTCGTAAATTGTAGGGGTGTAAATATTAACGAATCAAGACTGTTATAGTTTCTGATTCTGGAACCGGCCCTTTCACTGACCTCTTTTACTGATGTGGGATTTATATTTGAAGGAGGAACAGCAGTGTTTAAGCTACATCAGAGATGGAAGTCTCGATCAGCTATGTATCGATATCGACCAGTTTTTAATCAAAATATGCGATCGGCCTATATTTCTCCAATTAAGCTGATTGAGAGCCGATCGATAACGTTAAACAAATAAGCCTGATTCCTGTATTTTCAGATAGCGCTTCATCCAGGAAGAGGAACCCTCAGTGAAACCCCCTCTAAACCAGGTCCCTGCAATTGCTATCTGAACTGCTAGGTGGAAAAACATACCCTTTCATTTTCTACAGACTGACTAAGGCGGGCCTCTGCATGCACTGATAGAAAACATGTCTGTCTGGCAGTTGTTTACCGTATGTGACACAGACTCATCGAGGGGGCTCTGTAACATCAGTAAAATCAACGTGTCTGGTGGGGGAACCAAGACACAGACATTTATCACTACTAATCTGATACGGCAAGAGTGCAGCATGTGGCTGGTTCAGGGGAATTTGTCCCCAAGAAAGGAGTATCTTCCTCCGTGATCTGGAATCTGTTAGGTTTTGTGGCGTCTGATAAAAACCAAACTAGTCTTCGCTGTAAGGTGCGTTTAAAAACTCTTTCTTCCAAAGGAAGCAGCAGGACAAACTTAGTCCAGCACCTTAAACAGAAGCATGCAGCGGAGTGGGAGAAGTGCTGCTCCCAGCAGAATGAAAACAGCCTAGCACACCACCCAAAACACAGCAAGCACCCGCCCCTGACACGATTTTAAACGGTGTGCTATATGATAAGAGTGGGTTACGTTGGAAGCCAATCACAGATGCTGTAACAATGTTTATTGCAAAAGACATGGCGCCCATATATACAGTGGAAAAGTCAGACAGGTGGAAAGGTTTTAGACCAGTAGTATGTGCTACCAGGCTGCAAATATTTTTCTGAAGTCATCAGAACTGTATAACAACATACGCCAAAGAATCACTAGAGAGCTGGAGGAGGAGGACGGGTCGTATTATGCCGCCACCACTGAACTGTGGTCCAGCCGAACGATGCAGCCCTACATGAGTTTAACGGTACATTTTGTTAACGAAACCTGGGCAGTGCGAAGGGTCTGCCTTCAAACAGCAAAAAAATTGATTACAATCTAAAATCGGGTTTTTTTTAAACACCATATCGCCCAAATCTAGTACGTAGTATGTGAGTTCTGTGTACTGATCTTCACTTACTGAACTGACAAAGTAAAAATAGTCTATTCTGTGGCACCGTTCAAACATTACAGCAAATATTCATATACATATTCTTCAAATATTGAATAGGGCCGAACCGATTCCTCAAGGAACTCTAGTAACTCTATTACAAAAAATCATTTGAAGCAAATTCTCTGCCTTGAAGATTAGTTTCACATGGATGACTTTTACTGTTGCACAGCGTGGTTACGGTGTTGCCAGGTGACGTGAAGAAGACGTGGTTTGATGGCGCGGATTGTAAAATAAAGAAAGAGAGAGAGAGAGAATAAGGAGAGACGAACAGAAGAGACGGGTCAGAGAAAACCATACACAGCGTCCAAAGTCTACTGTAAACCGAACTAGCCGAGGAGCCGTTACTGAGCGCCAACCTGAAGAAAGACGAGGCTGAAGTTAGCTTCTTATGTAAATTCCACCTTTCCACCTTAAATGACGCAGCAGTTAGAGGCGGCGGAATATAACTTCTATACCATTTAAGGTGGAACGAAGAATTCAAATAAGAATCTAACTTCAGAGAGCAAACAACTGAGCTTTCCCAGCAAACTGATAGCGAGTCTGAGTTTTAAGGTAACCCCTAGCCTAGCACAACATCAGTGTCTCAGCATCTGAGCAGAAAACAGTTCAGTCTACACTTCGAATTTAGTAATACATTTCAATAATAGTAATTATTAAAATATTTTCTTTAAAACTGTACTATATGCGATTTAAGCAATAAAATAAGAACCCTGTATTATTTTATCTTGTATTTACTATTGCTCTTTAATAAAAAATATATATGTATTTTATCAGATTACTTGATTAATCGATGGAATAATCAATAGAATACTCGATTACTAAAATAATCGATAGCTGCAACCCTAATATTGTATACAGTGAGTCCTTCACGTCAGCCCTTTAGTTTCGAGGAGGCGTGCTTGTATAAAGGACCTCGTAGAGTTCTCCCTCTACATTAGTTCGAGAACTCTTGGAAAGCAGGCTCTGCTTTAATATTTAATGCTCCTCTCAACTAATGCAGAGCATTTAGTGGAAAAGTTGAACATGTTCTGTAGGATGAGATGCAGGAGAAGAGTCAGCTGTCGGTAATGTGCTGCCCCCAGAACGAAGCTCAATCTTCCCAGAATTCCATCTGGTGACTTTTTAAAGCCAAAAGACTCAGTTGTGGAGCGAGGAATAAGAATCTGAGAGAAAGAAGTCGATCTCACGCAGCAACTCCGTGCCATCTGTTCGTCTCGGACACTTGCTCGTTCTTTTTCTGCTCAGCTTACAGACACACACTTGATGTTTCTCTCCCAGCGGTTTAATTTCAGAGTGGACTTTAAGTATCTGTCTCTTGTAGGGGTGGCACAAATAAAACCTAAGTTTACTTTGACATCTTATAATAATTGATGTAGATTGTAATGTATAGGTTAATAAGATTTATGCATCAGCATAACAGCAGCATCATATTTTAAAAAGGCTATTTTTTATTATTTTTTTTTTTAATTGTTGACCACTTCTAACCAGAACTGTTTTCACCGTATGTGTCATTGCTGAAAATCCAGACGATGCCTGCAGCTGTATAGGAAAAGCATACTGTGACTAATTTGTTATGATAATATTAACATCATTATATATAGGAGAATAAATAGCATAAAGCCGGTTTTATTAGTGCCAGCCTCACTGAGGTAGCGGTCCTGCTGGACTCTTCAGCTGTCCTTTCATCTTCCCGTGGTTACCTACCGAGACGCTGTCTATTTTTGGCAACATTCATATTTATGGGTCCAGAACCTTGGCTGCAGCCAGTCCCCACCGTACCATCTGTAATACCCCCTAGGAGCTGCTCTGTGTTGTTTTTGGATGTGATGTTGGACGCTGTTGATCTAACATGTGCATGTAAGGCCAGTTCCAGGCCTGAAAGGCTTATTTCTGCAGAGTTTGGTGACCTCCTTGCTCTGACGCACCTATTAAACCTGAAGATTAGTCATGCAGTATATCAGTGATATCACAATATCAACATTCATTGCTCTAATTCTTGATGAATGGGAAAATGTATATGTTGGCCAAGTATTTAAACCCATTATTTAGCATTTCGTATTTATGGCAGACATGCAGAAATTGGAGGACTGGATAATTTATCTCTTACATAATTATTATTATTGTTGCATACTGTATCGGTATCGGCGCCGATACTGGCACTTACACACAGTAACAGTATCGGCAATAGAGAGCGCTGATACCATGAAGCTTATTGTCGCGCATGCGCACCACTATATGCCGCTTGACTGAAGCCAATAGCGTGTCCGCTGTGTGGGAGTATTTCTCAGTTGAGACGGGCAACAGCAAAAATGCCCGCTGCAAAATTTGTAACGCCAGCATTTCGAGGGGTGGCACAACAAGCAAAGACTTCAATACGTCAAATTAAATTAAGCATTTAAAGCAAAACCACGTCAAAGAACACAGCAATTTCATCCAAGCAAGCACAAAATACAACATATAAAAAGTGGAACACAATAAATATCAGACTTTATAGCCACATATCGAGCCTTTAAGTCAGAGTTGGTATCAGTACTCTGTATCGGCAGATACCTGAAAAGCTGGTATCGGTATTGGTATCGGTAAGGAAAAAGTGGTATCGGTGCATCCCTAATTATTATGATGAATGAAATGGAAAGAAGTACCACATGTGAGCTTGATGTTGGTGTAATAACTCCCTGTGTTCTCATGTTGCTGATGTGAAATGCGTATGCTAAATAATTGCAACTGTTCACAATAACTCATACACAATATCAGATTTGGCTATGAATGGAATCAGTAATCTTTTTTTTTTTTTTTTTTTTTAAGCTGACACTGCATTTTGTAATATAAAACATTGTTATATGATTTATAGATTAAAATTTAATTAAACATTTCAGATATTTTTGTGTCTAAATCTTCCACAGTACACTGTTAAAGTCAACCTGAATCAAAGTAGACCTTTTACCTCCTTGTATCTGGTCCTATTAATCACGGTTCACCGTACCCTGCCATGTAAATGACAAAGTCTTGTTTTGTAGTCTTCAGTTAAAATATAAGAACTTTTGCCAGCTTGTGAAATGTCCCCCTCTCCCAACTACTACCACTGAGAGAGAACACTCCACTAGCACAGAAACACTCCATGACTCTGAGCCGGCCTAATGTTGAGTTTATGTATCTGTTTTTATGTCAACCCTGAAAATCCCAAACAGTGCACCCCTAATAATTACCCTGGGTCAGGAATGTCTGAACAGGGAAATCCCTGGGCAGCTGTGCAGGAGTAAAGCCCTTCAGGACCACAACTGGTCACTCCTGATGCAACAAAAGATTGCAAGTTGAAGTCCCAGGCCTGGCATTATTTCTATCTTTGTTTTTGGGCAAAGCACTTTACCTCTCGCTTGTCCAGGGGGCGCTGCTCTGCTGATGAAACTGTTCTATACTGGACCGCGTTGGACAGTAAATACACTTATACATATCACACATATTTAAGGTGGAGTGATGCACACATTTCATGATACACTATGTATTTCCATTCCTAATGTTACAGTATGGTATGTGTTTAATATAGTAATACTCACATTCCTTCCTTTCCTTCTTTCCTTTCCCTCCTTTTCCTGTTTTTTTTTCCTGGGCTTAAGATTTAACTGCCACAAGTTATATTCATAAAACACAAACGTGCAAGATGTGTATTATATGCATTTGGCAAAACTGTGTCATTATATCTCATAACAATAAAAGAAAACGAGTAGAAAGAATTGAAACCAGCTCAGCATTAGTGGTTAGCATCTTGTGTGTTTTTGTATGTAACGTATGGCTCTTGCCTGCAGGTTTAAATGGGTGTGAAGGTTGATGTTCTAACTAGGGCTGTGTATTGGCAAGAGCCTGGCGATACAACACGCATTCTGATGCAGCGGTCACAATTCAATATATCGCAAAATTGCAAGCAAAGTGATGTATTGAGATTTTTTTGTATTGGGAATCTTACTACTAAAACAAAACAAAGTAGTAAGACAGTAGTACAGTATCACGAAACGTAACATCCAAATATTCAGTATTTTCTTACACCCCTAGTTCTAACGTGCTTTTTAAAAATGTGCTGTTAGTGAGGGGAAGAAATGCAAGAAATTGACAAACTGCCAGTGTAAGTGGTTTGCAAGCTTTCATCTGCGGTTAGGACGAGGAGCAGTTTGTTGTTAGAGCTTGGTACTGTTTCCTGTATCTGTTGTTTTAATCTATCACCAGTGCACAGTCATAGCACCCCTGTAGAAGGGAAAACCGAAAGATCTCGTCGCTGTTCAATGAAAAACATTTTTCTACATTTTTGTCAATTTTGAGTTTTCTACATCATTTGAATACACCAATAACCGTTTACATTGTGTGAAAATTTCATGATGAATGGACCAATAGAAATGCTCAAAAATAACTTGGGAAAGAATTCTGGTTCCATTGACTTACATTGAAAATAAAATATGTTTTTGGTCTCTTGTAAAGTGGCAATTTTGGAGATGTTTTTCATTTGTGTGTGTGTGTGTGTGTGTGTGTGTGTGTGTGTGTGTGTGTGTGTGTGTGTGTGTGTGTGTGTGTGTGTGTGTGTGTGTGTGTGTGTGTGTGTAAGAGATTTTGCACTTACTGCCTCCATGTGGAATTCAAACGCCGTCTGAGTGACGTAAGTGAATACAACCTATTAGAAGCTAGAAACTTGCTTGTGGAATGCCTGCAGACTTGCATGTTGGTCCTCCAGGACCAGAAGCTCCACTCTTGAATCTTGTGTTGAGAAGTAGCTGCTTTGACTTGCGTCTTCAGTGTTTTTCAAACTGGAACTCAGCACAAAGAAAGCTTTGCCTTGTCCAGCTTAAGCTTGCTATTTTAAGTGGCTTGCCTAGTAATCCGTTCAAGCAGTTAGCTTCTTATTCGAATTCTTCTCAGGTGCCAGACTAACTGCTGCACAGCTTAAGGTGGAACTGAAAGTTGAGAAGCTAACTTCAGATTCTTCCATGTTAGGCTAACCAAAACAGTTTACTCCAGTTCTGAGCGCAGTGTGGGAGAGTGTGCTCAGAGGAAATGATGGCTTGTGTTAAATAGAAGTATAGCAGCTGTATCCTACAGTGTTCCTACTTGGGTTGTTTGTGTCATCGTACGACTCAAAGAGCATCAGAATGTTTAGTGCGTAGCTCACGGGATCAACCTCCCTAACCCCCTGTTATCCCCCTGCCATCACGCCTGTGCCCACTGGGACATTCATGCCAGCGGGCCCTCTGCTGTAATTAGCTCTTTATGGATTATCTATACTGATTGTCCTCTCTGTTACCCGGGCCAGTCTCTCTCAGTCAGCAGGGAGATTATTTAAAGCAACCACCAAAATACTCTGGAAATGGGGGGTGGGTGTTATTTAGGGCAGTTTGCTCAATAGGCAGGTCTATATTAAGGTTGGGTGATGCTCACTTTTCAGCGTTGCCTTTTTTAACATGAACAATAGCCCAATACACTGTAATAGTAATCATAATCATTTGAATTTTAAGTTAGATTTTGTCTTTTATAAATAAATAAATTTAATAAATGGTGACATGTTTTTTTTGCAGTGTCAGCTAATGGTCAGACCAAGCTTTTTCCACTGTGTGGGAGGTAGGGTTGTGTATTGGCAAGAACCAATTAGGGGTCAAATTCAGTATGTCGTGATATATTGTGATACTGCAAGCAAAGTGATATATCGTGATTTTTCAAATCCTACTATTACAACACACCACTATATGAACAGGTTTGCCAATACTTACTATAGCATTGCGCCCTTGTGCTGCTTGTTAATGTTGGAGTGGAGCAGAAAATGAATGAAAACACTGCCATCTAGTGGTACGAAGTTCAAACACAACACACAATCATTCACTGTCTGCCAGGAATCTGTGCATCAATATTGTGTTTTTGAGAATCAATACACGAAACATAACAATCCCGATATTCAATATTTCAACTTTTTCTTTACAATGAAACTTGAGTCTTGTGTGGTAGTGAAGGTGTGCGAGGTGTGATAGTGAATTGACATTTGTGTTAATGGTAACAGTATCAACAGCCGAGGACATTAAAAAATTCTGCCTGTGCTTAGGTTTTATGTATAGAGTCACAGTCAGTCTGGCTAGTTAGTGGTTTAAATGAATATCAGTCAGCTGATTTCACTGAGGAAGCGTGACAGTTCTGCAACAAATGCTTTTGACCTGTGAATGGTCTTCATTGTTTTATCTCCCACACATACACCTCGATGTGGTACCAGGGTGTTTTGGCCAGAAGAGTAACCAAATTCGGAACAGGTACTAATGAAATGCATGGATTTGTAGATGTTCATTGCTACCTGAGAGAAAAGTATCTATTAAGTGCCAAAGTCTAGTTTATTGTATTGATTATATTATCATTTTTAAATGTTTTTAAATTTAGTTTTCTTTTTTTTTGTTCCAAATGTTATCAAGCATCAGATGTTACATGTTTGCCGTATTGCTCGCCCCATTGTTCCATAAAACTGACATCAGGACTGTTGACATCATAACAAGAATATTGCCTAGGTGCTCATTCGCAGTCTGCATTTTCTGAATGGTGGTCATTTAAATGGAAGCTTAGTGTTTTGCTTACTTTGCATCTAGCCTTGTTACAATGCTGTGTTAACCAAATGTAAAATAGAGGAATTACTTATTCAGCATGTCAGTAATTTTGTTTATTTGCTAAATGCTGCTTTCTTTGTCCATACGGTGTCCACATGTTGGACAACTTGCTTATTCTGTCTTATATTCCAGACGTTAGTGAAAAAAGCTTTCAAGATCCATGTAGATCAGCTTCCTGCCGTTTAATTTCATCTAGTTATTTCTTTGTACCGCCTGTTTATGCACATGAAAATTCATTCCCATGAGCCATTTTAACCGTGAATAAGCCTTTCATGTTCGGGAAAGGTGGGTTTCACTGGCAGCAGATTAATCCCTCTTACTTCCCAAACACAGAGCAGCAGCAGGTCATGGTCGTTATTCAGCACATGTATGATTTAATTTGTATGTACCTGTATGAACTGAGATAACGCTACCAGAACATGAAAGGAGAGCCACGTTTCATGAGTGGCGAATGCGAAAATGATCATTGGCCCATATTTACACTGCTAGCCAGAGTACGAGCGCTGATCCAGGATCTGTTCCTGTCAGTAAGGTATTGGTAAATAAGAGAAATGTGATCCCAGATCTTCTCTGAGAAGAATATATGGGCCATTGTTAGCAGCCAGGACTGACTTCCGTTTAGTTTTTGTCTGCAATTGATTTCATTGATTTCTAGAGACTCATAACCACTCTAGGAGAATGGAAATGGCGATCGTGGGGTCCAAGCACAACAGCCTGTGGAACACTATGGTGGTAGGCCTGTCACGATCAGGAAACTTTAGCTGACAGTTTAAATAATTGGCATTAGCAAAATACTGCATGCAACTATTGAAGGACAAGCCAGAGGTGGCCAATATATTTAATTACTTCTCTTACTTGGTGACTGTTTGAATGATAGCTAATGCTCATTGTGCAGTCAAAGCGATGCACAGTATTGTAGCTAATAGCTAATATACTAACATAATTCTGCACTGTTTGATTTGTCAGTGATACGTTTTACTGTTTTTATTTTATTTCAGTTTGTATGCTCTGCACACCCACGTACTATTCTGCTTCTTTCACAAATGTGAAAGATTACTGTAGTCTCAAGTAACTGCCATCTTCCCAAGTACTTGTGATTCAGTGATTATGGAATAATTGTGACGTCTATAATGGGCAGTCTTGTGTCTATTTATAGTAGATGTCGGCGCTCAAAAGACGATGGCTGCCAGTTTTGTACAGATTGACCGTTCGACCTTGGTGTGGTGAGCTAGTAGGGTCCCTGCTGCTGATTGTGTGGTAACACAGGTCTTAAAATAAAATCTTGGCCAAATTTCATGGCATGCTGTGCAAATTTAGTGATGCTGCAGGTCTGCGATGCAGAAAGATGACGACTGCATGTCCATTTTTAACAGAATATACAGCTGCACAAACAAAACGTCCTCAGTATTATGTTTTGTGTTTACATTTAAACAACCGAGATGAGGTTTGGAGCAGATCATGACTGGTTAAGAGCAGGCAATGCGAAATGTCTAGTCTCCAAAATGAGCTTGACAGTAATTAACTCATTAATTACAGTTAGCCCTGCCGTTTATGTATGCAAGCTGGTATATAAATTGAGTTCCTCAGGCTTACTGTGTTTCACTTCCTCTTTCTCTGTCTCTCACATACAGGTCACTTCCTATTGTTTTTTTTAAGATATGCATTGTAACAGCAGCCACATTACAAGATAACACTGCTAAAACTTTTAAACCATAGGCTGTCTTGGCTTGCTGTGCCATGTCACATGTTAAATGTTGAAATAGAATCAGTTTTAACTCACGATGAAATATTTCTTTCACACGGTCTGAGATCGTATCGTATGCGGTAACACCCTAAAGATACAGCATGTGAAGGTCTGAACAGATTTAGGGTCTCTTCACATTGCTCTGTGAACGTACTAGGATGTGATTTACTGTGAGCTTTTCAATTGAACATACAACGTACAAACTCAGGATTTTCTCCTGCGAATCCCAAGGTAGGATCAGGATTAGTTCTGTAGCTTATACTTGGGATATAACAGAGCAGAGGGCTTTCAACACATAGTACGAAGCTCTTCTAAAGGCTAAATGGGAAATTATACAAAGGATCTAATTTTTCTCCCAGCATTGTGCTGATCCTCTATATGAACAGTTATGTTCAGGAGGTATACATGTGTGATGTATTTCATCTACGATAATATCTTAATTGCAGTGTTAACGAGGCGAGAGCTAATGTTCTAGAGTATGTTACTGCCTGGGAAAAAAAAAAAAAAAAAATTAAAACACCTTGACTGCTGTGGGTGGGCATTGAGAGTGCCCATACTGTGTTCTAGCATAGGCTAAAGCTAGCAGAGCTGCCTAAACAGCACACCTGAAGCTGAAAATGAGTGAACACACTGGTTTAGGTCTGAAAAGACTGACGTTGCTCAGAAGATGGCAATTTGCAGACTTTGTAAGAAAGCAGCCATTAAAGATCACTCCACAGCTAACCTGTTCCATCATCTCCCAACAAACCACCGGAGAGTGTGAGGAGAGTGTGAGGAGAGTGTGAGGAGAGTGTGAGGAGAGTGTGAGGAGAGTGTGAGGAGCGTGTGAGGAGCGTGTGAGGAGCGTGTGAGGAGCGTGTGAGGAGCGTGTGAGGAGAGTGTGAGGAGCGTGTGAGGAGAGCGTGAGGAGAGCGTGAGGAGCGTGTGAGGAGAGCGTGAGGAGAGCGTGAAGATCTTCTGGAGCCCGCTGTCCAAGACAGACCTAAACCAGCTAAGGTGTCTGGCAAAGCGCACACTCAGCAAACTTCAGCGAGTCATTCACTAAAGAAGAGCCTTCACCCGATGATGCTGGGACTGGCAGGATAAAGCAGATGATGATGATGGATGGATGGATATTAACATCTATTAAGAAGTGCAAGCTAGTTAAAGACTCTTACAAACACATTTTAAATGATGTAAAATATTGTTTATCATTGTTATCCACAAAATTACAGAAAATATAGAGATCATTTTTTTTGTCAATATTGCAGAAAATCAAAAGGAGGTTGTTTAGAGAAGCAGGAGAAACCCATATCTCTTTAGGTATACAGCAAGGTGAGTGGAAGGATAGGTATGTGGCTAGAAACATTTACTAAAGTAGAGGATTGTCAAGAGAAGGAAAACGTTGTTTGTCATATAGTCTGGGTCCACGGAAAACACCATTCACTGACAAATCTTCTGTTACTTGCTCTAGATGTGAGCGGTGTGGTGTGGTAACCAGGACGAGAGACAAATAAACGACTTACCATGTTCCACCACGTGTATAACTGTGCATCACGATTTCAGTTGCAATCATTTTAAAAACTTTCTCCTTGGAGGGCTCCCACAGGACCCACTACGGGGGTTGGCTTTGGTCTCAGTGTTGAGTCCATCAAGGGCTGCAGTGTGTGTATATATTGAAATAGTTTAGGTATGTACCACAACCCCTATTAATCAAGCGGACGTCACAGTGAAGTGATTAAAATAAGTCAAACCTCTACTGGTTCAGAGGTCTCTCGCTCTGACTGGTCACTTTGAGACCTAGTCAGGTTCTTCGTAGGTGTGTGTGCAGTCATGCAGCGGTCCTGTGACTTTTTAGCATGTGACTATGCATCTCACGTGACTGGGAGCTGGCGTAAAGGTCTGCGATGTCAACAATGTTGGCGGTGATTCGGTCCGTGTGTGTTAATGTGACGGGGGTTGAGGTGAGTGGCGGTGAATCTGCACAGTCATGTCTTTTTCGTTTCTTCCTGTCATCTTCCTCTTTTAAGTCTGAGCTCAGCAGCCTGAAGGGAAAGCCGCTCGCTGACCGTTTCCGCTTCGCTGGGCACTCAGAGTGCACTTCATGTCATTGACTGGTAGTTGACTGAGTGCATTCTAAGCATGCAAGTAATTAGAGTGAAAGACAAAGGTGACCGACCTTCTTCCTGTAGGCAGTGTTGGGGGGTGGGGCGATTTGAGGACGATTCCAATCGCCGCTCACCTTTCAGCGCGATCGGCCGATAGCTGATACCGATAGAGGGCGGGGTATACGCCCCGACAGGCTACATGAAGTTAGTAGCGCAAGCAAGTCATAAAACATGGTCTAAACTGGTTTATTACCATTTTTAACGAGCTCATATGAAACAGCATCATATTTTAAACCACATTTGCAGTAAGTAAACAAAGTAAATTAAACAAATATCCCCAAAACTGCAATCATTCAATTTAGACCCTTAATTTAAAACTAAAAAAGCTAATTAAATAAATGCAGTAAAAACTGCAGTCATTAAACACAGACTCTGTTATTTTAAACTAAATCTGTAATTATTAAATGTAGATCTTGAATTGTTGCTGCTGTTCTGTTCGTACCGGTCAGATCTGGTCTGTATGGTGTTCTAGGTTGTTTGTTTTGTGTTAGCTGTGCGTGCTAGCTCTGCTGTTTGCTGATACTCACTGTGCAGCGTGCAGTGCTGTATCAGATTAGTAGAGTTACATTTCTTTTTCTTGCTTCCCCCACGAGAGACGCTGATTTTACTAATTTAAAAACGTCCTGGATGAGTCTGTCACGTACGGTAAAAACTGCCAGATGGACGACATGCTTTCTATAAGCTCATGCTTTTCTCGCCGCTGCTTTAGTCAGTCTGTTGAAAATGAAAGAGTGTGTGTTTCCACCCAGTGGTTCAGAGAGGAATTGCAGGGAGGGGGTTCTCCTCTTCCTGGATGAAACGCTAGCCTGAAATACAGAAATTAGGCTCATTTGTTTAATGCCATCGATCGGCTCTCGGGATCGGCTAAATTGGAGAAATATCGTCTGATCACATATTTTGATTAAAAAACGACCATTACCGATACATAGCCGATCGATCCTTCCATCTCTAGTTAAATAGTTTTGGTGTTAAACAATTTTTAGATGCTTTAGTAAAAAATAGATAATTTTAAAGCTTAGTCTTTAAAGTTTTTTAAGTAAATACCAGACTGGAATGGACACTTACGCTGCATTTACACTGCTCTGTCATGTTGATGTATCCCATTCATTTTCAAAGGGAAGCGTTGGTTCGGGCGGACATGGCCATGCGGTGCATCATGGGTCCGGCGCATCAAGTTTGGGGGATGCCATGCAATGAAAAGTTGAGCCGAGACGAACTTTATGCAGATAAATTCATCCAACACAATGCGTCTATCCAATGAGAAGAGGGCGAGTGTCGGCGCGATGGGTGTCCTCAACGTATGAAATATTAGTTTCATATTCAGAACTAAATTAAAACACTCTTATATGTTTACATCTGATTCAAATCTATAAAAATGATGTAAATATCGTGTGAAATAGCTGGTGTTGAACACGAGCAATAATCACCTCTGCCCCGTCACCCCTGGAAACGCACATTTTTGATTTCACTGGACGAGGCAGGGAACACCTTTGTTATGCCCATATGTGGCCAGCTGAAGAGGGGGAGTGCCTTCACGTCTGTTGACGCAACGGAGCAGTGTTAATGCAGCGTTACTAGCGGCACTAGCAGCACAATAATTTAATAACAAGCTGAAAATGTTTTATTATTCAGAAGGAAAAGTGCTAGTTTTCTTGTTGGATCAGTAAGACTGGCTGATGACTCAGCACATTAGTTGGTCGGACCTCTCTCAGCTGGAAACTTCATTCAGTCCACCTCTCTGTCGCTACACTCATCGTCCATTTAATCAGCTCCACTTACCGTATAGCAACACCTCTTCTAGTAGTTCTACATTTACACACTATAGTCTCTATGATTCTCTGTGTACTTTGTTAACCTCCTTTAACTTGTTTAGCAGTCAGGACCCCCACAGAGCAGAGGTATTGTTTGGGGTGGTGGGCCATTTTCAGTGCTGTTGTGATCCTTATGTGGTGGTGTGTAATTGTGGCTTGTGCTGGTCTGAGTGGGTCAGACACAGCAGTGCTCAGTATTTTCCACCACCACAATAATACCTGCTCTTTGGTGGTCTTATAGGTGCCCTGGCTAATACAATATATACACAATATAAATATACAAATATGAAAAATACTGGCACCTTGACTGGTTAACAGAGTAGCCAAGCACTTGTGCACACACCATTCTTCAAATCTGTTGGTTTTATCATCAGTAATGTTTCTTTTCCCAGTTCCTGCTGCAGCTGCTGTTTCGCTGCTGTGCTCATGTGTTTTCCAGAAGTGCCATAGCGAAGTGATATCCTCAATGTTATTAGTTTGACATAAAAGAGAGTTTTCAAAAGAAAGAAATGCATAACAAGTAATTAAAGTGTAATCAGTCCTTTAGGTATGATGCCTGAAACACTTCATATACATACATATGTTTCATATACATACGTTTATATTCAAGTTGCAAGAGTGTTATTGTCATATGCACAGCAGAAACAGACAGTTACACTGTACAATGAAATTCTTACTTTGCTGTCCATTTACCAATAGATAAATATAGCAAAAAAGAAATAATAAAAAATATATACAAAATATACAAAGTATAGTAATATAAGTTGAAGTAAATAAAATTAAAGTAAACTTTTTTTTTCTCTTTTTTTATAATTAAAAATAAAAGTTACATGTGCTTTTATGTGCGAGTAGCTACTGTTGTGGGACTTTTTTTTAATATCCTCTGTCTACGTCACTGCCACAAAGTGTGTGGCAGGGGAAAACACGAGTGGAATTCAGAGATGGGATTCATTCATTTTACTAAATGGTTTCAATAAATCTTATGACTTTAGCAAACATTTTTTAATCTGGTAAACTTGGCTGGTTGCCAGAGTTATATGACTGAGTAATGGGTGTGAGTGATAAGTGATAATTGCAAGCTGACCCAGTAAGACCCGCCTGTATTCAGTTCAAGATTAAAGTTCCTGTAACCAGATGTTTTTGATGGTACTGAAACTAACTGCCAGGACTGTTCAGTGGTTGGTGTGAACTATGGACTGATCTCAGGTCTGATCTTGACCTATTTGGTTGGTCTTTTGGACAGTGGGTGGACACTGTGACTCAGTTCACTGGTTAGGTAGCTAACAGGATCACTTTAAGGTTGCCTGTAGCTGAACTCAAAGTAACTGTTTATGATTCAGATTGCTTTACACAATCACCCTTTTCCCTAAATATAGTTGTTCAGTCAGGACATGTTTGGGGGTCTGAAGATTAATGGATAGCTAATGTAGCTGTCAGTGATGATTGCTCTTGGCTACCTGTTAGCATCGATTAAATCATCGCAACCGCTCAATTAAATCATCACATGCTCGGCTCAACCACACTTGTTTGTGGTTCCTGACTATGTTTGGCATACAGTTGGCTGTAGAGCTGGTCTAATGTATTCAGCAGCCCCTCCAAACCAAAATTATAATTTATGTTTACATTTTGTTGAATACAAAGTTTAAGACCACCATGCAGTGCAAATGTTTGGACAGTTGGAGTATTACAATGGTCCTGCAACCGCCAGGTTTAGACTCTTGAATGCCTGGCTGCTTGAATGGACTGCCCTTGGGCTGGGGCGTTTGTTCACAGACCTGCTTGGGGGATGTGCTACTGGGCCATTGTTTGATTAGGGCAATTGTACACCAAATCAATTGCCCTTGTGATTCAGTTTGTACTCTAGAATGGACTTTGCTCATGTTTGACTCTGACAGAGCTCTTCCTCATTGCGAGGTGGCTTCTTCTTATTAAACGTTAACCTGTTTCCCGCTGAGTTTTACATGTAGCGTCTAACACAGTGTTTGCTCACAAGCCGAAAGCTTACCTACAGTGTTACAACTGTGTGCTATCAATTCTCTCTGCTTTTCAAAGTTATGAGAAATGCGTGCCGCTTCCATGTAGGTGTGCCAGTGAAGTAATGAGAAGAGGATGCTTGTTATCTTGACAGGTTGTCACACTATAGTGGGGATGTTTCATGGGTTTTTTTTACTTTAAAAATCGATTGCTGGTTTTATAATACAATTAAAGCAATAGGACTGACAAGCCATGCCTTCATGATGTTCTACTGATTAATTACTAGCTTTTAATGTGTTACGTTCATAAATTATTTAGTGCAGTACACTGTCCAGCACTGTGCTCGACATCTGTGTTTATATTGACCGCCAAGTCTTCTGGCATGCAGTGTATAAGACCTTTTTATATTTTTTTAAGACGACAAACTCACAGTTCTTAGAAGCTCAGTGCTCCTGTCCATATGGGGCTATCTCTGGAGGCTGCACACATAGGACATAGAACTGGCTTCGTGATGTGAGGGGGTGGATGTATTTTCGCAGTCCGTAAGCTGTACATATGGATCTTGTGCCAGTGGGTGTCATTAGGCTTAATATTTGCTCCCTCCCTCACCATGTTCTAGACCTGCTTAATGGATCAGTGAGAACAGATCTGAACAGTTTAGTGTCTACTGGCAAACGCTATCATATTACATACACAAATAGTGGTAGCAAAAATGGGATGTTAGACAACATAGCAATAGTTTCCAATTAGTGATAACCTATGAATGGACTACACATACATCTGGACACTTCTTAGTATTTCTTTACTTGATCTCATAATCAAAAGGAGATGTAGATTGGAATATAAGAAAGAAAGGAATTATGTAAGAGCAAGGCATCATCGGATTTGCTTAGGATTTGCAGTCTGATTTGTGTATTAAATCAAAAGACCAATCAGAAGCAGCCAAGCCTCCATGTGTTGGGACGTCACAACCTACTGGCAGTCTGGTGGGGTAAATTTAGGGTTCAAGCCTCAAGAAAAAGTGAATATTCTGGTCTTGTTGGCCAAAACCTTTATGTGAAGGACTTAGTTTCAATGCAAGTCTGAAAAATCACCATTGGATATATTTTCCTAATTGTTGAGTCCTATTGATAATTTCCAGACCTTCAATGTCGGCTGCATTCAGATGGTGAAGCGTAACCTGTAGAAAACCTGAGTTGAGGAGCAGACCTGAACATCCCATCACACATACCTGCATGGATAGACCAAAAAAACTAACACTTAGTGCTTAATTTCTTTTTCCAGGCAGTTAATTTAAGCCTTGTTCACCACATGACCGGAATCCTCTTAACGCTGCTCCTTAAGCTTCCATGTTTATATACATGAAGTGTGAGAATGGTCTTGTGTATTATTTGTATGGGGTTTTTGTATAAAGAAATCACAGAGAATGTCAGGACACAAGCTGCTGATGTGTGTCATGAGAAGAAATACGGCAAAAGCTATAAAAAAATTGTTCAAACAAAGCATAAACGTGACCATTCTGAAGCTCAGGCAGATGTTAAATCACGTGTGATTACAAAGATAAATTACTAAATCAACCTTAATGGTCGAGAACAGATTCTGGCAGGAAATCATAAAAAAAAAGTGTGTGTGTGTATATATATATATATATATATATATATATATATATATATATATATATATATATATATATATACTTATTTTTTTTATTAAAGTAAACATTATTAAAACTCTCATCTCTAGGGATGGACCGATCAGCGTTTTGAGACTGCTTCCGATCGCCGATCCCGATCCAGGGCGGAGTATATGTAGGCTACATGTAGTTATTTTAGCCCAAGCAAGTCATGAAACATGGTCTAAACTGGTTTATTACCATTTTTAACGAGCTCATATGAAACAGCATAATATTTTGAACTATATTAACAGTAAATAAACAAATCAAACAAATATCTCCAATACTGCAATCATTCAATTTAGAGCCTTAATTTAAAACTAAAAAAGCAAATTAAATAAATACAGTAAAAACTGAAGTCCTTAAACGCAGTTATTTTAAACTACAATCTGTAGTCATTAAATGTAGATCTTGAATTGTTACTGCTGTTCTGTTCGTACCGGTCAGATCTGGTCTGCACTGGGTTATTATCTGTTCTGGGTTGTTTGTTTTGTGATAGCTCTGCTGTTTACTGATACTCACTGTATTCAGCTGTGTGCAGTGCTGATTCAGATTAGTGTTAAATGTCTTTGTCTCGGTTCCTCAACGAGACATGCTGATTTTACTAATTTAAATTGGAGAAATATCGGCCGATCATTGATCGCATATTTTGATTTAAAAACCCGATACTGATACATGGCCGATCGATCTTTCCATCTCTACTCATCTCTATAATGAAAGTTATTCAGCTCTATATTGTAGTATATTCAATAGTCGTATATTCAATATGCATGTTTGTGTTTGGAAGTGAACTCTATCTCTGTTTCTATATAGTTTTTGAAACAGAATGCTTTTCTTATTCTAGGACAGTGTGGCCTTGAAACGTGACTGTTGGCTCAGTCTCCCCTGCATGAACCCACTCATGACTCATACAGCTAGCGCTAATAGGGAGCTGCTGCTCACACTGTATATGAGCAGGGTGCACATATCAGAAGTTATTATTATTTTAGTTTCTTTATATGGAACTATTTCTTTTCAGAGTTTAGCAGCATCTCCACATTCAAGCTCAGTGCCAGGTGGGCTGGCTGTAAGGGGCAGTAATGTAATTAGAATAAAAGCTGTTCTGTTCTCTGATGGATGTCTCAGGACCGGGCTTTTCTGGACTTGCTTTGGCAGGCGTTCCTCCGTGTTCAGCACATTTGCAGGGTTCTATAACCGGTCTCGTTTATGAGATGATGGTCTTGTGATAGTCCTACAGTTCAAGGTGGTCCATTGTTGGTAAAGTGCTGAAAGCTTGTGTGGTTCAGCACTTCCTCTGTGTTTCTGCAGAGGAAGGCGAAAGACACTCAAAGTCAGCAGCTCGCTGGGAGGGAAAGGCTAACGAAGTAGCTTTTGTCCTGACAGACATGCTAAAATGGGAATTTCGCGTTTACTTACTTACAGACCTTATTTGGTTCTGTTTTTATTAGTAGTATTACTCTTGCAGCCCCAGTGTTAAACTACAGAGGCAAACATTGGACACCAAACAGGTTTGGGCTAATCAGCTGTGGTTATAAAGAAGAGGAAAAACAGTGTTCCCCTGAGTTTTTTATTTTTTATTTTTTATTTTTTTTGTGAACCATTTATTTGAAGCAGTACGTCACCCAACAGCACTAATATGGCTGAAAGTTAGTTAAACCCAAATATGGGGTGTCTATAATATGACTAGCATGAGGTGTGCTATTTTCTCCAATTGGTTTTATGCTTCTGCTC
>CM038709.1:13908914-13936414 GCA_021613375.1 Megaleporinus macrocephalus
AACAGTTTTCCGTTGCATTGGGTTGCGTCCGTCTGGCAGCTTGTTGTTTTAAAGTCGGTAAAATTAACAGTGTCTCGTTGAGGAACCAAGACAAAGATATTTAACACACTAATCTGACACAGCACTGCACACAGCTTAATACAGTGAGTATCAGCAAACAGCAGAGCTAGCACACACAGCTAACACAAACCAAACAACCCAGAACACCTACAGACCAGATCTGACCGGTACTAACAGAACAGCAGCAACAATTCAAGATCTACATTTAATGATTACAGATTGTGGTTTAAAATAACAGAGTCTGCGTTTTATGACTGCAGTTTTTACTGCATTTATTTAATTAGCTTTTTTAGTTTTAAATTAAGGGTCTTAATTGAATGATTACAGTATTGATGATATTAGTTTGATTTACTTTGTTTATTTACTGCAACTTTTGTTAAAAATATTATGCTGTTTTATATGAGCTTGTTAAAAATGGTAATGAACCATGTTTCATGACTTGCTTGCGCTAATAACTACATGTAGCCTGTCGTGGCATATGGACCCGCCATCTCTAGTTTTAATACACAGAAAAGTATTAAATATGGCCCGGCTAAAGTATTTTTAGAACGTTTATGTTCAGCAGATGTTCGTTCAGAGTGGTTTAATGTGAAATGCTCCATTCTGAAGAAATGTAGAGTTAGAGTTGTTCACAGTGGTGGTGATGGGAACGCAACATCCGTAAAAGCTCTCTTACAGAATGTTATTACATGAAATGGTAAAGAAATAGATCACCTGATGCTTAAAACAATGATTTGTTTTCAGTGATACACCTTACACCTTCTTTCAGGTTTTGTATACATTTGAGGGTGTTGCATGGAAAATTAGTACCTTGTAAAAGTTGTATGTTTTTTTAAATTAGTGCTATTTTACATCCGTCATCATTATGTATAGAATATCAGATGATATTGGTCAAAATCTGGTCAGTTTTGTGAAGAAAACAAATTGGTTATACTTGTGTTATGGGCATTGTGACCTCTGGTTCCTATCAGCACCCGTGTAAAGATATCTGATCTAGTCTGTTTCTCTAGAACGGATCCTTTTCACACCAAACCGCTCTGAATTACCTTGTTTACATCTCATCAACTGACTTGGAAACAAATTAGGAAAAAATGGTGGATCTCCCCTGATATTTTTCCTCTAAAGGATGATTAAAATAAATAAGACATTCAATTAGTGGAGGTTTCAAGCGTTCACATACTGTGTACTGTATTGCTATCTCCCTGTTCTGTCTTGGTCCTGCATCAAGATGTCTTTTCCACCTTGTCCTTCAGCTGCTACGTCTGAGCTCTGCCTTCATCAGTGCCAGCTATCTGTGCTATTTTCACCATGATGAGCACATTGAAATCAGCAGGGAGAAGAAAAATGGAATCGAGAGAGAGAGAGAGAGAGTAGGAGGGACTGCTTTACTAGAGCTTGTGGCCTGACCGAGGTTCAATAATTCATGGCCGAGTGGATGGCGATGCCACAGCTGACCTTGAAAGATTTCCACCCTCGGTTGGGTCGATGCTGGTGAGCTACACTAGACTACTCGCTTTTGCATTCCTGTGTACAGAGCAGTCCAGGTAAATATCACACTTCTGGCCCAAGAAGTAGAATCTGACTTACTGGTGGGAGTCTGAGGGAAGTAGCATGCTGACAAAGCACAATGATTACTAGGCAAGCAGAGACAGCAGATTTCTTGACATGTTTATTAATGCGTAGTGCGTTCACCAATCACACTCTGTTTCAGTTCTGTAGCGAAGAGGCCAGAGAACATCATACATCATACAGCCACTGCAGATTTCAGTCATTCTGAGCCACAGAATGACAGTTTTACATGAAGCCAGACCTTCAGCGGGACTTTAGTGCTCGGTCAATAATGCTTCCAGTGATTGCTGTGTTAATTGAAAAAAGCACTTAGTCCCCAAAGCGAGGTTGCTGTTAAAAGCTGGAATGTGTTGAATGTATTGAAGCAGCAGTAAGTGTTTTTTTTTTTTTGTTTGTTTGTTTATTTTTTGTTTTGTTTTGTTTTTTTAATGTATACATGAAATAGACCCAGGACGTGCTTCTTAACTAACAATTTAAGAGAATGCAAAACAACTGAGAAACACTGAACATTTTTAAACTGTCATTAAATAATAACAATAATAATTAGAGATGGACCGATCAGCGTTTTTGAGGCAGATTCTGATCGCCGATCACCTTTCAGCATGATCTGCCGATTACCAATACCGATAGAGGGCGGGGTATACGCCACGACAGGGCTACATGTAGTTATTAGCGCGAGCAAGTCATGAAACATGGTCTAAACTGGTTTATTACCATTTTTAATGAGCTCATGTGAAAAAGCATAATATTTTAAACTAAATTAACAGTAAATAAACAAAGTAAATCAAACAAATATCCCCAAAACTGCAATTATTACATTTAGACCCTTAATTTAAAACAAAAAAAGTTAATTAAATACATGCAGTAAAAACTGCAGTCATTAAACGCAGACTCTGTTATTTTAAACAATCTGTAATCATTAAATGTAGATCTTGAATTGTTGCTGCTGTTCTGTTAGTACCGGTCAGATCTGGTCTGTATGTGTTCTGGGTTATTAGTTTTGTGTTAGCTGTGTGTGCTAGCTCTGCTGTTTACTGATACTCACTGTATTCAGTGTCGTATTAGATTATTAGTGTTAAATGTCTTTGTTTTGGTTCCTCAACGAGACACGCTGATTTTGCACATTTTAAAAACGTCCTGAATGAGTCTGTGTCACGTACGGTAAACACTGGCAGACGGACGACATTCTTTTTATCAGCGCATGCGTTTCTTGTGGCTGCTTTAGTCAGTCTGTTGAAAATAAAGGGTGTGTGTTTCCACCTAGCGGTTCAGATAGGAATTGCAGGGAGCTGGCCGGAGGGCTCCTCTTCCTGGAGGAAACTCTAGCTGGAAATACAGAAATTAGGCTCATTTGTTTAACTCTATCGATCGACTCTCGGGATCGGCTAAATTGGAGAAATATCGTCATAATAATTAATTCTTTTCATGTTGAGAATGGTACAGCTCCAGTGAAATATTGTTCTTGATATTGGTTAATCAGCTGAGATGACACATGTTTTTTTTTTTTTTTTTTGTTTGTTTTTTTTTGTTTTTTTTTTTTTGGGTTACTCAGCCAAAACTGTAATAGAGGGCAGGATGGGGAAAATAGTAAACTTGTCTCTTTAAATTATAAATTGTCTAAGGTTTATAAAGGATGAGGGATTGTTTGTTAGAACCTTACATGCATAATACATGTATACAAATGTATTAAACTTTTCTAGCTGGGCATTAGAAACCTAGCTAGTCAGTTACAGTAGATCGCGGCTGTAACATTACATTTTTCATCATAAATCCAGCTCCAGACATGAACACTGTTCGTTTCAATTTCATTTTAGATAAAGGTGGGCAGCTGCTCAGCAAAACTATTAGAACACAATAAGATTGTGTCCTTTACAGCTACAGCTGAGCGCAGAGCTTAACTTCAGACAACAACTCCACACCTGAACACTCCTGTGTTGTTTTGAACGTCACAAATGATAATTCCAGGTTGTTACTCTCCTGTTGGGCCACACAAAGTCAGAACTGCCTGGTCCTTCAGGAGTAATTCGGCATCGACCCGTGCATGGTTTTTGAAGAAATCCTCCATGAGGCGTAACATGTTTTGAGAAACACTGATAACAATGAATTTCCACCAGATCTTTCCTCTTATAACAGGACACAGTCTTTTCAATATGGTTAGAAAGCTCAAGAAACTCTGCCTCTATTGTTGTGCCAAGCATGCCAGTAGGTGGGAAATGTGACAAGATGATGTCACCTTGTTTCGAGGAAAGGGTAGACATTCTATCAAGGTGTTTCAGGTAGCTAAGAAAAGTGGTTTATGTGGGAGAGAGGTTCTCCCTCTGAATGTACTTTGGGCTTTAAAAGTTTGCAGAGTGTTTACAAACAGCTGCATAGTGTACTAAAGGAAAGGTGAAAACCAAAAAAACATAATGGGCCCTCTTTACTCATGTAAACCAAAATAGACAGTGGAAATATATATATATATATATATATATATATATATATATATATATATATATATATATATATATATATAATTTTTTTTTTTTTTTTTTTAATTGTCCAATAATTTTTTTAACCCCCAATAAAATAAATATTGGATTGGTATCAATACCAGCTACTAGGTTTCAGTGTCTGCTTGGGGCAAAGATAGTGGTATCATGTCAACTCTAACTGTGACGCGTAACTCTGACCCATTAAGCAAAATAAGAGTGTGATCCTTCTACTTATAGTTGGTCGTCCATCACTATTCCTCCGAGCTGAACCGGAACACTGACCTCAGTAATTACCGCCAGCCTCTTGGGTGCATTTGACAGCTCCGATCAATCACACTGAGCAAGGCCTGATAACAGGGTTGACGTGTTCCTGGTAAGGGCTGGGCAAATGTCACATAGGAGGTACAGCATATGTTGGTCCAGATCAAGATTGGGCAGTTGGGTCACTCCATGTTACTCATCTGACTTAATTACTTGGCTAATTATGAAGTTCCTGAAAAGGGAGATACTGAAAATCTGTTTCAGGATCATGGTGCGTATGGTTGATGTCCAGAGAAAACAAGTGTCACCAAAATGGAAACGTTGCAGGAGAGGAAACAAAAACTGTCTTTACTTTTAATGTAAGTCAAAGGAACCAGACTTATTACAAAGTGATTTTATTTATAATAAATATAGTTATTTCAGTTAATTCAGTATGAAACCTTCACAGTATATAAAGGACGTCTGTCGTGTTCAAATAATGCAGAAAAATAAAACTATGATTGAAGGATGCAGTTAATGATGCTCCAGTCAGATACTTTCAAGTCAAGTCAAGTCAAGTCAATTTTATTTATATAGCGCCTTTTTACAACGATGTTGTCTCAAAGCAGCTTTACAGAGTTTTGAAAACAGTTATAACATATACCCCCCAGTGAGCAAGCCAGAGGCAACAGTGGCAAGGAAAAACTCCCTCAACTGGAGGAAGAAACCTTGGGAGGAACCAGACTCACAAGGGGAGACCCATCCTCCTCTGGTCAAACAGTATTTACAGTTTGAACTAAATACCAAAGAAAGGAGTCTCTGTTTGAAATCTGGATAGCAAAGCTTTAGAAGCTTCACAGATAGAGGCAGTGTATGACTGAGGCAGTCTCTGGCTGAGGCAGTCTATGACAGTCTTTATGTAAAGTGGGCGTGAGCTGAAACAGTCCCATCCTATCTCAGTGCTGGTGCATCTGGATGGCACAGTGATGTAACTGAGGGTGTAGCAGTAAATGGACAGGAGAGCTGGCTGGTGATGGTGGGGTGATGGCCCGATGATCAGTCCTTCAACAGACAGGAGGACAGTCATTTCCTCAGGAAGAGTAAAGAGAAAGAGTTAGTTGGGCTCAGGAGTAAGACTGTAGAGAATATGAATTTTCAGAATTTTAGAGTGTGGTTGGTGACTCCGGCAGATCTAACTATAACAGCCTAAACTAAAAGGAGAGAACCAGAAGGTAACATGGACATGAGAGTACCCTGAGACACTGGGGTCAAACACTGGGGCTTTCACTTAATAAATGTTCACCAATTACTTAAATATACTGGATTTAACTATTTCTGATGAATGTGTGTGGATGTGAAGTAAGCTAGGCTTTTTATGTTGGACCTATTCCGTTCCTGAGTATTGCTGTTGTGATGGTACAGAGGCTGATTTAGTTTAACTGAACTGAGAGAGCAAGTTGGACTTTTGCACACATTCCTGTGGAAGTGGAAATCAATGAGAGAGCAAACGTGGCATCTGTCAAAAAGCCAGTGACTTGTTTATGGCTGTGAGTCATACCAAGGCAGCTCAGGGTGTGTGCGCGAATGTCCTAAGTTTGTTTTCCTATAAATGCTATGAACAGTTATGTTCACTGGCACATTATGAGGACTTTACGAGTTAATGGACATTTATTTGACACTGTTGGACCTTAAACCTTGTCCAAACCTTGTTACTGAGTCAGTTTAACTTCGTCACAGAATCAATATAAGGCTCCACAAGTGTAGTAATACATATTTGTAGTGTGTCGGTGAGGGAGCTGAACACACAGTGCGTGGGTCGATGAGTCCTGTCAGTCTGCTGAGTGAGGAGCTGAAAAAGACACCTGAATGAAACCTGCTGTTCTGTCATTGATTCTTTTTTACTTAGTCTCACACACACACACAAACAAACACAAGCAAACACAGAGTGCAGCTGTGCTCTAGAGCCAACTTTCTTTTGTGGAAAAGTATCTAAATTTGTGATTTCCGAACAATATTTGATTTAAATTGGAAATATTTTGTGTACATTAGGGTCCAGGTGTGTTAGTTTTGTCTGAAAGACTTTAAATATGTACTTCTTTGAATAATGAATGTGGGATGCTGATTCGGAGTAGATTTGCCATTTGAGTACAAACAGTTCTTAACAATAAAGTTCAATATGATATTTTTACCCAAAATTAACGTGGGGTCTTAATTGTTCAGGCTTGAGCTCTACCAAGGCTAAAAATAAGTAGCTCAAGAAAAACTCTCGCATTCATACTCCAGTAGGGGGCAACATATCACCAGAAACTGCACAGTCCTACCTCCTTCCTCTTCAGTTCTTACCAGTATAAAAGAAATGTTACAAGTTCAGCATCAAACTTCATCCCTTTACTTGCTGAGAGCCTCTCCAGCGGTAGGAAACAGCAACTCTTGTTTTGTTTTCATTTCTGTTACTACTTTTGTTTACTGCCGAGCGTGGATTCTTGCCAGGAGCGGATGAAGCTGGTCGCTCGCCAAGAGCTTCAGATTCCTTTCACTGGCTATCTGTCCTTAAATTGTCTGACCATGAGCAGAACTTTCAACATGATTGACAAAAGATTAGGAAACACTATTGGGGCAGCAGCACTACTTCTTTATCCTCGTATGTTGGACTAATGGAGGTCTCACTGCTACTCACCATTATATCATTGGGCCAAGGCTGGCATTCCAAGTTCAGTAGATACCTCTGCAACCCAATAGATATAGACGTCTTTGACCCACCGTCTGTTTTTGTTAATTCTGGAAAGTATTAAACTAGATGTCTTACATGTTGCTTCCTTAAAACGTACACTAGTAATTATTTGCAATCTTTGCTTTCTTTTGGCATGTTTTCTTTAGTGTTTTCCTTTAATCTACATCAGTGTTTGGCAGCTTTGGGACATTCACAAGGCAGCACTTTATTTTTAAGTTGTGGTCGTTCTCGTAAGATGAATAAAGCCGTGCTTTACAAGAGCTTAATTGATTTGGACTTTGCTATTGAGTCAAAGCAAATGAAACCAACAAAAACAGTGTACATTGTTGTTGGTAGGAGGTTAATAATAGGCTACAGTAGCAGTAATTGCGAGCAGGGGTGTGGAGCTCCCGTCCTGAAGGGCCGGATTCCTGCACTGTTTGGTAATTTTCCTACTCAGGCATGCCTGAGGCAACTCATCCACTAATTATCAGGTTTAGTTGGTGTGCCCCTCCGTTCCCCACCCTTGAGCTAGAGACTGATTTTGCAAATTAAGTTTTAGCCATTTTAATTAAACAAGGAGCGATCTCCAGGCTGTAAACGTGATGCATTAAACCATTACAAGACTGAGTTTCTGAGTAAAAACCCATTTTGTGTGTTTAAGCAATCTTCATCCGTCTTACTGAAATGGCTTACTGGAGAAAGGAGTCATCAGTATCAATTAAAAGGTTAGCGACCGCCTCACAGTTGGTATTCACAACATTTTTATTATTTATTTATTTATTTTTTTAATCCTAAAAACTCTCTTGCTTGCCTGCCACCACAAAACCCCACCCCACTTTTCTAACTTTTATTCATAGAAGGGAAAATATCAGGGAAGTTTGTTTCTAATCAAAGTGTTTTAGGTTCTATCATCTTTGCTCCAGAAAAGCTCGACTCATCACCCCCTTCATGAGCTGGCCCAGGCTTGTTGGAACAGAGTAAACACAAGCTCGCAAAGCGTGGAGTCTCCAGGTGTGGGAATGGGAACCACTACCCTAGAGAGGCTGATCTGTTCTGTTGTAACTCTCTTGGAATCAAGTGACTGAAGACTTCAGTGCATAAGCCATATAAGGGGTATGTTATTTTAGGACTGGAACATAATCTATTATTGTTGACTCAAGTAATCGGAACACTTTTCACAGTGGTCTTTATGTTATGTAATACATTTCTTCACTAGATAAAAATATTTTATACGTAGCAAATGTTAAAAATTAATAATACAGGTTTTAATTTAATGCACCTGAATTCAGGGCACCTTGTCTCAAAGTGCAGCACTGCTTTCCACATGACTCTCGAGGTGAATAGAGCAAAGATGCCTCACAAAGAAAAGACGTGTGGGAGAACTTTTAAATGAGTAGAACGAGTGTTGCACCAGTATCGGCGCCGATACTGGCATTTACATACAGTATCGTCTCGGCAATAGAGAGCGCCGATACCACAAAGCTTATTGACTAAATGGCTGCACGTGTTTCTGCATTGTGACAATTTTTATTTTTTCATAGCTCTGAAACTTTTTAATGTGCAGTTACTCAACCAGTAAACGGTGTTCTTTCAAGGTTATTATATCTTATTCAGGATAAGACATAAAAAATACAACAAATAAAAAGTGGAACACTATAAATATCTGGATTTACAGCCATATATCGAGCATTTAAGTCAGAGTTGGTATCAGTATCGGTACTCTGTATCGGCAGATGCCTGAAAAGCTGGTATCAGTCTTGGGATCGGTAAGGAAAAAGTGTTATCAGTGCATCCCTAAGTAGAACATGAAGAAACATGCTCAGTGCAAAAAGATATAAAGTCCCACTTTAGAGGCATGACAAACTAAAATACGTAAGAGATGCTTATCTAAGTAGCACTATGTGTCCAATCCACACTGTCTCTGACTCGCACAGCCGCTTCAGACAAGAATATCAGCTCTGTTTTCTCAGGTTTAGAGCTTGACAGCACACACAGCAGGTCTGTCACAAGTTTTTCCACCTCTGCATCAGTGAAGACATTATCAGTACAGCACAGGATTATCCCGGCAACAAGGTCACCACATGGTAATTTATTATTTTACATATAGTTTTGAACACTGTAGAGTTTGGAAATGTGTAAGTCTCTCACATGTATTACATGAACACCACATTGTTTGAGCTGCAGTGACTCTCCAGCTGTTGTTAGCTTTGATCAAATTTCTACATCACAGCAAGCAGTATGAAGTGTGAGAATGATTGATTGAAGGAAAATCATGTTTTTGAGATGCATCCTGGTTCTTGGAAAAGCTTCTGATTAAGGCTATAACGTGGTTAGAGGGCAGCGATCGGTGATGATTGTCACTTGAGCTGTCTCTATCATCAGCTGGGAGATAAATATTGACAGTTTGCTGGTCAGCTAGTTTGGCCAGTTTAGATGTGTATTTTAATAATTGCATACAATAAACAGAACAATTGCTTTAAGTGAGTGACTGGAGTGATTTACGTGATGATTTGACTGCATCTCCATGGAGCCATGCTTTACTTGAACCAGTGAAAATGGACGTAAGTTATTGGCTATTGTTTTCAAGGGTGATTTTGAGAACAAGCATTCACGTTGCTGTGAACATTTCTTACATACTAACTGAATGCCACAGAGGTTGCGAGACGTCTACGGTTTAGTGAATCCCATCATTTATGGCAGTCAAGCCAGGAGATAACGGCTTGGGCAGACGGATCACACGGGCCAGATGGAACATGGAGGCAGTGCCTCAAAGAACGTCTGTACCGCGGTATCCTCAAGAATAGAGCTTATACCCTGAACTGGGCTCCGTCTTCCTTTTGACAGCAAAGAAGTTACAACAACGTACACCGTCCTATCAGGATTAGAGTATTAGAAGGCTGCAAAATGCTGTTTGTTCCAGCCTTTGTTCTATTTCTTATTATTCATATACCTGACTAATCAAACCGTTACCCTCTGTCCCCTCACTTTGGTCGTAGATGATTTGGCATTAACATGCATCTTGAGGTACAGCCATCCAGGGTGTCTCAGAGACGAGTTCTGAGCCATCACCCCGAAAAACATCCTTCAGCAGAGGTCAGCATCCACATAACGTTTGTGGTGTGAATGCTGAAGCATCTCAACAGCACGGAAGGACCGCCTTAATCACCTGCACCATCACATAAGAGATGAAAGCAGCTGGTCTATTGTTCTTTGTCTCCTCTCACATTTTTTGTTAGTTGAGGTAGTAGTACTGTGACAAACTAACATGATACATGTGTGCAGCTCCCTTCCTACAGTCAATCAATCAACCTTTATTTAAGCTCGGATAAGGGCAACCCTCATTTTCAATGTAGCCGAGCATTTACATGGACAGGGATTGACATAAAAAAATAATAAAAACAAAATTTAATCATTATAAATTAAAACAACTGAGAAGAAAGTAACTAATAAACATTAAACGAAAATTTAAAAATAACAGTGAACATAAAAGTTAGAGATAATATTAATAAAAAATAGATAAAGGTTAAGATTTAATTAGTAAGAAATAAGGAGATAAAAAGAGGGTAAGAGATTACAAATAATAAAAAAAGTAAAACAGTTCAAAAGGAGTTTAAGAGAAAAACAAGATATAATAATAAAAAAAATAATACTAAAATAAAATAACATTAAAATAAAATAAAAACAATAAAATAATACAGAACTAATTAAATCAAATAAAACAATCAAAGAAATAAAATTAAGAATAAATAATACAGGTACAGACTGTCTGAGAGTGATTAGATATTAAAAGTTTAAAATAAGTGACACCGGCGAGCTGAGTTTTAGTGTTTTCTGTAGTAGATGCAATCATAAGAAGCGCTGGTGACACCATCCCTATCACAAACTGCCTTCAGAGTGTCTTTCAGAGTGTCCTCAGTGCAGTAACTTTTATTTATGATGCGAAGAAGCAAGAGAAGGCGTTTCACTAGAGTATGCATTGTGCATTTCCACTCCTTTTGGTATTTGCAGGTGCAAAAGAGGTCATGAACCTCAAAAAAGGAGGAAAGCAGATGTCCTCCTTTTTGCACGGGTGTTGCAGGAAAATCTGTTTTATTATTTAAAAACAGCCAAGGGGCAAGTTTTCATGTTAGATGAGTAATGAAAACACCCTCTTTAGACGAGCGAATGGGCTAGGAGAGCTAACTGAATGTCATGTTGGGTGTTGATGAGAACTCGTCTTCTTAGCCAGGGTTTTTTTTTTTTACAAAACTTCTGAGGTTCACAGCTGTACAGCCTGTCACTTTTGGTGTGTGCGTCAAGTATAAACAGCTTTCTTTATATACGGCTTTGCTGTCCCGTCCTGTCATATCTGTCCTCCGTCTGTTTCATTCTTCTGTGTTTTTATGCATTCACGCAAGTTGACGTTTTCCTCAGATCAAATTATGATGAAATATTTCTTCTTCTCCCATCCCTACTGCCGTGGCCCATTCACATTCTTTTTCTTCTTCAATGGATTTATGGGCGACTGTCTCTACTGGAGCTTTGGTCCAGACTGTGGTCAGAGGCAGCTTTCACGTCTGCTATTTTGGTTTGGACCAAACTGGAAAAGTCTGGCGGTCTGGACCAAACTAGGTAGGTATGAAAGCACTTGCTAGTCATATGTCTTCGTCAGACTGAAATTCGATTGCTTTTTGAGACTGGATATGCAAATCTGCTTGTAAGGCCGCAACCAATCACCAGCTGTTAATCTGCTTGTCTGTAGCTTGTTTAGCACAGTAGGGTCTGTCCATATTGCTATTAAACATTTGGTTTTGTCCGGTCCCCGTCAATGTGCATCTTCATCTTCCTCGATGACACAGGTCATGTGTCCAGTGACGTATTGCATTGGAAGGCGTTTTGGTTCTACTAGGAAGGACATTAGTTGTCTGATGTGCCCTGGAGAGACTGATGTCAATCAATCAACCTTTATTTTCCCTCGGTAATACATTGAGGGTAACCCTCATTTACAATGCATCCGAGCATTTACAACTTAAAGGGACTGAAAATACATAAAAATTAGAATAAATATTTTATCAAGAAAGCTAATATAAAAAACTTTATGAATAAAACATAAGAATTAAATGATATATTTAAGAAATAAATATACAAATTTAAGAAATAAATGATTCAAAGTAGAAGTTTAAGTTGACAAGCTAAAAATATAAAACAATGAAATAAAAAGATTAAAAAAGTGAAGTAAATTAAATACAAATAAATTAAATATAAATTGAAAACATGAAGAAAGTAAATGATGAAAATAAAACAAAATGTAAAACCAAAATTGGAGAGATAAAAGGACAGAAACTAAAAAAGTTAAGAGTCAAAGGAAAAACTCAATTAAAACAGGTACAGGCTGTCATGTGTTCATGTTTCTATAGTATGTGGCTCAAAATCATCTTAGACCACCTTCGGGTTCGTGTCTGTTAAATATGCGTTGTGGGTGGATTATAACGCCTTATAATCCTAATACTCATGACGCATGGAGTGACTGTGTGTAAACAGGGTCTCAGTTGATTAATCCTGTTATTGTAGGGTCATGGAAGTATGTTGGTAGCTACACACTAGGCCTAAGTGTGGGGGTCTGAATCTTGTACTGATTCACCAACACTAGACTGTAATCGTCCCATAACAAACAACCTGTCACCACATCTAGTTATCTCCTTTACAGGCCCTCCTCTCATTCCTAAGACCTTACATAGTCTTGTTAGTACATGTCTGAGTCATGCTGTGTTTCCTTTTGTTGAATGGAGAGGAATATTTTACAAGCTCTGTCTGCTCTTGTGTTTGGCCATTGAGCAGAAATGGCCTTGTAACCTTTGTACCAACACAAAACGTCCAAAAAGCATTTCCTCAGTCCCGTTTCATTTTGTATGGACAAAGTGTGAAACCTCCCACAGGGAAAGGAGCCATTGCTGTAATGGACTCCTTTTGTGTTTTGCCTTAGCGCTATCTGCTCTCTCCTCTCCTTATGCTGTTTATTGATCAGCTGTAGATCTGTGTGGTGGGCCATAGGCAATACATGTCAGGGTCTTCAGTTCTTTGCAATGTTCAGAAAGCTATTGCTGTTTGCTTATGCAAATACTAGGTTGTCAAGAGTGCTTTACGCTTGGGGTCCCACAGGGATCTACACTGTGCCCGCTGCTGTTCTTTCTTTACAGCTCTTCCCTGTGAGATTTAGGCATGCTTTGTTATTGTCATGACTTGTTTATCAATGCTTATCAGTGCCTTGTCCAGGCCTGGCTCGAACACTGTTGAGCATGTTATTTTCTGGAAGAGGTGGTGTTTGAAAGACCTTCTCGTTTGGACCCGAGGTTCTGCAAAGTAAATTTGTAGGGTAGTGTAGTTACAGTGTGTGTATTTTTTTTTGTGTGTACAAATGGATCTAACATCTTATTTTTTAAAGAAAATATTTGATTTAATACTGTACAGTGGAGTCTTTTTTTTTATATACAGCCTTGCATTTATATATTACTCTTTTTATTTTTTAGTTTATTATAGCCCTCAACATGATGATAAAAGAACAACTAAACCAGCAGTTATCATTTAAAGTGGTCTAATCTAATGATTTATTTACAAGCTGATATCTTAAGCCGAAGCCCAACATACTGGCCATGATCTAGTCACAAAACTATGGTTGATAATATAATACAATACAGTATGTTGTGTTGTTATATCTCCAGCTGGTCCTTGTGGTTTTGGGCTCCATAGAGAATGAATGGCCCAGTCTGCTTCCTTTCTTGGGGAGATTTATTGTGTTGAGCCTTTTAAGGACATTAATTTGCGTCACTGCTATGCCGTCAACGTTATGAATGTGTTTAACGTTGACAACAGGAATTTGTCATCACTCAAGTGTGCGAGTACCTCATAACTTCTCTTCACCTGTGTTTTGAATGGTTGTGCTGAGGTGCAGCGTGTTCTGATGAATGAAGTGTAGTAAACAGGAAGTCATGGCTTGTGTCCCAGTCCTGCGACAGGGCTGACTTCCAGAGGAAAGTGGCCCTTAGAAAGTTAGCACATTGTTCTCAGAGCTTCATTAGCTAAAGCCACAAATAGCCAACAATGGAACTGGCGTCTAACAAGCTGCAAAAACATTTGTATGTACAGAGAGTGGAAAGCTGGGCGGGGAGACTGTAGACAATGCCTTATTTATTTATTGCTTTAATTGATCGTTCCTTGGATTTCTATTTTTATAGTTACAGTCTTTTAAGTTGGCAGGTATAGATCAGACATCTTCCTGTGTATGTCCTACAGAAAAGATGATTTGGTTAGGGAAGGTTAGGGTGCACAATATTGACAGAATTGACAGAAGGTCACACAAATAGTAAGTATTTAGTATTATTGATTCTAATTCTTTTGAAATATTTTACTCTGTATTAAACTTTAGGATGGTGCCCAAAAACTGGGTTAAAAAGTGTTACTGAGAAGGACAGTATAACAAAGTTGGTATAACAATAGTAAACTCAGACACACTGAAGATAGCTTACATTTATGTTTTCCATTCATCTCCTGTTAAATAATTGATTAGTGAGTAAAGTAGACGTTAAAGGGGTCTTATTATGATTAGTTTGTCCATAATTTTATTTTTGCAGTCTACTAGAATAGATTAGCTTGCTCTATTGTTCCCAAACACAGTGTATTTTCTGATATTGTACATCTGTGTTTACCCTTCGTCTCTCTGAAACACTCTGTTAGAGCTCCTGTGTCATTAAGCCCCGCCTCCAGAAGAGCCCAGTGTGCTCTGATTGGTCTGCTTACTCTGTTTTGATTGGTCAATAAATGTATGTGTATATATATATATATATATATATATATATATATATATATATATATATATATATATATATATATATATATATATAATTTTTTTTATTTTATTTTTTGTTTGTTTTGTGCAGCAACCTTATGGTGGATAATAGTGTTGCACCGATACGGTATCACTGTCGGCACTCATACTGGCACTTACACACAGTATCGGTCTCGGCAATAGAGAGCGCCGATACCACGAAGCTTGTTGACTAAATGGCTGCACATGTTTCTGCATTGTGGCAATTTTATTTTTTCATAGCTCTGAAACTTTTTAATGTGCAGTTACTCAACTAGTAAATAGTTCTTTCACGGTTATTGTATCTTATTCAGGATAAGACATAAAAATACAACATATAAAAAGTGGAACACTGTAAATATGAGGATTTATAGCCATATATCCAGCATTTAAGTCAGAGTTGGTATCAGTATCGGTACTCTGTATCGGCAGATACCTGAAAAGCTGGTATTGATAAGGAAAAAGTGGTATCGGTGCATCCCTAGTGGATGATGAGCAATATGTCCACGGTAACATTCAAAAGAATGGCAGTGTAATTTTAAGGGGTGAAAGCATAACAAAACTCTCCACTCGAAGCAAACTATATCGTTTTTTTTTTTTTTTTGGGACACCATTAATTTATGAATTATTTATTATTTAGTTTGGAGAAGGTGCTGTGGTCTGAGGCCAAAATTCAATAAGCTTAATGCTGCGCATATCATAAATACATCATAATCACTATAAAGCATGGCAGTGGTAGCAGCAGTGTCTTGTGGGGATGTTTCTCTGCAGTAAGCAGAGAGAAAACCTTATTCAGCCTCCAAGAAACCTGAGCCTTGGGAGAAGATTTCTCTTTCAGTACAACAATGACCCCAAGCCTACAGCCAAAGCTGCAAGCAGACTTAAAACAGTGATGTTTGTGGACTACCGCTTTCAGGCCACTAGAGAATTTGTGACTTGACTAGAACAGTCGCTGCCTCTTGTTTAGGTGGGAGATGTGTAGTTGCCCCTATGCTCAGAACTGGTGCATGTTGTGGTGTATGCTCAGCAAAACCCAGATTCCCTGATCTTTTTATGTTCTGTTAGGAAAAAAAAGGAAATGATGAGTTTAAGGGAAGGCGCCTGTCCAGGTTCTGCTCCACTTCATTGAACTAACATTGCCTCTGCAGACACAGGCCTCTGAGTGGCTCTGGTGGATGATGCTAGTGCATCGGGTGGGTTTTGGTTTTCTTTTTCTTTTTCCTGAGACTCATGCTGTTTCTGAGCTGGCATCTTATTTAGATGTTGTTGCTGACTTGCTCTACCCCCCTCTGCTCAAGTTGGCTCTTTCCTACCATACAATTTTTATATATATATATATATATATGTATGTATGTATGTATGTATGTATGTATGTATGTATGTATATGTGTGTATATATATATATATAAATATATATATATATATATATATATATATATTTGTTTGTTTATTTATTTGTTTATATAATTACACCACTTGCTAATAAATGGCCCCAACCGACATTAATAAAATAAATAAATAAAACATAACAGTAAATAGCGTGAGGCCAGTAAAAATCTACACTGACAGTAAAAGGCAACTGGCTTTTTAGCGCTATGAGTCTTGTAAAATGCTTAAGCATTTAAATACAGCTCACATTTTTTATTATGGTCATAAATTTTGACTAATTTTGATATTTAAGTATTAATTATAGTATAGTTAATGACCTGAACTGGTTAAAGTAGGGCTGGCTCCTAAAAGTCAATGAGTCAAGACCTGTTAGTGGGCTGATATTCTGATATATAGAGTTATGGAGAATCTTTTTCAGTGTAAATTACAATAAAACGTTAGACAGAAACAGACAAAACTCAACCGTTTTAAAAAACTTTAAAGAAAATAATTCACATGGCATTATGTGCTGGTGGTTGACTGAGGGGGAGTAGTTAGACTAGCTATTGACAGGTCTCAGAATAAGTCTAAAGTCTGGTGGCATTTCTGTCTTTAAAGATCTCGCAGCACATCGTTCACTGTAGCTCTGTAACTATGTGGCCTGATTTACTGATTTACAGAATATATACATATAAAGAGGACAGGAAGTCTGTTTACAAGGCAGAAACTGGCAGCAGCAAGTGCAGCATGTCCACTGGCCTTTGGGAGTGCCGCCGCTTAGACTACAACTGATCTGTCCAGATCTTAAATCCCATGTATTTCAATTGTTTGCTTATTTAAGATTTATTTATTACATGTAAAGAGAAAGTAGCCTAATAAGCTCAACCTGACCAAGACGAAAAGTTATTATTTCAAAGTGGACAATGATGTGCATTCAGTCAATAGAGTTTTTGTTTAAAGAGAAACAAATGAGATATATATATATATATATATTAGGGCTGGGCGATATGGGAAAAAATCTTATCACAATTTTTTTCAGTCGATATCCATATATATCACGATATAAATCAAATATCAAAATTTCCTTTTTACTTTAAGTGAGATATGAAGGTGTCAAAACTTTAAAACAAATTTTTTTTGTGTTTTTTATTTTCAGACAAATGTACTATAGAACATTACACAACTGTATTAACCACACACACACACACACACACACACACACACACACACACACACACACACACATATATATATATATAATATGGGATGGTATTTTTGACTTGGTCAGTCAAATCAAATTTGGCTGTATAACAAACTGAAATGCACATTGTTCCACAGATCCATGCGGTTATCCCAACATTGTTGGTAATTAAAATAGGCCGCAGTTTAGATCATTCATCGTATGCAGTGTCTCTCTTATTGATTTTTAAATGCCCAAAAACATGTTCCCGTACATCTGTTGCTTTTGACATTCTTAATATAGTTGAAATCATCATTGAAAAACATGGCAATGGATTTTCTGTTATGAAAAAGTGCAACAAATAGTTAAATCATTGTGTTGAACAGCCAAATTTGATTTGACTGACCAAGTAAAAAATACAGTCCTAGTGAAAAGCAACAAAAAGGTTAAAAAATAAATAAATAAATAAATAACACCAACAATAAGCATTGCTCCCTAGGCTTTCTCTTTCAGTGATACTACTGGTGTCAGGCCTTTGGAAGTATGTTTTATTTATTCATGGTAGCTCAGAGTAATCGGTAAGTTTTAATGTTGGATGAGTAGTAGATGCTTTTACAGATGAGCTAACGCTTGGGAAGACATGTTTGTGATACAGGTGCTTTGTCTTTCCTTTCTCTGCTGTGCCCTTCACAATGCATCAGTCAAGATATGGCCCTCATACGTACATACACATATATAGCAGGGGTCTGAAGAATGCTCTGCTGAAGCCATTATTCTTTTTTAAGAACAGTCCTTTTATTAAGCCACAGCAGGATCAGGCACATTAATAACACAGAACTCCCAGGGGGTGGTCAACATAATCCACATACCCTGGCCTATGTACGTATACATATTGGTATGTTGAATGATTGATTGAGTGCTCTAGTACCCATACAACACAAGTCAGCCAAAATGAAAGTAATGGATTGCTGTTTCCGGTACATTGTTTATCCTTGTTTATTGTTTTTTCAATCATATTTGTCCGTCAGCTAATCTTTTAAACCAGCTTTATGGTATATGACTGAGAGCTGCATTGGAAAAAGAAAATCCTCAGCCGTGTGCTGAGCATTTACAAAACAATGCTGTCTTTTTGCAGGAGGCCTACTCCTCTGTTTGGCTCAAGGGATGAGCGGGCTCTGAGTGGATCAGATAACCGGTGGATGTATAATAGGATTTCCCAAACGATCGTCCTTCATTCGCTCTGCGGTGTGCCTGCTTGGCATGTGAGAACCCTTAGAGGCTCAGCGGGGCCTGCAGGCCGTGGCGCCTAAATCAGCTTTACCTGATCTGATTTGTGTGTTTAAATATGCTCTTGGCTTGTGCTTGTGTGTTCAGGTGCCTGGTTAATACACAGTATGTCCAGATGTGTGTCCAGACATGCTCTCTAATTGTTGATTTCAGCTAGTTTACGGTACGGGCCCAGGTGTTCCTCTGCACATACAGCTTGTGTATTCTCCATAGAAGAGCTTTACTAATAGGATGAGACACTCTGAAGCAGCCAGGAGGCTACAGTGCTGTGGAGCAGTGGAATTATGGTTGGTGATGAAACTCCATCCATTACCTTAATGATGACATGGAGTGATCATCCAACACACCAGTACCTGACCTCACTAATGCTCTTGTGAACAATTGCATTTGATATTTCAACTAATGTAAAGCTTTTTTTTAGAAGAGTAAAGGCTGTTACTGCAGCAAGGGGGGACCAGCGTTCTATAAATACCCTTAAATTTGAAAGAAACAATGGTACAGTTGGTGTCTACTAGAGATGGACCAGTGTTTTTGAGGCCAATTCCGATCGCCGATCACCTTTCAGCACGATCAGCTGATAGCCGATACAAATCGAGGGCGGGGCTATATGCCACAGAAGGGCTACATGTAGTTATTTTAGAGCAAGCAGATCATGAAACATGGTTGAAACTGGTTCATTACCATTTTTAACGAGCTCATGTGAAACAGAATAATATTTTTAACAAAATTAGCCGTAAATAAACAAAGTAAATCAAACAGATATCCCCAATACTGCAATCATCACCCTTAATTTACCACAAAAAAAGCTAATTAAATACATACAGTTATTTTAAATGACAATCTGTAATCATTTAAATGTAGATCTTGAATTGTTGCTGCTGTTCTGTTCGTACCGGTCAGATCTGGTCTGTAGGTGTTCTGGGTTATTTGTTTTGTGTTAGCTGTGTGTGCTAGCTCTGCTGTTTACTGATACTCACTGTATTCAGCTGTGTTCAGTGTCGCGTCAGATTAGTAGAGTTAAATGTCTTTGTCTTGGTTCCTTAAAGAGACACTAATTTTACTAATTTATAAACGTCCTGAATGAGTCTGTCACGTACGGTAAACACTGCCAGACGGACATGTTTACTTTCAGCACATTTTTTTTCTGTGACAACGCTGCTTCAGTCAGCCTGTGGAAAATGAAAGTGTGTGTATTTCCACCTAGTGGTTCAGATAGGAATTGCAGGGAGGGGGTTCTCCTCTTTCTGGATGAAACGCTAGCCTGAAATACAGAAATTAGGCTCATTTGCCATGTATCGGCTGATACCGATACATAGCCGATCAATCCTTCCATCCCTAGTGTCTACAAACTTTTGGACATGCATATGAATGGATTTTGGTAAGAAACCTCTATTTGCATGTCGTGTTGACAGCAGTAACAACTGAATTTGGCATCAATTCACTGTTTAATTAGAGGGGAACGTTTCTGGTCGCTCACCACAAATGAAGTATGAAGATAATGAATCTCGCTTTATCTTTTTCTCTGAGGTAATTAAGCTCACACTCAGTTAATAAGGTAGTTGTGAAACCACATCCCTTTCCCAAACATCCACTGCAGGTTCAGTCTCTGGCAATGTTTTCTTCTTAATGCTTCGACTTCAGGGAAAAGATCTAATATGTGAAAAATTGGATATGACTGTCCGTCTCAGAGCAGGCGATTATTATTGTTCCTTTGGCACGCGGGTTTCTGCTGTTGCTTTTCAAAGGGGAGCTGTTTCTTCCTACTGCACCAAGCCAACGCAGCCATTTAGCATCTTTTCTGCCAAATAGTTGGCATTTTTAAAACACGGTAAAGCATCACTGCAGCCCTCTTACTTTAATTCAGTGTTTTCCAGGCAGCTGCCAACAATCCATTTAGCGAACTCTTAAAATAAGAGTTTACTTCATCTGACACTGCAGGCCCAGATTCTTCCTGCTTGGGTATCAGCAAAGCACGTCCTTGCTCAGATGCAAGCTCTCCAAGCTCTCATCTCATACTACTTTCTTTGTTATGTATTCAATCGCTACTTTATGCTGACTAACAGGAGGCAGGGTAGAAAATAGCAAAGCCCTCCAAGAGTGGATGACTCATGTTGGATGGCTCTGTTGCCTTTTAAAAGGAAAATTGCAGCTTTGAAACAGGGAATTGTACACTTTGCGGCAAGAGCTCTTATAAGGATATAGGGACCTCTTAGGATGATTTGTCTTTCCTCTGTGCTAATATGCTAATGTGCGTTAAGTGGTCTTATACTCAGAGGAGTTTGGGGCTCAGTGTTGTAGCTATGACTAATCTACACTAGGTCTGAAATGATAGTGGCAAAGTCAAATACAGTGTGAACAGCAAATGTGGGTTTGTTTTTTGTTGTTGATGTGACCTTTATTTAATCCCCCAAATTATTTATGGTAGTTAATTTGGACGTGTTCCAATACGCTCCATTAAAGTTGAGGAAATATGGCAGCTCTCTTGTAAGCCTAATGACTAAATGGCACTCTTCTAGGAAGGATAAATATCAGTGGTGTCCAAAGAAAAACAAAACTTAAACTTTACATTGACTTCCATTGAAAGCTAAGAATGTGCTTGTCCTCTCCTGGAAAGAACTTTTATTCCAAGCAGTTCTGGAGCTTTTCTATTGGTTCATTACCATGAAATTTTGATACAGTGTAAAGGACAACTGTTATGCTCCAATGATATAGTAAAGGTAGAAGTGGAAACAATGGACATGTGTTTTCTTTGGACGGCGACTATTTAGTGTGTGGGACAGTATAAAATTTAATTGAGAACACAGCAATGAAAATTATAAAGACGCATGATGCTCTGGCACGTATGGCCTACTTTGTCATATAAAAATGGAAAATAGATCAATTTTTGGCATCTACTTTTTAACTTAAAAATTAAAAATAGCTAATAAACGAAGTAACATTTGAAGGTAATTGTTTGGAGACTTTTTAAGTTTTTTGTAATTTATACATTATCATACTTTACATATATCTGCCCTCAAAGTATTGCAGCACCAAATTAGTTAGAAGACCTCAAAACCTTTTATTTACATGTATTTGCATCAAACCTAATTATTAAAATGTAGCCAATTCTGTCGGTTGCTGCATTAACCTTTAATTGTGAAATTATGAACATTAACAACTGGAAAATAATTGTGATTGGCTCAAATAATGGTGATCAGGTGATTGTGATAATTGTGACAGGTAGTATTTGTAATGGTTATTATTTCTAATGTTGGAGCAAATGTTGTATATGCCCACAGTGTATGTGTATATAAGTATATAAGTATGAATTGCTCCTCCGATTGCATGTTTGTCTGTTCTGGATTTGGTTTTGAAGTGCTTGTCCTGCTCTTTTCTAAAGTGATAGAATCTGTTGTTTTGTGTGCAAACTTGAAAATAATGCAGATTCTATACAGCCATCCCACCAGAATGCCCACCTCACAGGATGAAATTGGTTTTCTCACTCTGGTCCTGTTTGGAAGGTGATGTAACTGCTGCTTCTGTAGTGCTGAACCTCAGCTCACACTGCGATGTGGAGATCAAACACTAAGCTGTACGTTGTACTGGCTCTGGATCTGCAGAGATCTTATTCAGAGGTGGTTTAGTTTCTTCTCATCTGCGTAGTTGATTTTTCATTCATAGCACTTGCAGGTAGAGGATCAGTTTCTATGTATGTGTATTTTTGGTTATGTGTGACTGATATCGAGTTGCCCCGTGTGGGCTCGTTCGAATCACAGTACATTACCTTGATTTGTGTCACAAATCCGATTACAGCAAAGGGTCAAATAGGCCGGCTTGGTAGTTGGGCAGAGCAGCATTAATTCTTTTCTGTGTCTGTGTAACTCTGTTATGCAGCTGCTGATGCTAATGGGATACTAATTAATTTTAAATAGGATGCCTTCACATTCCTCCAGTCATGGATCAGTTCTGCTGCAAATAAGCTTTTCTGTTTTTATAGCATGTATAGTGTGTTATGTCAACACATTGTGCATTAAACACACACATATTATCTGCATTGACCATAACATCCGAGGAGGAATCGTCTTTGTTTACCAAATACTCTACACGCCTTTCTAGGACACACTAAGCATGACTGGCTGAAACTGTTTGAAATCAGCAAGTCCTTATCTCAGCCAGTATTCAGATGATTTGTAAAGAGGAGCCTGAAGTAGCTAAGCTTTCTGTCCTTCACCTGTTCTAATCATCCTGTTGTCTTTTCCTTCCATTGTCTACAGGTGACCAGTCAGAGATCTGCAGATGCGCGTCTACATGGAGATCCAACCTCTTCACCCAGTGACCATCTGAGTATCGGGAGAGAGTGAGGTACGAGCACATGAGGGGCGCAGTAGTTAGAATTCTGCTGGTAGTTGGGCTTCAGATATCAAAGAGAATTGCTCACTGACTGACTGCCTCTGTAGTGTTTTCTGTAGACGAATGCATCAAGTGGTTTGTATTGTTGTTCCTCAGTATAGCTTGTGTATAATGAAATAAAATGTTGTTCCTCAGGCAACACACAGCAGCACAATGTACACAATTACTTAGAGTGTAGATACATGATAATGTAAACCAAATACACAAGACATTAAATAATATACAGGACAATATATGCACAGGGAATTGGCATTTAGTAGCAGGTAGTGATGCATAAGCTCGAAACTGTCCTGTATAGTAGAGACTCATAGCAAGTTAAGAAAGAAACGGCAGTTGTGCTGTGATGGTAAATGGGTGTGTCAACAGTCTATGGTGGGCATAGGAAGGAGTCTAGATGAGTCTAATTGTACGTTTGCAGGCAACAGTGTGTTCAGTAGTCTGAATGCATGCACAGAGTGAGTGTGTGCTGCTTTAGGGGTGTGTTTAGGCTGATGAACTGAAGATGGTCCCTAGGGAGAAGATCGATTGGGCATTGATCAGCAGTTTGTGTGATGTGGTGCCAGGAAAGACCTCTGTACACTCACAATCATGTAAATGTACAAACATCTGTAGAGCTTCTTGGTTGTTTAATCTGGTTTCAGATTTTAAATGAGAAAAACAAGATTTGATTCTAAAATGTTTTTGTTTCCAAATTTTGCACCTTCCTAAATGCATCTAAAATTATAAATAAAAGTAATTGAAACAAGCACAATACAAAACTACATTGGGATATATATATATATATATATATATATATATATATATATATATATATATATATATATATATATATATATATATACACAGTATATTATATATATAACAAATAATTAAGGGGGAGCAGTATTCACACCCAGGTAGCATTTTCTTAACTTTTAAATCCTAAACAAAACAAAAAATACAAACAAACTTCCAGGTATTTAGTACATTGTGAGGCCCTTTGAACAGAGAACCGATCCAAATGTTTAAAAATCATATTACCTGATGAATTACAGCTACCATAAACAGATAAACTTAACCTGTGGCACAGTTCATATGACAGTGAGCAGATGTCTTAGGAAGTGGACAAATGCTAGAAATCACAAACTCCATTTAGTTGCTGCTGGTGTGGGCAATATGGCCAAAAATATAATATCGTGACACTTCCAGACAATTTCATGATACACAATCTGCTTAATGATGCATAATTTTTGTGCTGAACAGCAGTAGCATCACATTTACACAATATATTTTTTTGCTTTGTGCCCAGGACCACATGTGGTGGTGTGGTTTTATAAGATAGCTTTCCTAAAGTTATATTTTGAAAATCGTGCTACAGTATCTTACTTCCAGTATCGCAAAATACTGAATCTTAACCCCTGTATGATGATGCATGTTGTGTCACCAGGTTTTTGCGGAAACACAGTCCCACCTAGCTCATGCAGCAGCAGCGGTGGCTGTTTACAGCATGCAAAACCAAATCAATTATGCAAAAATACAGCTCCATCAGGAGTCACAGGTTTACCATTAGTTAAGACCAGCCTAACAAAGTACACGCGAGGAGTTATGACTAATCAGTACGTGTAATATAAATGAATTTATACAGTGAATAGATATCTGCATTGTTTATTTCACTTTATACGCACAAGACACTCGATTCTGAACACACTACCTGCTGCTAGGACTTTTACTGTTCTTAGTATTATCAAGTTAACAGTTTTATGCCACATATTTCCCAGTTAAATTGTTTTAATCACATTGCTCAGGTGCCAAAGACCTTTGCACAGAACTGTACATGTACAAGTGATTACTCCTACTGAATATAACCCCACCTGCTGAGTCATTTCATATTCCTCACACCCTACTCTCCACTGTTCACGGTTCAGTGTTCCCGTATTCAGGTGCTCAGTCTGTTAGGTAGTGCTTGTATACTTTATTGTCTGCGTATATTGGGTTTATTGTCAGATTTTATTGTCGTTTGCTGCTGTTTCGGTTTTAAATATAACACCATACTCTGGTAAAGCTGTCTGGTACATATCTGAGGTGAAAATGAATGATAAAACAGATATTAACTTTGACTTTAATAGTCGTTCTGGCTTATTGCTGCAGTGCAGTAATCCATAAGCATTAATGAAAGAAGTTTCCATTCAAATGATCACATTGTTCATCATAAAATATGATGGAGAGCAAACTTGGCATGGAAATAAAGTGGAAAATAACAGATGATCAGTTCAGTTTATTGTGTGGGGAAAATGCTGTGTGTGTGTGTGTGTGTGTGTGTGTAAGAAAATATAAAAAAATATTGAATATCGGGATATTGTGTTTGGTGATACTGTATTGATTCTCAAAAACACAGTATCGATACACAGATTCCTGGTAGACAGTGAATCATTGTGTGTTGTGTTTAAACCTCTGACCACTAGATGGCAGTGTTGTAATACATTTTCAGCTCCACTCCAACATTAACAAGCAGTACAAGGGTGCAGTGCTACTGTAAACATTGGCACATCTTTTCATACAGTGGTGTTTTTTAATAGCAGGATTTGAAAAATCGGAATATATCACTTTGCTTGCAGTATCACAATATATCGTGATATATTGAATCGTGATGGCTGTATCAAGGTACTTATTGTATCGGCAGGTTCTTGCCAATACACAGCCCTAGTGTGTGTGTGTGTGTGTGTGTGTGTGTGTGTGTGTGTGTGTGTGTGTGTGTGTGTGTGTGTGTGTGTGTGTGTGTTCTCCCAGAGATGCAGTGTGAGCATTTGATGGTGGCCCAGCGTTGTTGGGGTTGTAAACATGACAGTTCAAAGCAGTTAATGCTCATAACATCAACTGCAGCCTCACTTTCTACGCTCTGACCGTTTGGTCATGACCATATCTGCCCTGCGTCAGTGAGAGCGGTAGGGCTAATTGATTTCCTATGGATCATATTCTGATTTGTTAAAAGCTGAAAATGTCACCCCTTCCAGAAAAAGATGCCCTTTGGTGCTGCTGCAGTTCAGCCAATATTTTATTTTTGATTGCAGCGCATGCCTGACCAGTGCCTCTCCGACTGCATCTTTCATTGCGTGGTTATAAGAGAGCATCGTTAGTTTAGGTGGATTTAGTGCAGCACAGCATGTAAAACAATGTTTAAAAAAGTTTTTGGGTTCGTCGTTGTTGATCATAGTTTTCAGTGTGTGCTTACATTTTCTCTTCTAACTTATCAGATGTCAGGAAAACGAAATTGTGATACTACACTTTGCCATATCTCCCATCTCTCAGCTTAGGTCTGAGTAAAATATTATATTTGATTCCATATTAAATTATTGGTGGGCGGCGCTGTCATCTCACAGCAAGGAGGGCCTGGGTTCGATTCCCCAGTCGAGCTACCAGGATTCTTTCTTTCTGTGTGGAGTTTGGATGTTTTCCCCCCTGTCTGTTTAGGTTCTGTCCCACAGTCTAAAGACAATCAAATGAGTTGGAAATACTAAATTTTGTATGTGTGTGTGTGTGTGTGTGTTCCCTACAATAATAGACTGGCGACCTGTTTTCTGGCTAATAAACGCTGAGATGGGCTTCAGAATGCCATCAGCATTTTTATTATTTGGTTTGTTGAGGGCCAGCTTATTAGAATCGTTTTATACGCTTGTCTGGAACTTAATAAGTTTTATATAGTTGAAAACATTAAAGATGGACCGTTCAGCGTTTTTTAAGGCCGATTCTGATAACCTTTCATTGCGATCGGCCGATACTGATTGAGGGCGGGGCTATATGCCACGACAGGGCTACATATTATTAGCCCAAGCAAGTCATGAAACCTGGTCTAAACTGGTTTATTACCATTTTAACGAGCTCATATGAAACAGTATAATATTTATAACTAAATTAGAAGTTGGTCTATGTGGGAGTAAACCGCTTGATACAGCTCCAGAAGAGCCACATCTGAAAAGTATCTCTACTAGGAACAGCAGAGCGTAGATCCAGGTGGAATATTAAGCAGCAGAATGAACGTCTTCCACAGCCGAGAAGATCTGCTTATCTAGAACTATAAACTCAATCACTCTGGCTGTGGTTCTTTAGCTCTCTGGCTGTTTCTGCTGCTGTTCTGTTCGTACCAGATCTGGTCTGTATGGTGTTCTGGGTTATTAGTTTTGTGCTAGCTCTGCTGTTCGCTGATACTCACTGTATTCAGCTGCGTGGTGGACGCGCCGTGTCAGATTAATAGTGTTAAATGTCTTTGTCTTGGTTCTCCCGCGAGAGACGCTGATGTTACTAATTTTACAGATGTTAAACTGCCCTGGATGAGTCTGAGTCTCATACGGTAACAAACTACCAGACGGATGATGTTTTCTTTCCACGCGTGCGGTGAACGTTTAA